>CM034536.1:57271643-57294434 GCA_020002185.1 Paraescarpia echinospica
GCACTGCTGTCTCCACCAACCGTCTCCACTCCTCACTGTCCTTGCACTGCTGTCTCCACCAACCGTCTCCACTACTCACTGTCCTTGCACTGCTGTCTCCACCAACCGTCTCCACTACTCACTGTCCTTGCACTGCTGTCTCCACCAACCGTCTTCACTACTCACTGTCCTTGCACTGCTGTCTCCACCAACCGTCTCCACTACTCACTGTCCTTGCACTGCTGTCTCCACCAACCGTCTCCACTCCTCACTGTCCTTGCACTGCTGTCTCCACCAACCGTCTTCACTACTCACTGTCCTTGCACTGCTGTCTCCACCAACCGTCTCCACTACTCACTGTCCTTGCACTGCAGTCTCCTCCAACCGTCTCCACTACTCACTGTCCTTGCACTGCTGTCTTCACCAACCGTCTTCACTACTCACTGTCCTTGCACTGCTGTCTCCACCAACCGTCTCCACTCCTCACTGTCCTTGCACTGCAGTCTCCACCAACCGTGTCCACTACTCACTGTTCTTGCACTGCTGTCTTCACCAACCGTCTTCACTACTCACTGTCCTTGCACTGCTGTCTCCACCAACCGTCTTCACTACTCACTGTCCTTGCACTGCTGTCTCCACCAACCGTCTCCACTACTCACTGTCCTTGCACTGCTGTCTCCACCAACCGTCTCCACTGCTCGCTGTCCTTGCACTGCTGTCTTCACCAACCGTCTTCACTACTCACTGTCCTTGCACTGCAGTCTCCACCAACCATCTCCACTACTCACTGTCCTTGCACTGCTGTCTTCACCAACCATCTCCACTACTCACTGTCCTTGCACTGCTGTCTTCAACAACCGTCTCCACTGCTCACTGTCCTTGCACTGCTGTCTTCACCAACCGTCTTCACTACTCACTGTCCTTGCACTGCTGTCTTCACCAACCGTCTCCACTACTCACTGTCCTTGCACTGCTGTCTCCACCAACCGTCTCCACTACTCACTGTCCTTGCACTGCTGTCTCCACCAACCGTCTCCACTACTCACTGTCCTTGCACTGCTGTCTCCACCAACCGTCTCCACTACTCACTGTCCTTGCACTGCTGTCTTCACCAACCGTCTCCACTACTCACTGTCCTTGCACTGCTGTCTCCACCAACCGTCTCCACTGCTCACTGTCCTTGCACTGCTGTCTTCACCAACCGTCTTCACTACTCACTGTCCTTGCACTGCTGTCTCCACCAACCGTCTCCACTACTCACTGTCCTTGCACTGCTGTCTTCACCAACCGTCTCCACTGCTCACTGTCCTTGCACTGCTGTCTCCACCAACCGTCTCCACTACTCACTGTCCTTGCACTGCTGTCTCCACCAACCGTCTCCACTACTCACTGTCCTTGCACTGCTGTCTCCACCAACCGTCTCCACTACTCACTGTCCTTGCACTGCTGTCTCCACCAACCGTCTTCACTCCTCACTGTCCTTGCACTGCTGTCTCCACCAACCGTCTCCACTCCTCACTGTCCTTGCACTGCTGTCTCCACCAACCGTCTCCACTCCTCACTGTCCTTGCACTGCTGTCTCCACCAACCGTCTCCACTCCTCACTGTCCTTGCACTGCTGTCTCCACCAACCGTCTCCACTCTCACCGTGCCTGTTCCACCAACCGCACTTGCACTGCTGTCTCCACCAACCGTCTCCACTACTCACTGTCCTTGCACTGCTGTCTCCACCAACCGTCTCCACTACTCACTGTCCTTGCACTGCTGTCTCCACCAACCGTCTCCACTACTCACTGTCCTTGCAATGCTGTCTCCACCAACCGTCTTCACCCCTCACAGTTCTTGCACTGCTGTCTCCACCAACCGTCTCCACTTCTCACTGTCCTTGCACTGCTGTCTCCACCAACCGTCTCCACTACTCACTGTCCTTGCACTGCTGTCTCCACCAACCGTCTCCACTACTCACTGTCCTTGCACTGCTGTCTCCACCAACCGTCTTCACTACTCACTGTCCTTGCACTGCTGTCTCCACCAACCGTCTCCACTACTCACTGTCCTTGCACTGCTGTCTCCACCAACCGTCTCCACTACTCACTGTCCTTGCACTGCTGTCTCCACCAACCGTCTCCACTGCTCACTGTCCTTGCACTGCTGTCTCCACCAACCGTCTCCACTACTCACTGTCCTTGCACTGCTGTCTCCACCAACCGTCTCCACTACTCACTGTCCTTACACTGCTGTCTCTACAAACCGTCTCCACTCCCCTCCATATTTGGCTCTCGTTCTCCACACCTCTCCAAGTCCTTTTTAAATATCTCATTAGATAATCCTCCCATCGCCATGTTCGTCGTCCTCTTCTCCGGGTCCCTTTCATTTTCCGGGCATCAGTTTTCTTCCCTAACCGTTGGTTTGCCATTCTTTCCACGTGTTTAGTTTATCCTTCCTTCACCAGCTTCTTCATTACACATTCTGTCACACCATCCCCCTCGTCTTCACTCCAACCACCAGGCTAGGCTATGTAGTTTTACTGATATTATACATGAACAATACACCTTTATCTTGTCCTTACCAGATATGAATCTCCCATCACATCTTCTACTTTCCTCCATGCATTCGTCCCAATTTTTATTCTTCTTCAAATTTCAGTCTCTGAGTTGCCATCACCGCAAACCGCCCCGCGCAAGTACAGATACAGCAGTACTCTATACATTAGCCACCCGTGATCGACGTAGACAAACCATTGGTGATACGATTAAGTTTCTTGCTAAAGAGTTGCCGTCATCCTAAATATGAAATCTGGCAAAAAATGATTGCACTCACCTTTAGACCGGTTGCCGCTGAGCACGTTGACCGAGATACAATGTAAAGTTGAATAACAATATATACAGAGCAATTAGATAGGCTCACGTTGTGCAGTACTCGGGGAACTTCACACGTGTGTACCTGGCCGTCCCTACTGCTTTTCTTTTAAATGTGCTGCACCGTGCAAAGCGTCGTGTGCGATAAGTTTGAATACCGTTCCGCCATCCCGCATACAACGGAGACACTCCTTCCTTGCAACTTCGAACGACTATCTAGTACTTATAGTACAATACGGGCGAGCCTATCTTCATTTTCAGACAACTTATTTTTAGGCACGCACGAATGATGTTCTCCTGCTATTGGTCCAGTAGACCAGGAAGTTCCTGCGTTACCTTTATTTCTTGTTAAGACCGCATAGCAGTGACGTAGAAAATTCGCCCCTAGATCTGTGACGGAGTTATCGGCGCAGCTTGTTGGTATATCTGTGTTCAAACAGACGCAGGACGGATACTTACACGGAACAAACTATCTAATTATAATTGTAATACAGTGTGTGTGTGTGTGTGTGTGTGTGTGTGTGTGTGTGTGTGTGTGTGTGTGTGTGTGTGTGTGTTTGTGTGTGGTGCGTAATAGCCCGTTAAGTTACGCAGGCGAAACATTTCTGGAGTACGCACTGTAATAGTTTGTCAGACAGAGGTTGTTTGTATGCTTTATTGCATTTATTACACGCACTACACAAAGCCTAGATTTCCACCCTTGTCAAATAAGTTTTGTGACCGACTTATTCACAATCCATGGTAATCAGATAGTGCCTATGCTTTGCTACTAAGTTGTTGTCGCGGTTCCTTGGAAATGTTAGCAATAGTGTTAAAGGGGAAACATGAATTTGTTGGTATTGTGCACCTAAAATGCTGATACAAACAAACAATTTAAACTATAATAAAAAATTCACGTCACTCGTTTATTAGAACAACCTTGTTGAGCACGCAACTGCTCTATTTCATGGGCAGCGCCAATGTTGTCTATACACCTACGCAATGTGTTCTTGCCTCGTTGTCGCGTATTTTACAGCTAGTTTTTATAACTCTGACGGATGGCGATGCTAAGCCATGCACTTGTATACGCATGCGCTGGTGACATAAGATGACGTGTCGTTAGGTTATGCTTTTTTCATATGAAACCGATATTAGGCCTAGTCTAGAGTTAAAACCCATTAGACCCCGCGCGTCCGAAAGCGCCCGGGTGTTTTCTCCCCAGAGCGCCCGGGAGGCGTCTTTGCGATTCACTTATGAAAACAGGCGCTTTTAAGCCACGCCCAGCGCGCTCGTGATTGGTCGCTAGGGCAAGGAGCGTTTGACACATGTGTCACGCACCTTTCATTTTATTTTTCGGGGGGAGAAGTCATGGCTTGTAATATACGTAAGCAGACAAATTTTGCGAACAGGTAGGCAGGGCCCTACGTATACGTAACTTGAGGGTTAATTGATAGATAGGTTAATTGATAGATAAAACTTTTCAAGAATCATCATCCTACACTAAGGAAATGCTGGTACATCACAATAGTCAACGGACACTTCGTTCCGAGAGCGGGTTGCTGCTTGAGGTACCCATTTCCAGGACGCAGCTAGAGGACAGAGCCTTCTCTGTTGCTGCCTCCACACTGTGAAACAATACACCACTTGTTATACGTCTGGCTCCATCTACTGATGCCTTCAAGTGGCAGCTAAATACATACTTATGTTTCCATGCATTTTTTGATGAGTTTGAATAATGTGTGACAATTATTTTAGATGTTAAATATTCATATTTTATAGATTGCTCTGTCTGTATTTATTTTAGAGATACTTTGTAATTTAAAAATTTTAAACACACAGTTTTAATATGGCATTTAAAAAATAAATTTACAAATGTTTATTGTTTATTTGTTTTAATATGTAAGACTTGTTTTAATGAACTATGTAAATATTCATTGTATTATTATAATAATAATAATAATAATAATAATAATTATTATTATTATCATCATTATTATTGAAGTTATCGTTGTTGTAGTTGTTATCGTTCACGTAGCCGTAGTTAACACTGTAAATTGCTAGCAATGTAAACGGTCAGTGTTCTTACAAATATGAATCGTATCGAGCACTACGTGCTTCTTTTGTCTCGCACTCAATTCAGCCCTGTAAGTGGAGTGTCGATAAGCATATCGACATGTGAAGTCACAGTCCGCCAGTGCTATTTAGGAAACACACGACATAGTTACAGCGAGCACCGAAGTGGAACACAACCGGCTTGCGCGATGGTACGACACAGAAAGCTAACATTATAGTGTGAGCGCGGTGATGTCAGCAGAAAACACTAGAAATCAAAGAACGTCGTGACACTACGCGGCTGTAACAAAACATTACTCTCTTGTCAGTCGCCGATATGAATAGCAGCAGTACACCAAACATGGCGAAGCACGGGCACTCGCAGCAACAAATAATTAGCGAAACACGTGTGAAAGTTATTAGAAAACAATAACTAATTAGCGAAATACGTGTGATGGTTATTAGAAAGTAATTGTCGCAAGAGAAACAACACCGTCGCCTCGGGTGAAACATCGGGGTAACGACACTCACACTTATCTCATTTACCTAAACTAGGTCATGCGTAATTCGCTGACGCCTACCAAAAGCAGTCTCAGACAACAGATACTAATGTATGGTTGCAATTATACATTTTGTTCTTACCGACATAGCGGCCATTTTAAACGGCCGTCAAATAACATGTCCGCATATCGCAATGGTTGCATCACCTAAAGCCACCATGTTGCTGTCAAATATATAGGTTTTAGAGGTCAAATATTTGAAATGTTTTACGTTTGACCTTCTCCAATATACAAATCATATGACATTCATGCAAAAGAATCGCTTTGGTGGCGAATTTTACGTAACAAACACAATGCACCACATTACCTGCATGGGTCGTCTTTGATTCATGATCAATTTTCAAGATGGCGCCATTGTAAACGACTTTAAGATCACTGTACTGTGGAGCGCATTGATGCAGTGACTATAGTGATCAGAACAAATTAGAACGAAAACTAAATCATTTTTTATGCACACGCGCTCAAGTGCACACGCGCACACGCGCACACGCGCACACGCGCACACGCGCACACGCGCACACGCGCACACATGCACACAGACACACACGCACACACGCTCACACAACACACCACACACCACACACCACACACCACACACCACACACGCACGCATGCACACACGCACACACGAATGCAAGCTAACTCAAGCATAATAAGATGCGGGACATATCTGTATCCTTGATTCATGAGAGTATTCCGCTGTCCACGTCCATATTCTCAAAATAACCTCATAACAAAGGAACGCAGGATCTCTCGTGACCGTTTATCACCTACCATCAACTACCCACATGACTGTCGTGATTTCACCCTAGATGCCGACTTTGATTAATATCATTCTGTGAAACGACTTAACGTCATCGTGCCTATTGTCGTAGCCGTTTCACCGGTGCCATTGTTACATTGTGTAAATTCACACTATGATCACTATAAAATAAGGTTAATTCCACAGATTTTATATCAATGCAAATTAGGCTTATGCTGTAAATAATTTTTTTTCAATGTACCTCGATTAAGACAACTGATTCAAAAAGCATTCCTTCATTTAACTATCAGTGTTTCATTCATGCATAACCTCACAAAACATGTTTATTAGACCTAAATGAGTTCAATTTGGGGAGCTTCTGATAAATACCACCACACACGTGTGTCGCCACGACAGATTGCACAGTTGCAGACCTCTTGTGAATGCATTTATCAAGTCAGTCATATCCTTGACTGTTGCATTGTGTTGTTACGGGGATGGGTTGATTAATGCTATAAACATTTGCTGAGTCATGGTGATATTTTGATTATATTAAGTCGTCGAACTGGTTTCATTGTGCTTGTATGGTTAGCCATTATGTTTGCAAAACATTAACGGTATTGACAGACAGCTCCAAAACATCAAGCCGCCATTCGATATGCGCATGCGTGCTTGATGACAGGGTGTTTCCTCACTGACAGAGTGGTTGTTCACGTCCATAATCATGTTTGTGTATAAAACGTCCACCTCGATGAATTTAGCACATCGGCAAATCCAAATAACACCTTTAAAAGAATGGACACGATGATTTTAATGAGGATATCATATGGTGTGAGAAAATCCTCTTAGGGAATTCAAGGTTTCCGGATATTTGAGAAATTATTTATAGATCGTGTCTTTGCGGTGTAAACTTGTAATCGTGCACCCATATACGACATAACAGGCAGGTTTCGTGCACATCATTGAATGCAAGCGTTTCTGTCTCATCCAACCGTCTCCACCCCTCACTGTCCTTGCACTGCTGTCTCCACCAATCGTCTCCACTCCTCACTGTCCTTGCACTGCTGTCTCCACCAACCGTCTCCACTAGTCACTGTCCTTGCACTGCTGTCTCCACCAACCGTCTCCACTCCTCACTGTCCTTGCACTGCTGTCTCCACCAACCGTCTCCACTACTCACTGTCCTTGCACTGCTGTCTCCACCAACCGTCTCCACTACTCACTGTCCTTGCACTGCTGTCTCCACCAACCGTTTCCACTCTCACGTCCTTGCTGTCTCCACCAACCGTCTCCACTACTCACTGTCCTTGCACTACTGTCTCCACCAACCGTCTCCACTCCTCACTGTCCTTGCACTGCTGTCTCCACCAATCGTCTCCACTCCTCACTGTCCTTGCACTGCTGTCTCCACCAACCGTCTCCACTGCTCACTGTCCTTGCACTGCTGTCTCCACCAACCGTCTCCACTCCTCACTGTCCTTGCACTGCTGACTCCACCAACCGTCTCCACTACTCACTGTCCTTGCACTGCTGTCTCCGCCAACCGTCTCCACTACTCACTGTCCTAGCACTGCTGTCTCCACCAACCGTCTTCACCCCTCACTGTTCTTGCACTGCTGTCTCCATCAACCGTCTCCACTCCTCACTGTCCTTGCACTGCTGTCTCCACCAACCGTCTCCACTGCTCACTGTCCTTGCACTGCTGTCTCCACCAACCGTCTCCACTCCTCACTGTCCTTGCACTGCTGTCTCCACCAACCGTCTCCACTATTCCCTGTCCTTGCACTACTGTTTCCACCAATCGTCTCCACTCCTCACTGTCCTTGCACTGCTGTCTCCACCAACCGTCTCCACTGCTCACTGTCCTTGCACTGCTGTCTCCACCAACCGTCTCCACTCCTCACTGTCCTTGCACTGCTGTCTCCACCAACCGTCTCCACTCCTCACTGTCCTTGCACTGCTGTCTCCACCAACCGTCTCCACTACTCACTGTCCTTGCATTACTGTCTCCACCAACCGTCTCCAACCCTGACTGTCCTTGCACTGCTGTCTCCACCAATCGTCTCCACTCCTCACTGTCCTTGCACTGCTGTCTCCACCAACCGACTCCACTCCTCACTGTCCTTGCACTGCTGTCTCCACCAACCGTCTCCACTGCTCACTGTCCTTACACTGCTGTCTCCACCAACCGTTTCCACTTCTCACTGTCCTTGCACTGCTGTCTCCACCAACCGTCTCCACTACTCACTGTCCTTGCACTACTGTCTCCACCAACCGTCTCCACCCCTCACTGTCCTTGCACTGCTGTCTCCACCAACCGTCTCCACTCCTCACTGTCCTTGCACTGCTGTCTCCACCAACCGTCTCCACTGCTCACTGTCCTTGCACTGCTGTCTCCACCAACCGTCTCCACTCCTCACTATCCTTGCACTGCTGTCTCCACCAACCGTCTCCACTGCTCACTGTCCTTGCACTGCTGTCTCCACCAACCGTTTCCACTTCTCACTGTCCTTGCACTGCTGTCTCCACCAACCGTCTCCACTACTCACTGTCCTTGCACTATTGTCTCCACCAATCGTCTCCACCCCTCACGGTCCTTGCACTGCTGTCTCCACCAATCGTCTCCACTCCTCACTGTCCTTGCACTGCTGTCTCCACCAATCGTCTCCACTCCTCACTGTCCTTGCACTGCTGTCTCCACCAACCGTCTCCACTACTCACTGTCCTAGCACTGCTGTCTCTACCAACCGTCTTCACCCCTCACTGTTCTTGCACTGCTGTCTCCACCAATCGTCTCCACTCCTCACTGTCCTTGCACTGCTGTCTCCACCAACCGTCTCCACTCCTCACTATCCTTGCACTGCTGTCTCCACCAACCGTCTCCACTCCTCACTGTCCTTGCACTGCTGTCTCCACCAACCGTCTCCACTCCTCACTGTCCTTGCACTGTTGCCCCCACCAACTGTCTCTACTGTTTCACTGTCTCTTGCACTGTTGTTCCCACTCAACTGTTCTCCACCTTCACCGCGTCCTTGCAGTGCTGTTCCACCAATCGTCTCCCACTCCTCACCGTCCTTGCACTCCGCTGCCCCCACCAACCGTCTCCACTACCACTGTCCTGCACTGCTGTCTCCCACCTCAACCGTCTCCCAATTCTCACTGTCCTTGCACTGCTGTCTCCACCAACCGTCTCCCCACTCACTGTCCTGCCCTGCTGTCTCCACCAACCGTCTCTACCTACTTCCACTGTCCTTGCAGTGCTGTCTCCACCAACCGTCTCCACTGCTCACTGTCCTTGCACTACTGTCTCCACCAACCGTCTCCACCCCTCACTGTCCTTGCTATGCTGTCTCAACCAATCGTCTCCACTCCTCACTGTCCTTGCACTGCTGTCTCCACCAACCGTCTCCACCACTCACTGTCCTTGCACTACTGTCTCCACCAACCGTCTCCAACCCTGACTGTCCTTGCAGTGCTGTCTCCACCAATCGTCTCCACTCCTCACTGTCCTTGCACTGCTGTCTCCATGAACCGTCTCCACTGCTCACTGTCCTTGCACTGCTGTCTCCACCAACCGTCTCCACTCCTCACTGTTCTTGCACTGCTGTCTCCACCAACCGTCTCCACTGCTCACTGTCCTTGCACTGCTGTCTCCACCAACCGTCTCCACTCCTCACTGTCCTTGCACTGCTGTCTCCACCAACCGTCTCCACTGCTCACTGTCCTTGCACTGCTGTCTCCACCAACCGTCTCCACTCCTCACTGTCCTTGCACTGCTGTCTCCACCAACCGTCTCCACTACTCACTGTCCTAGCACTGCTGTCTCCACCAACCGTCTCCAATGCTCACTGTCCTTGCACTGCTGTCTCCACCAACCGTCTCCACTCCTCTCTGTCCTTGCACTGCTGTCTCCACCAACCGTCTCCACTGCTCACTGTCCTTGCACTGCTGTCTCCACCAACCGTCTCCACTCCTCACTGTCCTTGCACTGCTGTCTCCACCAACCGTCTCCACTCCTCACTGTCCTTGCACTGCTGTCTCCACCAACCGTCTCCACTACTCACTGTCCTTGCACTACTGTCTCCACCAACCGTCTCCACCCCTCACTGTCCTTGCACTGCTGTCTCCACCAACCGTCTCCACTTCTCACTGTCCTTGCACTGCTGTCTCCACCAACCGTCACCACTACTCACTGTCCTTGCACTGCTGTCTCCACCAACCGTCTCCACTACTCACTGTCCTTGCAATGCTGTCTCCACCAACCGTCTTCACCCCTCACAGTTCTTGCACTGCTGTCTCCACCAACCGTCTCCACTTCTCACTGTCCTTGCACTGCTCTCTCCACCAACCGTCTCCACTCCGCACTGTCCTTGCACTGCTGTCTCCACCAACCGTCTCCACTCCTCACTATCCTTGCACTGCTGTCTCCACCAACCGTCTCCACTGCTCACTGTCCTTGCACTGCTGTCTCCACCAACCGTCTCCACTCCTCACTATCCTTGCACTGCTGTCTCCACCAACCGTCTCCACTGCTCACTGTCCTTGCACTGCTGTCTCCACCAACCGTCTCCACTCCTCTCTGTCCTTGCACTGCTGTCTCCACCAACCGTCGACACTCCTCACTCTCCTTGCACTGCTGTCTCCACCAACCGTCTCCACTGCTCACGTCCTTGCACTGCTGTCTCCACCAACCGTCTCCACTCCTCTATGTCCTTGCAGTGCTGTCTCCAACAACCGTCTCCACTACTCACTGTCCTTGCACTACTGTCTCCACCAACCGTCTCCACCCCTCACTGTCCTTGCTCTGCTGTCTCCACCAATCGTCTCCACTCCTCACTGTCCTTGCACTGCTGTCTCCACCAACCGTCTCCACTACTCACTGTCCTTGCACTGCTGTCTCCACCAACCGTCTCCACCACTCACTGTCCTTGCACTACTGTCTCCACCAACCGTCTCCAACCCTGACTGTCCTTGCACTGCTGTCTCCACCAATCGTCTCCACTCCTCACTGTCCTTGCACTGCTGTCTCCATGAACCATCTCCACTGCTCACTGTCCTTGCACTGCTGTCTCCACCAACCGTCTCCACTCCTCACTGTCCTTGCACTGCTGTCTCCACCAACCGTCTCCACTGCTCACTGTCCTTGCACTGCTGTCTCCACCAACCGTTTCCACTTCTCACTGTCCTTGCACTTCTGTCTCCACCAACCGTCTCCACTACTCACTGTCCTTGCACTATTGTCTCCACCAACCGTCTCCACCCCTCACTGTCCTTGCACTGCTGTCTCCACCAATCGTCTCCACTCCTCACTGTCCTTGCACTGCTGTCTCCACCAACCGTCTCCACTCCTCACTGTCCTTGCACTGCTGTCTCCACCAACCGTCTCCACTCCTCACTGTCCTTGCACTGCTGACTCCACCAACCGTCTCCACTCTCACTGTCCTTGCACTGCTGTCTCCACCAACCGTCTCCACTACTCACTGTCCTAGCACTGCTGTCTCCACCAACCGTCTTCACTACTCACTCTCCTTGCACTGCTGTCTCCACCAACCGTCTCCACTCCTCACTATCCTTGCACTGCTGTCTCCACCAACCGTCTCCACTGCTCACTGTCCTTGCACTGCTGTCTCCACCAACCGTCTCCACTCCTCACTGTCCTTGCACTGCTGTCTCCACCAACCGTCTCCACTGCTCACTGCTGTCTCCACCAACCGTCTCTACTGCTCACTGTCCTTGCACTGCTGTCTCCACTGTTTCACTTCCTTTCACTTCTCTTAATTGTTGTACCCCACCAACTGTCTCCACTGCTTCACTGTCTCAGACACTGTTGTTCCACCAACTGTCTCCCACTCCCTCTATGTTCTCTTTGTAGTGCTAAAACCCACCAACTGTTCCCATCTACTTCATCATTGTCCTGTGACTCCATTGTTCCCACTCAACTGTTCCCACCTCACTGTTCTTGTTTCTGTTGTTCTTCAATCACCTCCTCCTCCCACTCACTGTCCCACTGTTGTTCTTACCCAACCGTCTCCACTCCTCACTGTCCTTGCACTGCTGTCTCCACCAACCGTCTCCACTACTCACTGTCCTTGCATTACTGTCTCCACCAACCGTCTCCAACCCTGACTGTCCTTGCACTGCTGTCTCCACCAATCGTCTCCACTCCTCACTGTCCTTGCACTGCTGTCTCCATGAACCGTCTCCACTGCTCACTGTCCTTGCACTGCTGTCTCCACCAACCGTCTCCACTCCTCACTGTCCTTGCACTGCTGTCTCCACCAACCGTCTCCACTCCTCACTGTCCTTGCACTGCTGTCTCCACCAACCGTTTCCACTTCTCACTGTCCTTGCACTGCTGTCTCCACCAACCGTCTCCACTACTCACTGTCCTTGCACTATTGTCTCCACCAACCGTCTCCACCCCTCACTGTCCTTGCACTGCTGTCTCCACCAATCGTCTCCACTCCTCACTGTCCTTGCACTGCTGTCTCCACCAACCGTCTCCACTGCTCACTGTCCTTGCACTGCTGTCTCCACCAACCGTCTCCACTCCTCACTGTCCTTGCACTGCTGTCTCCACCATCCGTCTCCACTACTCACTGTCCTTGCACTGCTGTCTCCACCAACCGTCTCCACTACTCACTGTCCTAGCACTGCTGTCTCCACCAACCGTCTTCACCCCTCACTGTTCTTGCACTGCTGTCTCCATCAACCGTCTCCACTCCTCACTGTCCTTGCACTGCTGTCTCCACCAACCGTCTCCACTGCTCACTGTCCTTGCACTACTGTCTCCACCAACCGTCTCCACTCCTCACTATCCTTGCACTGCTGTCTCCACCAACCGTCTCCACTGCTCACTGTCCTTGCACTGCTGTCTCCACCAACCGTCTCCACTCCTCACTGTCCTTGCACTGCTGTCTCCACCAACCGTCTCCACTGCTCACTGTCCTTGCACTGCTGTCTCCACCAACCGTCTCCACTCCTCACTGTCCTTGCACTGCTGTCTCCACCAACCGTCTCCACTCCTCACTGTCCTTGCACTGCTGTCTCCACCAACCGTCTCCACTACTCACTGTCCTTGCACTGCTGTCTCCACCAACCGTCTCCACTACTCACTGTCCTTGCACTGCTGTCTTCACCAACCGTCTCCACTACTCACTGTCCTTGCACTGCTGTCTCCTCCAACCATCTCCACTACTCACTGTCCTTGCACTGCTGTCTTCACCAACCGTCTCCACTACTCACTGTCCTTGCACTGCTGTCTCCACCAACCGTCTCCACTGCTCACTGTCCTTGCACTGCTGTCTTCACCAACCGTCTCCACTACTCACTGTCCTTGCACTGCTGTCTCCACCAACCGTCTCCACTCCTCACTGTCCTTGCACTGCTGTCTCCACCAACCGTCTCCACTGCTCACTGTCCTTGCACTGCTGTCTCCACCAACCGTCTCCACTCCTCACTATCCTTGCACTGCTGTCTCCACCAACCGTCTCCACTGCTCACTGTCCTTGCACTGCTGTCTCCACCAACCGTCTCCACTGCTCACTGTCCTTGCACTGCTGTCTCCACCAATCGTCTCCACTCCTCACTCTCCTTGCACTGCTGTCTCCACCAATCGTCTCCACTCCTCACTGTCCTTGCACTGCTGTCTCCACCAACCGTCTCCACTACTCACTCTCCTAGCACTGCTGTCTCCACCAACCGTCTTCACCCCTCACTGTTCTTGCACTGCTGTCTCCACCAACCGTCTCCACTCCTCACTGTCCTTGCACTGCTGTCTCCACCAACCGTCTCCACTCCTCACTATCCTTGCACTGCTGTCTCCACCAACCGTCTCCACTGCTCACTGTCCTTGCACTGCTGTCTCCACCAACCGTCTCCACTCCTCACTATCCTTGCACTGCTGTCTCCACCAACCGTCTCCACTGCTCACTGTCCTTGCACTGCTGTCTCCACCAACCGTCTCCACTCCTCACTGTCCTTGCACTGCTGTCTCCACCAACCGTCGCCACTCCTCACTCTCCTTGCACTGCTGTCTCCACCAACCGTCTCCACTGCTCACTGTCCTTGCACTGCTGTCTCCACCAACCGTCTCCACTCCTCTATGTCCTTGCAGTGCTGTCTCCACCAACCGTCTCCACTACTCACTGTCCTTGCACTACTGTCTCCACCAACCGTCTCCACCCCTCACTGTCCTTGCTCTGCTGTCTCCACCAATCGTCTCCACTCCTCACTGTCCTTGCACTGCTGTCTCCACCAACCGTCTCCACTCCTCACTGTCCTTGCACTGCTGTCTCCTCCAACCGTCTCCACCACTCACTGTCCTTGCACTACTGTCTCCACCAACCGTCTCCAACCCTGACTGTCCTTGCACTGCTGTCTCCACCAATCGTCTCCACTCCTCACTGTCCTTGCACTGCTGTCTCCATGAACCGTCTCCACTGCTCACTGTCCTTGCACTGCTGTCTCCACCAACCGTCTCCACTCCTCACTGTCCTTGCACTGCTGTCTCCACCAACCGTCTCCACTGCTCACTGTCCTTGCACTGCTGTCTCCACCAACCGTTTCCACTTCTCACTGTCCTTGCACTGCTGTCTCCACCAACCGTCTCCACTACTCACTGTCCTTGCACTATTGTCTCCACCAACCGTCTCCACCCCTCACTGTCCTTGCACTGCTGTCTCCACCAATCGTCTCCACTCCTCACTGTCCTTGCACTGCTGTCTCCACCAACCGTCTCCACTGCTCACTGTCCTTGCACTGCTGTCTCCACCAACCGTCTCCACTCCTCACTGTCCTTGCACTGCTGTCTCCACCAACCGTCTCCACTACTCACTGTCCTTGCACTGCTGTCTCCGCCAACCGTCTCCACTACTCACTGTCCTAGCACTGCTGTCTCCACCAACCGTCTTCACCCCTCACTGTTCTTGCACTGCTGTCTCCATCAACCGTCTCCACTCCTCACTGTCCTTGCACTGCTGTCTCCACCAACCGTCTCCACTGCTCACTGTCCTTGCACTGCTGTCTCCACCAACCGTCTCCACTCCTCACTATCCTTGCACCGCTGTCTCCACCAACCGTTCCCCACCGCTCACTGTCCTTGCACTGCCGCTGTTCCCACCAACCGTCTCCCACTTCACCGTCCTTGCACTTCGCTGTGTCTCCCACCAACCGTCGCCACCTCACTCTCCTCTTGCACTGCTGTTCCCACCAACCGTCTCCACTGCCCACCGTCCTTGCACTGCTGTCTCCACCAACCGTCTCCCACTTTCTATGTCCTTGCAGTGTTGTCTCCACCAAATCAGTCTCCCCATACTTCACCGTCTCACCTTACTGTCTCCACCAACCGTCTCCACCCTCGACTGTCCTGTTTGCTGTTCTGCAATTCAATCGCTCCCCACTCACCGTCCTTGCACTGCTGTCTCACCAACCGTCTCCACTTCACTGTCCTTGCACTGCTGTCTCCACCAACCGTCTCCACCACTCACTGTCCTTGCACTACTGTCTCCACCAACCGTCTCCAACCCTGACTGTCCTTGCACTGCTGTCTCCACCAATCGTCTCCACTCCTCACTGTCCTTGCACTGCTGTCTCCATGAACCATCTCCACTGCTCACTGTCCTTGCACTGCTGTCTCCACCAACCGTCTCCACTCCTCACTGTCCTTGCACTGCTGTCTCCACCAACCGTCTCCACTGCTCACTGTCCTTGCACTGCTGTCTCCACCAACCGTCTCCACTCCTCACTGTCCTTGCACTGCTGTCTCCACCAACCGTCTCCACTACTCACTGTCCTTGCACTATTGTCTCCACCAACCGTCTCCACCCCTCACTGTCCTTGCACTGCTGTCTCCACCAATCGTCTCCACTCCTCACTGTCCTTGCACTGCTGTCTCCACCAACCGTCTCCACTGCTCACTGTCCTTGCACTGCTGTCTCCACCAACCGTCTCCACTCCTCACTGTCCTTGCACTGCTGACTCCACCAACCGTCTCCACTACTCACTGTCCTTGCACTGCTGTCTCCGCCAACCGTCTCCACTACTCACTGTCCTAGCACTGCTGTCTCCACCAACCGTCTTCACCCCTCACTGTTCTTGCACTGCTGTCTCCATCAACCGTCTCCACTCCTCACTGTCCTTGCACTGCTGTCTCCACCAACCGTCTCCACTCCTCACTGTCCTTGCACTGCTGTCTCCACCAACCGTCTCCACTCCTCACTATCCTTGCACTGCTGTCTCCACCAACCGTCTCCACTGCTCACTGTCCTTGCACTGCTGTCTCCACCAACCGTCTCCACTCCTCACTATCCTTGCACTGCTGTCTCCACCAACCGTCTCCACTGCTCACTGTCCTTGCACTGCTGTCTCCACCAACCGTCTCCACTCCTCAATGTCCTTGCAGTGCTGTCTCCACCAACCGTCTCCACTACTCACTGTCCTTGCACTACTGTCTCCACCAACCGTCTCCACCCCTCACTGTCCTTGCACTGCTGTCTCCACCAATCGTCTCCACTCCTCACTGTCCTTGCACTGCTGTCTCCACCAACCGTCTCCACTAGTCACTGTCCTTGCACTGCTGTCTCCACCAACCGTCTCCACTCCTCACTGTCCTTGCACTGCTGTCTCCACCAACCTTCTCCACTACTCTCTCTCCTTGCACTGCTGTCTCCACCAACCGTCTCCACTACTCACTGTCCTTGCACTGCTGTCTCCACCAACCGTCTTCACCCCTCACGGTTCTTGCACTGCTGTCTCCACCAACCGTCTCCACTTCTCACTGTCCTTGCACTGCTGTCTCCACCAACCGTCTCCACTGCTCACTGTCCTTGCACTGCTGTCTCCACCAACCGTCTCTACTGCTCACTGTCCTTGCACTGCTGTCTCCACCAATCGTCTCCACTCCTCACTGTCCTTGCACTGCTGTCTCCACCAATCGTCTCCACTCCTCACTGTCCTTGCACTGCTGTCTCCACCAACCGTCTCCACTACTCACTGTCCTAGCTCTGCTGTCTCCACCAACCGTCTTCACCCCTCACTGTTCTTGCACTGCTGTCTCCACCAACCGTCTCCACTCCTCACTGTCCTTGCACTGCTGTCTCCACCAACCGTCTCCCACTGCTCACTGTCCTTGCACTGCTGTTCCACCAACCGTCTCCCCACTCCTCACCATCCTTGCACTGCTGTTCCACCAACCGTCTCCACTGCTTCACTGTCCTTGCACTGCTGTCTCCACCAACCGCTCCCCACCTCACTGTCCTGCACTGCTGTCTCCACCAACCGTCTCCACTCCTCACTGTCCTTGCACTGCTGTCTCCACCAACCGTCTCCACTGCTCACTGTCCTTGCACTGCTGTCTCCACCAACCGTCTCCACTCCTCACTGTCCTTGCACTGCTGTCTCCACCAACCGTCTCCACTCCTCACTGTCCTTGCACTGCTGTCTCCACCAACCGTCTCCACTCCTCACTGTCCTTGCACTGCTGTCTCCACCAACCGTCTCCACTGCTCACTGTCCTTGCACTGCTGTCTCCACCAACCGTCTCCACTCCTCACTGTCCTTGCACTGCTGTCTCCACCAACCGTCTCCACTCCTCACTGTCCTTGCACTGCTGTCTCCACCAACCGTCTCCACTCCTCACTGTCCTTGCACTGCTGTCTCCACCAACCGTCTCCACTCCTCACTGTCCTTGCACTGCTGTCTCCACCAACCGTCTCCACTGCTCACTGTCCTTGCACTGCTGTCTCCACCAACCGTCTCCACTCCTCACTGTCCTTGCACTGCTGTCTCCACCAACCGTCTCCACTACTCACTGTCCTTGCACTGCTGTCTCCACCAACCGTCTCCACTACTCACTGTCCTTGCACTGCTGTCTCCACCAACCGTCTCCACTACTCACTGTCCTTGCACTGCTGTCTCCACCAACCGTCTTCACTACTCACTGTCCTTGCACTGCTGTCTCCACCAACCGTCTCCACTACTCACTGTCCTTGCACTGCTGTCTCCACCAACCGTCTCCACTACTCACTGTCCTTGCACTGCTGTCTCCACCAACCGTCTTCACCCCTCACAGTTCTTGCACTGCTGTCTCCACCAACCGTCTCCACTTCTCACTGTCCTTGCACTGCTGTCTCCAACAAACGTCTCCACTGCTCACTGTCCTTGCACTGCTGTCTCCACCAACCGTCTCCACTGCTCACTGTCCTTGCACTGCTGTCTCCACCAACCGTCTCCACTGCTCACGGTCCTTGCACTGCTGTCTCCACCAATCGTCTCCACTCCTCACTGTCCTTGCACTGCTGTCTCCACCAATCGTCTCCACTCCTCACTGTCCTTGCACTGCTGTCTCCACCAACCGTCTCCACTACTCACTGTCCTAGCTCTGCTGTCTCCACCAACCGTCTTCACCCCTCACTGTTCTTGCACTGCTGTCTCCACCAACCGTCTCCCCACTAAGCTACTGTCCTGCACTGTTCCACCAACCGTCTCTTACTCGCTTCACTGTCCTTGCACTGCTGTCTCCACCAACCGTCTCCACTGCTCTCACGCATGGTCCTGCACTGCTGTTCCCCCACTCAATCGCTCCCCCACCTCACCGTCCTTGCACTGTTGCTCCCGCCCACCGCTCCCACTCCTCACTGTTCCTGCACTGCTGCCCCCACCAACCTTCTCCACTACCACTGTCCTAGCACTGCTGCCCCCACCAACCGTCTTCACCTCCCTCACTGTCCTTGCACTGCTGTCTCCACCAACCGTCTCCACTACTCACTGTCCTTGCACTGCTGTCTCCACCAACCGTCTCCACTACTCACTGTCCTTGCACTGCTGTCTCCACCAACCGTCTCCACTCCTCACTGTCCTTGCACTGCTGTCTCCACCAACCGTCTCCACTCCTCACTGTCCTTGCACTGCTGTCTCCACCAATCGTCTCCACTCCTCACTGTCCTTGCACTGCTGTCTCCACCAACCGTCTCCACTGCTCACTGTCCTTGCACTGCTGTCTCCACCAACCGTCTCCACTCCTCACTGTCCTTGCACTGCTGTCTCCACCAACCGTCTCCACTATTCCCTGTCCTTGCACTACTGTTTCCACCAATCGTCTCCACTCCTCACTGTCCTTGCACTGCTGTCTCCACCAACCGTCTCCACTGCTCACTGTCCTTGCACTGCTGTCTCCACCAACCGTCTCCACTCCTCACTGTCCTTGCACTGCTGTCTCCACCAACCGTCTCCACTCCTCACTGTCCTTGCACTGCTGTCTCCACCAACCGTCTCCACTACTCACTGTCCTTGCATTACTGTCTCCACCAACCGTCTCCAACCCTGACTGTCCTTGCACTGCTGTCTCCACCAATCGTCTCCACTCCTCACTGTCCTTGCACTGCTGTCTCCACCAACCGACTCCACTCCTCACTGTCCTTGCACTGCTGTCTCCACCAACCGTCTCCACTGCTCACTGTCCTTACACTGCTGTCTCCACCAACCGTTTCCACTTCTCACTGTCCTTGCACTGCTGTCTCCACCAACCGTCTCCACTACTCACTGTCCTTGCACTACTGTCTCCACCAACCGTCTCCACCCCTCACTGTCCTTGCACTGCTGTCTCCACCAACCGTCTCCACTCCTCACTGTCCTTGCACTGCTGTCTCCACCAACCGTCTCCACTGCTCACTGTCCTTGCACTGCTGTCTCCACCAACCGTCTCCACTCCTCACTGTCCTTGCACTGCTGTCTCCACCAACCGTCTCCACTGCTCACTGTCCTTGCACTGCTGTCTCCACCAACCGTCTCCACTCCTCACTGTCCTTGCACTGCTGTCTCCACCAACCGTCTCCACTGCTCACTGTCCTTGCACTGCTGTCTCCACCAACCGTCTCCACTCCTCAATGTCCTTGCAGTGCTGTCTCCACCAACCGTCTCCACTACTCACTGTCCTTGCACTACTGTCTCCACCAACCGTCTCCACCCCTCACTGTCCTTGCACTGCTGTCTCCACCAATCGTCTCCACTCCTCACTGTCCTTGCACTGCTGTCTCCACCAACCGTCTCCACTAGTCACTGTCCTTGCACTGCTGTCTCCACCAACCGTCTCCACTCCTCACTGTCCTTGCACTGCTGTCTCCACCAACCGTCTCCACTCCTCACTGTCCTTGCACTGCTGTCTCCACCAACCGTCTCCACTACTCACTGTCCTTGCATTACTGTCTCCACCAACCGTCTCCAACCCTGACTGTCCTTGCACTGCTGTCTCCACCAACCGTCTCCACTCCTCACTGTCCTTGCACTGCTGTCTCCACCAACCGTCTCCACTCCTCACTGTCCTTGCACTGCTGTCTCCACCAACCGTCTCCACTGCTCACTGTCCTTGCACTGCTGTCTCCACCAACCGTCTCCACTGCTCACTGTCCTTGCACTGCTGTCTCCACCAACCGTCTCCACTGCTCACTGTCCTTGCACTGCTGTCTCCACCAATCGTCTCCACTCCTCACTGTCCTTGCACTGCTGTCTCCACCAATCGTCTCCACTCCTCACTGTCCTTGCACTGCTGTCTCCACCAACCGTCTCCACTCCTCACTGTCCTTGCACTGCTGTCTCCACCAACCGTCTCCACTGCTCACTGTCCTTGCACTGCTGTCTCCACCAACCGTCTCCACTCCTCACTGTCCTTGCACTGCTGTCTCCACCAACCGTCTCCACTACTCACTGTCCTTGCACTGCTGTCTCCACCAACCGTCTCCACTACTCACTGTCCTTGCATTGCTGTCTCCACCAACCGTCTCCACTGCTCACTGTCCTTGCACTGCTGTCTCCACCAACCAACTCCATCCTCTACATATTTGGCTCTCGTTCTCCACTCCTCTCCAAGTCCTTGTTAAATATCTCATTAGATAATCCTACCACCGCCATGTTCTTCGTCCTCTTCTCAAGGTCCCTTCCATTTTCCGGACATCAGTTTTCTTCCTTATCCGTTGGTTTGTCATTCTTTCCACGTGTTTAGTTGAATCTTCCTTCACCAGCTTCTTCTGTACACTTTCTGTCACACCAACCCCTCGTCTTCACTCCAACAAGTAGGCTAGGCTATATAGGTGTGTTGGTATCACACATGAACTACGCACCTTTACCTTGTCCTTACCAGATTTGAATATACCATCATATCTTCCACTTTCCTCCATCATTCGTCCCAATTTTTATTCTCCTGCAAATTTCAGTCTCTTAGCTGCCATCACCGCAAACCGCCCCGCGCAGGTACATATACAGTAGTACTCTATACATTAGACAAACCATTGGTGATACGATTGAGTTTTTTTGCAATCATCCTAAATCTGAAATCTGGCAAAAATTGATTGCACTCACCTTTAGACCGGTTGCTGCTGAGCACGTTGACCGCGATACAATGTAAAGTTGAACGGCGTATAACTACGTGGGTGTTTTCTCCCTAGAACGCCCGGAAGGCGTTTTTGCGATTCACTTATGAAAAACTAACAGGCGCTTTTAAAACACGCCCAGCGCGCTCGTGATTGGTCGCTAGGGCAAGGAGCGTTTGACAAATGTGTTACGCGCGTTTCATTTTGTTTTTCGCGGGGAGAAGTCAAGGCTTGTAATATACGTACACAAACTTATTTTACGAACATGTAGGCCGTACTATACATACACGAATTAATTTTACGAATAGGTAGACATGGCCCTGCGTATACGTAATTTGAGGGGATGAATCAAATCAATTAGGGCAGTTGTTTGTTACTCCTGAAATGATATCAAAGAACATTAATTTGATTTGACTGCTTAAGGAAATTGTAGCCCAAAGCAGTACACCACTTGCTATTCTCTTTAACTTGTCACTTAAAGAATGAATCGTTCCACTAGAATGGAAAGATGCAAACATTACGCCATTATTTAAAAAGGGATCAAGGAGGAAGACAGATAATTACAGACCAATGAGCTTAACATAAGTTTTATGCAAATTATTAGAAACGCTTATTGGAGACCACATGGTGGAATTCCTTGTAAAACACAAATTAATAAGTCTTGTCTAACCAATCTCTTATGTTTTTAGAAGAAATTACAAAGTGGGTAGATGATGGGTCACCAGTGGATGTTGTCTATTTAGATTTTCAGAACGCATTTGATAAAATGCCACATCAACGATTGTTACTTAAACTAAAAATCCATGGTATAGGGGATGGTGTGATTAGTTGTATACAAACATGGTTGACAGACAGAAGACAGAGAGTAATAGTAGAGGCGGAGATTTCAAACTGGAAACCAGTTTTGAGTGGAGTGCCAAAGGGGTCGGTGTTGGGACGTATATTATTCATGATATATATGTAAATGATTTGGATGATGATGTATCAGCAAAGTACTGACAATCTCAGACGATACAAAAGTGTTCAGAACAGTTAAAACAGGTGCAGATAAACACACTTTACAGGATGATCTAGCAAAATTTGTCAAATGGTCTGAAAATGGCAAATGTCATTAAATTTTGGGAAATGTAAATGCTACCACATAGGACATGGAAATGTGAATAAAAATACACAATGGGGGATACTGTATCAGGTAAATCTGTAAAAGAACAGGACTTAGGAGTAACAGTTATTGCTGACATGAAAGTTTCGGGGCAATG
>CM034536.1:57304399-57389399 GCA_020002185.1 Paraescarpia echinospica
GCGCAGAGGCTTAGGAGTTAGAGTTGTGTACCCTCAAACGAGATATTACGGGTTCGAATACTCTTGCTGTACTTCAACCTAAGTTCGTTAAATCCTCGTTCTTCCAATTCACTTAGCCTGGGTACCTGTGATGGATATTTTGTGTACGCGTAGTTTTCGCACAGTTATATTATAAGTGTCGTGGAATGGTTCCCAAATACGATGAGATGGTGTTCACTTGAGCAGGTCTACCAGGGAGCATAGTGAAACGCGCTTTGAGCACTGGTAATCACTGGGTGTTGCGCTATATAAGAACATAGTTAGGTGTTCTTCATCGCAGCATCTTGCTTGCTTTATATTCTCGTTTGTATTGGGAGCTCGTCCTTTGCAACATGCAACAAGTTATTATCATAAAAATATCATTTTAGTAAGTTAAATCACGCATTAAGATTATGTTCCACCACAATTATGTTTTTATCGAAATTATCTGATGTTTCATTATTATGACATTTTGGGTTGGCGTGTTAGTACAAAATTTACGCCTGACATTAATATGTAATAATATTTTAACCAAGTAAATGACATACCACCATGATGCTACATTGTATTTAGACAGGGGTAATGCCTGACAGGTTCCTTAGTTAATATATACACGTAGTTTAATGTGTAAAATCAGCCTATCTGAGCGACTTCCGAATAAAATCCAGAATGAAATAGTGCGCAAGATTGCCGCTTGGAAAAGTACTGTGACGCAATATGTGTAAAAGTCCGAATCTGCCTCGCCATTGATGACATTGAAGACAATTCGTAAGATTCTAGTGATTCGTATTTTGGAGAGGTGTTTCACAGATGTGAGGACTTGTACAACTGTTCCCGCATACAGAGATGAACCATTGGCAATAGACGTCACCCAGGAAAGTGTATGGAATTGGAATTGGAACAATTTATTCGACAATAAACAAACAAAAGCACACAATGCAATACACAGTTTTACAATAGTTAGTCTATGTCGGGAGGCTCTCACTAAGGCTCAAAAGCCGCTAGCGTGAGAGCCACCCACGGGAAAAGAATATTTACTGCAATTAGTCAATTAAACATAGTAAATGATTATTCAGTAGACTACTTTTGTGTCATTCATATCGATATTCTCCCACTGTGGTGCACATCGTAAAAATATGAAGTGATTTGGTAGAATATACATGTGATTTATCAATGGCTGTTTCATTTCATAGAAAGCACTTCATTGGAGAACAGAATACCATGCTCGGTTAAGACTAAAATATAGTTTGCTTTTAGTCGCAATTGCTTCGTACATTATGAAAGGCGAGACACGACACAAATACTAAAAGGTTAGTATAAGTGGAGGCAGGTTAGATCTTCATAACCAGGGCAGCTCTTGCTCGGGAATACACACGGAAATCGGCATATTAGTAAAAAGAGGATACATTTAAGAAATCTTTGTGGTTTCGAATCAATTTATGCAAATACAAGCATGTAGACAGTTTATTATATAATAAAAAGTATTCACTTTCAAAAATTACAGATTATTGTTTTGCCTACATTTACAGCAATTTGCAATTGTGCAAGTCTCTTGGTATTGATCCAAGAGATATTTCTTCAGATATTAAGAGAAACCGTGAAGACTATGAGTATTGACTTTTACCGTAATTCTAGGTGGCATGTTTCTGAGTAGAGTTGGCAGATTGTATCTTATACACTTTCTGGCTCGGGAGGTACGGCTGTACGGAATAGAGATGTATTTACTCTGCCTAGTGTGATGGCCATGGTGTGTGGTATTTAGTGAAAATAAAGATTTACAATAAGAAGGAACGATACTATAACAAATTTGTGATAAAATATAAGACATTTTTGCGTGAAAATGTCGTCGACTTTCAATAAGTTTAGTGATTTCATTAGAGGTTCTGTGTGGGAATTATATTCGCTGTGGGTTATAATTCTTATCGCCCTTTTCTGCAATTTCGAAAGTCTGTTTGAATTAAAGTCCCACATAAAAATACTATAATTGAAGTGTGGCGCAATTACGGAATTGTACATTATCTTTAAAGCACATGTAGGTAAGAAGTGCTTTAACTTATTTAATATACAAAGAATTTATTAAATTTATGCGCAATTTCCCTTTTGTCCGAGATATGTACTCCGTTTATATAAAATAAATTAGAAAATTCAAATTGCTTATGGTTTTTATTTAAGAGTTGTTTAATGGTATCCCACGTTTTTCTTATGTTAGATTTACATTGATTGAATCGGTTTGTGTAGTGAATACGTTTCGCTTCTCTGATAGCTCTATTTATGACATTTTTATAAACGCGAAGATTTATCAATGATTCATTGTAAGATATTTCATTTTGCGCAGTCTGTTTTAATCTGCGATATAGTTTTTCTTTATGTTTTATTGAGTTGATTATTCCAATGGTTATCCAGATTGATATTTTTTGTTTGTACTTATTGTATATCTAACAGTTTTTGCAGGAAAATGATAGTTATATAGTCGGGAGAGTATATTTTCAAGTAAATTATAATTAGTGTTTGGATCAGATAGCTCATTTAGATTTAATTTCACTATGATGCACGATTGCTTTACATATTCATACTATTGTATTGTTGCCTTTTCATTGTTTGTCCAGATTGTCACCCATTTGGGAGCACTTTGTTTATATAACAGTTTATCGATAATTATGAAATACTGTGGAAGCAGTGGTGGCATTTTAAATCTTACAGAATATCTGGTCAATAAGTGTGCAGCTATTTCGAGAGAAACGAGTCGACAAGGTAATGTTTGGATAAAATCCATTTGTACAGAATAAATCAAAATAGTCGCCGACGTTTTGTTTGTTGTTTACTTTTAACAGGTCAATGTTAAAGTCGCCTGTTTTATAGTTTCTGCATTTTCCTTTCCCAATTTTGAAAGTATCGGTGCAAATTCTTCTATAAATGTGGATATACTTAGTTCATTATGATTTAGCTTAGGCGGTCTGTACATGTTTCCTATTGTGACGTTTTAATTTAGCTTTGCACCAAATACATTAATAAAAAACCCTCCCAAACATCGGATGAATCATATAATTGTCTTACAATATATGAATAACGTACATGTAAATATATTAATAAACCTCCGTGACCGGAGCATTTTTTGCCTTGATGAATGATATTGGAATTTGGTAATTGATATTGAGATACGTTTGCGTCATCAGAAAGCCATCTTTCCTGCAAACATATGGCACTGAAACCGATGTCCTTATTGACTAACTGTAGTAAGAGTGGGTAGATGTAGTTACATTTTTAATTAATGCTTTGAACATTTAAGCTCAAAATAGTAAACGTATCTATGGTAGCGGCGAGAGCGTCTTTTAAGTCTGTAGAGTCTCTATAGGGTGAGTGAGTAAGTATTGTTAAGTCATCTAATTTATAATCTGCATCACCGAGAAGGTGTATTAGATTATATGCAATCGAACCTCCATAGTTTGATCATATTCTGTCCTCCAAAGAATTAGTATTTAAATTGTGCGCCATACACTGTAGTACAAAGGTTTAGTATAGTGCACCAGGGTGGGATTAAGTCATACAGATGCTTGCGTACGTGGAGCAACTGTTCCAAACATATGAAGAATAAAGCAATGAAAACGTTGAACATAAATGCTGATGCAGTTTGCACCATTAAACTACAAAACACGAAGGTATGGAGCGTGTTTTCCAACAAAAATTGATGTGAATTATACAGGCAATTATGTATTATTATGAAATGAAAACGAATTATTATATTATAGGCTTGTAGTATACAGCCCTATAGTTACATGGCTATGAATATTAACCAGTGCCTTGATGAAGATTGTTAAGGATTTTTTTTATGTCTTCTGCAGCAACTTCACGGCCCTCCGCGTATAACTTCCCATTTCGGAAAGTCGGCCTTTTGTTACGCTTCAACAGATCCTCCATGTAGGGGCGAACTCGTTGTTTCTCTGTTAAGTCCACATTAGTCAGGTCATCCATGAAGCGATACGGTGTAGTTGCGAGCTTCGCGCGCGCTGCTCTCGTCACTGATCCCCGTACATATCTGCTGTAAAAGCGCGTAATGATGTGTCGAGGTTTCCCTTTTTGCGGTTTAACAGTTCGCTGTGCATATTCAATGGCACCGCCATTTACCTCAAACGTACGTGTCTCGAAGAATGTCTCGATGGAGATGCAGCTTTCTTCGCTTGTCTCAGGGGCACCGAGCAAACGAACATTGAAACCGCGGGAGTGTCTATCAGATACATTCAGTTTAAACTCGAGTTTGGCGATAGCAGTGTTGGCGAATTGCAGTTCGCGGTTTGATTTATCGATCACCTTGCCCATTTCCGCAACAGAGTTTTGCTGGTATTTTATGTTTCGGGCATTAAATTCGACAGATTCACTTAGGTCCACAATCACAGTCGACTCTGTATTTGATGTTTGACAGTTTTTTTTAGGCTAGCCTGGTGTGTGATGATGCTATCAAGCTTGTCATTCAAACTAGCCAGGGCCGAGCGAACAAATGCCGCAAATTCGTCTTCTTTGTGCGTAGACTCTTTGTGCAGAGACTCTATTGCCGGCCCGGTTGCCCGTTCATCCGTAACCGACTTAGTCATTGACCGCGCCTTACTACGCGTTCGTTTTCTCTTGCAGACATGGTGGCCAACGAGCGATTATATAATCACAGGCATGCGTGACGAGTATGGAGCGAAGGTAGTTTCCTCACTTTTGACGCATGCTACTAATTCAGCTGAGGGTTTGCCTACATCAGTTCGTGCTCCATACCTTCAATGCAACGTGTTATCTCATTGCAAAATGCTGACTGCTCGAAGAGTCGGAATTGAATGTGACTTTTGTAGGAGCTTAAAGCACACTGCTTATCGCTTAAGGCACTCCTTCCCTGTATGACATATATGATGATGACGACGATGTAAAAATGAAAATTTTGAGACTGTCGTCGTCGGTGACAAACAACAATTTCAGATTCACGGACCGAACATAGAACGTTTTATTGAGAATGGACAATGCATTACATTACGCAGAATAAAACGGATTATTTGAGATTTCAGTCACTTCCGACGACAAGAGAGCTCGATTTTTGAAAATACTAACTCATTTGGTTAGATTGATGCGATGTTGTCATCCAGAGACAATAAGAGGACCCCATGTTCGGTAACAGGAAACTATATTCATCACAATAGTTGCAATTCAACGCGTACTGACAAGCTGGACTGACACGCTCGACATGTTGGCAGCTGACAGCTTCGGGAGCAGGCATTGCATCTGTCCGACTGTTATTTGTGTATGTTCACTTCACGTTGTACACTTGTGAAATATCCAATCTATGTGTACTTGGTGACACCAATTTAATCATCAATGACACTATTTATCAAAATAGGTTCGTATTAGGTTATTTACACATCTTAATATGCTAAATACACCTATTCAGCCCTAGGCTATAAAATATCAACCAAAATATAATCCACAATTTGTCGAATTTACAGAAAGTAAAAACAAATTGGAAAAGATGGTCATCTCAAAACAATATTTTGTCAACACACAACATTCTAGTAAGTACAGGACAGTTTTGAACCAGGTTAACGAGTCACCATTGACATATGATGGTCGGTGCCATCAAGAAACGAATTGTTCAGACTAAGACAGTTTTAGCTCTAGGACATGAGCATAATCGTAACAAACATACACCATTTGAAGTGAGAAAACATGTATTGCAATGCTACACCGAGCCCATAATGTTAATCATGAACAATAACTAAAATGATCAAAAAATGTGAACGAAAAGAAAGATCTTTAACAAACGGGAGAGGTCGGCCGGTGTGGGGGAGTGCAGAGGACATCAGAGAGTAAACGTTCTTAATATAGACTAGCAACCTGGCTTTGAAGGAGTGCAATGTGTTGTATGGCACGCATGCATGCGCACATACACAAACACGCACACGAACACACGCACACACGCACACACGCACACACACACACACAACACACACACAAACATACACAAACGCAATCGCATCGCAAAACCCCGTGATCGAGAAAAGACACACATAGCCAAGGGTGATAGTTGGAGGTACCATTGTTCAAAATAAGGAATCATATCATTCTGTCATTCTGATTGCCCTGATGAACGTTTGTCCGTTGTTCTGTCAGGAAAAACTAACAATGCGCAGAACAACCGATGCTTCGCAGATACCATCTAATCTTATAGTAAATCATTCAGTGCTTGCGGTATACGGGCAGCTTTTGTCAAACAACACGCGAGCAACAGATCACATGTAAAAACACGACTGCGCCGTGACTCTCGAGAGTACTATTGTATGCTGTCTGCACTTAGCTGCAGAAAAGAATCTCGAGATCCAACGTGTTCATTTGTGATTTTACCGATTTATGTTTGTCTCGCGCCACTCATAGTTGGCACGGCGTTTTACGTTTAAAACATCGCAAACAATTGATGTATCCTGTACGTCGCGGTTTGCTTACGTCAGAATCTAATTTTTGCGCGTGATCTCCGTCAAGCTTTGCCTCTGCCAACAATGTTGATAACGGTTATATACTTGAATTACATTACTATTGCTACATGACACCTCATCAATCAAACATTCCCGCATACAGTTCTCACTTTAAAAAACTTTGTCTTAGGTCTCTGTCATAAAAGAACACTTTTGTGACCAGAATTTAAACAAAATATACGACGGAATGTCCGAACCCACCAAGTGTTTTTTTCTGATGGCTTGACGGAAGTTTTGTTAGGCAACAGGTCACGTGATGGATAGGTTAATTGATAAAATTTTTGAAGAATCATCTTCCTACACTAAAGAAATGCTGGTACATCACAATATTCAACGGACACTGTTCCGAGAGCATGTTGCTGCTTGAGGTATCCATATCTAGGACGCAGCTGGAGGTCAGAGCCTTCTCTGTTGCCGCGTCCACACTGTGAAACAATACACCACTGATTATACGTCTGGCTCCATCGACTGATGCCTTCAAGTGGCAGCTAAATACTTACTTATGTTTCCAGGCATTTCAGATGAGTTTTAATAATGTGTGACAATTATGTTAGATGTTGAATATTCATATTTTATAGATTGCTCTGTCTGTATTTATTTTAGAGATACTTTGTAATTTACATAATTATCTTAAAAACACAGTTTTAATACGGCATATTGTATAAATGCACCATGTTTTATTGTTTATTTGTTTTAGTGTGTATGACTTGTTTTAATGAACTATGTAAATATTCATTGTATTTTTATTATCATCAAAATAATACTAATCATTATAATCATTATTATTATTATTATTTCCAACGATAACAAGAGTAATAATAATAATAATTATTATTATTATTATCATTAGTATTACTGTTATCGTTCATATATGTAAATAGTCATTGCATTATTATCATTATCATAATAATTATTATTATTGTTCTTGTCGTCGTCGTCGTCGTCGTCGTTGTTGTTATGTTATAGCCTATAGTTAATATTGTAAATTTCTAGCAATGTAAACGGTCGGTGTTCTTACAAATATGAATCGTATCGAGCACTACGTTCTTCTTTTGTCTCGCACTCAATTCAGCCCTGTAAGTGGAGTGTCGATAAGCATCTCGCCATGTGAAGACACAGTCCGCCAGTGCTATTTAGGAAACACACGACATAGTTACAGCGAGCACCGAAGTGGAACACAACCGGCTTGCGCGATGGTACGACACAGAAAGCTAACATTATAGTGTGAGCGCGGTGATGTCAGCAGAAAACACTAGAAATTAAAGAACGTCGTGACACTACGCGGCTGTAACAAAACATTACTTTCTTGTCAGTCGCCGATATGAATAGCAGTAGCACACCAAACATGGCGAAGCACGGGCACTCGCAACAACAAATAATTAGCGAAACACGTGTGACGGTTATTAGAAAGTAATTGTCGCAAGAGAAATTACACCGTCGCCTCGGGTGAAACATCCGGGTAATGATACTCACACAAAACTCACTTACCTAAACTAGGTCACGCGTAATTCGCTGACGCCTACCAAAAGCAGTCTCAGACAACAGGAAATGTATGGTTGCAATTATACATTTTGTTCTTAACGACATGGCAGCCATTTTAAATATCGCAATGGCTGCATCACCTAAAGCCACCATGTTGCTTTCAAATATATAGGTTTTAGAGGTCAAATATTTCAAATGTTTCACATTTGACCTTCTCCAACATTCACATCAAATGCCATTCATGCAAAAGAATCGCTTTTGGTGGCGAATTTCACGTAACAAACACAGTGCACCACATTACCTGCATGGGTCGTCTTTGCTTTTACCAAATATAATTGAGTTATGATCAACCTTCCAGGTGGCGCCATTGTAAACGACTTTAAGATCACTGTACTGTGGAGCGCAATGGGGGTTTGGACACTGTTAGACTTCCTGCTTGGTTACGAAAAACAGTGCAGTATATTTTTGAGAAATGACTTTTTACAATATTCACTTGCTCTGACATAAGTGCATTTGAGTAGTCAGATTTCTAGATGTGATTGTAGAAGCTGTTGGCAGTAAAATTGTTTCTTTTTAGCTGATTTAACTAAGCGGAAGGGTATCTGGCAGCAATTTGGCTAGTTGACACTTTAGCCGGATTACTGTCTGCATCCATTTGTAAATATTGACGGGTGTCATACATACAGGCATTTTGCAAGAGCTAGAGATATTATATTTTGACTAAACTCGACCAGCATGTCAATGAGATGATAATAACAGCAGGTGAGAAGTTTAAGAAACTTTATAGGTCACGTTTTCTTATAATCACACAAAACATTAACGTGGTCGCCAATGGGAAAACTGACAGTGTGCTGACCCCAATGGTGCAGTGACTAGAGCTTCGGACTCTCGACCGAGAGAACCCGGGTTCGAATCCTGTGCTACGGTGTTAGACAAATTCGTTCATTCTACGTTGCTCCAGTTCACTCAGCTAAATGAATTAGTACCTGGCTACAGACATTGGATATTTGTGCACGAATAGTCTTCGCGCATTAATTGCAGCGTGGCTGGATGCTTCCCAGAGAAGTCAGAAGTGTTCTGTCCTGAGCGCCACGCGCAAACGGCAGACACTAAAAGCCTCATACAAGCTGCATGGACAAGCTCTCACTAAAACCAATCAGGTGAAATACCTAGGCATTACGATCACAAATGACAACACATGAAGCCCTCACTTCAGTAACACAGCAAACAAAGTAAACAATACCCTGGGTTTCCTTAGACGGAATGTCAAAATAGGAAACAAAAAAGCAAAAGAAACAGCACATAAAGCCCTTGTCAGACCTGTCCTGGAGTATAGCAGCCCAGTCTGGGACCCTTACACCACCAAAGACATAACTGCCCTCGAAAAGATACAGGAGAGTAGCGGGTTGCGTCACCAACAGACACCGCCACCCTTCCTCAGTAGAGTCTATGTTAAATACATTAAAATGGCCAACCCTCCACGTCCGTAGAAAGAAAGCACGCCTCAGTACCCTATATGAATACAAAACAGGAGCCATCACAATCAACTCGCTGTATCTGCCCACACAATCCGGTCCTCGTAAAACAAAAGCAAGGAAAACCCATGACATCGGGTATGACCTTCCCTACCACAGTACAGGAAGATGTCATTTTTCCCGTGCACAATAGTTGAGTGGAACAGCCTGCCCCAAGAAGTGGTATCTGCGACCACCCTGGATTCTTTTGAGTCTAGGGTCCAGCACCACATCTTCTTATAAACCCCCATCACCTTCTCTCCCTCCCCTCCCCTCCCCCTTTCTACATCCCCTAACCCCACTAAATCGCGCCACTACGTCTCTCTTTCCTGATGCCAAAGATTACCCCCCCTCCGCCGAAGACAAAATCTCCAACCTAATGAAGGTGGTCATAACATAAAAGAAGGATAAGTCGAGATGGTGTTAGATTGAACAGGTCTGCTAGTCCATGGGCCAGACCCTGAAATTTAACGAATTAACATGGGCAGGCAAAATCTCACGGTGTGTTTTTAATAGCCCTATGCCTGTAGTTAATAAATTAATGTGATAGACTTTTATACGTGGTAGCTTTTTGGTGGATATCACTCCTTAAACATAATGCGGCGAGGACAGATACATGTCAAATATTTAAGGGGAGGTAAAACAAAGTGTGTCATAACTTTTCAACCAATCAACGCAGCCTCACAAGCTACCAGATGATGAGCATAATAAAGCATTAATGTCATTATGTACTCCTACTTTGCAATATAATGACGGGATGATATGCATTTGGATGCACAAATCGATTGAAAATGTAGTGATGTATATATTCCAGGCCGAAGCCACACGGAACTAATGTGGCAGTACAAAGTCAGACATCTCCTTCACTCTTGTGTCAGTTATCATGTTGTCCTATTAATAGCACTGCTATGCATTTTGATACACAAAGCTATCAGATGCATACATCCATTTGAAACTCGAAGTCAGGTACAACTTTCCAGTAGATGTCGCATAGAACAGAATGGGGCAGAACAAAATCAGGCACCATATTATGTCAGGTGAACCTTTGTCCAATTAATGGCACTGATAAGTAGAGCTCTTCAATTGCCTCTTTCCATCAGCTCACCTATTTCCTATGTTCCTGCAAATAAACAAAGTTGAGTTAGGAAACTGAGCCTAAATATGAGTTAACTAACTCAACACTGTGCAGATTAATTCAGTTTAGATATTAGATTATTGGACTTATCACCAAGTGTACCGCTGGCAAAATGGAAAAGAAATACAAGAGAACCTTGCTATGTTGATTCAGTCAGACTAAAATCCCAATCCATTACTTTGGCTAAATTTTAATTTACTTCTACATAATTACCTGAATGCATCGGACATATACAGTACACTCCAGGTAACTCGAACTCACATAAGTGATTTTTTGCTAAGTTAAGTCAATCTTTTCCTCGGTCAACGGCAAAGGACCCAATAAGGGGCCTTCTGATAACTTTCTAGTTATCAGAAATTCCATTTATCAGTATTGTCATGGATCCCTAGAGGTTCAACCTTATCCAGAGTGCACTGTATAGTTTCCTTTATTCGTGCTCTAATAATTAATGTTGTATATAATTATACATATGGGCCATTCTCGTGAAAAATGTACAGTAACGGTGAAGTAACATGTCAAAAATACATGTTTAATTTGTTTTTAGCGAGTATTATTATTATTATCAAATGTGCTATTCACATGAAGTAGTGCATCTTTATCTGATCTATTATTAGAATAAAAATATATATTCATAGATAAAAACTTATGTTTACTAGAGTGCAGATCTGTTGGTGTCCAAAACTCGTGCATCGCAAAAATCCGTGGCAACACGATATGATATACTTGTTAACAAACCTGAAACGTTTACATTGAATGATGAAATGCCAGCCAGACTTACTAACAATCGTAGCTGTAGCATTAAAAACAGTCTGTGAACGTACGAATCTCACATTTTGATGTTTCGGTTCAAATAAGTGGGAAAACGGCTGACTGGAATTTGGAAAGGCAAGACCCGTAGACACATAGACCCAAATCCCAGATTTAGGCAAAAAATTACATCCACGACCAGGTTAATCCTCTTACCGTGGTTGCATATATATACAATGCAGTTTTCCTAACTAGAAAGGCGAGACCCTTGCCTAAGGCTAGGTGTGTGTGTGTGTGTGTGTGTGTGTGTGTGTGTGTGTGTGTGTGTGTGTGTGTGTGTGTGTGTGTGTGTGTGTGTGTGTGTGTGTGTGTGTGTGTGTGTGTGTGTGTGTGTGTGTGACGTCAACGGTCTCTGTGTGGTTCACTGCACGTGCATGAATATTCAATATACTAGGGCTGCAGAATTAATCTTCCACGTGGTAGCAAGCTCAAAATTATTCGCGTAAACACAATTATTTATCGGCTTTTTGCGCAGATAACACCCAAATTATGCATAAACATGCAAGACATAAGTACCAAAGAAAGTACTTATGGTAATTATCACGTTTTGATGCATTATAGCTCGGATGCATATTAGCTTACAAAGAATCACTTTAAAACCGTTTCGTTTAGAGGGAGTCGGACGGTAAACGATGCACAATCTCACATTCACATCATTGGAAATGACCGTATAGTCCATATGTTCGAAATGTGTAAACATGCAATGCCGTGTAGAATCCACAGTCTTAAAGGTCAATCCGCATTTATAGAGTACGGCCACACCTCCACCCCGCTTCTCACTGGATCGAGATATGTATTGTGTTGTGTAACCGGAGGGCACGAGTTCGTTTATAACCTGATAATTAGTGTCGGTTCCTAGTCATGCTTCAGTTAAGATTAGTACATCGATGTCCCGGGAAATAACAAAATCTACCACGGACAGAGCTTTGTTCTTGACTGAACGGGCGTTAAGACAACTATTGTTAGTGAAAAGTCACGTTTAATGACACGCGGATTAATCAGCTGGGATACATTTGCACTGGCAGCATTTACAGCCCGCGTCACAACATCGAAGTGGTGTGTAATGCGTGTTTGAATCACACGTTGTTTGCGAACGCCCCCTCGTTTGCTACGTAAAGTTGGACGCGTTACAGATAGTCCCAAGCTTCTGATCAATGCGTGTAGTGTAACCGGTAATCGCGGAGTGACACCCGTAGAGGCAGGGCGCAAAGTCCGAATGGTATTCGGTAGACACATCACGAAACAGAGAGCCTTGGTAATAGCAGCCAACCGAATTGAGTCACTTGATTTATCGGGCCTACGAAGACTTCTGCTCCACGAAATGTGTAGGATTCACGGATGGCTGACGTCTGTCCAAAGGCGCACTATATATATATATATATATATATATAAAACTACTTAAAATTATAGATAACATACACTTTGTATATATAGGTAGGTTGGCGCTACCACATAATCCTAGTATTATATACATATATATATATATATATCGTTTAATGGAGAATCTCATGACTTTCCTCAGAACCATAATATAATTGAAGGTGATGAACAATACTAATTAGCTCTAATATTATGAACATAATATAGGCCTAATATTTGAGTGTAAATCTTACACATACCTGACATATCCACTTCTCCGCCTATCTCGCGGAATACCCGCTCCTTCAATACATTACTTAGATATACCTACCAGACACGGCGTACAAGATTGGATAATTTTGCCACACCGTAATTAGGCGGGCCTTGAGATCTTCAGTCCAAACGTTCGCCATATTCAGCTATGTATGAAGAACCGTGTGACTGCAGGCCCGCTCCTTTGACTAAACACATGCACGCCGAATTTATAATGTATCATACTGCTATTGTGACGGAAAAGGGTTATACGATTGATTCACATTGCCAGAAGATTTGGCCATATAATTATACTTAATATTCGTGCCTAATATAGTATTAAATAAGGCGTCTAGGATATATCTTTCCGTTTCACGTCAACCGACCTCTCCAGTAGCAAGAATACTCTTAAAGGGACGTAGTCTGTTCGCCTACCCGGAATTAGCGGATGTAGTAATTTGTAACAGGAAATTTGCTGTGTTGGACATGGGAAAGTTGAACATCAAAGAGAGTTGCAGTTAACTATGCCCGATTCGGCCGTATTGCCAATAAAACTTGTTTTGAAACTGGATGTTTTGTTTACATTTTGAACATGTTCCCATGGTCGTACCGTCAAAACACGACCGTTGTTATGAGCTTATTAAACGTAATTTGGCGGGCAGTATACCTTCAACATAGTTAGTATACTCTTAAAAACATTACAGTAATTAACAAATGAAAAACTAGGACCAGAATACCTCCTTTTAAATTGAATTGATTCAATCTGTATATTCTAAATATAACGTCATGTTTTTACGCAGAACATCAGGAATCGTCAAAACGAGCAATGAATTCCGAAGAGTTCCGGTTGCGAGCGAAACAACTCATCGATTACATCACTGGCTACCATGACTCCATCCGACAGAGGCTCCCCATTCCGAACGTAAAACCTGGCTACCTGAAGGCGCTCGTCCCTGAAACCGTTCCGGAGAATCCCGACAAGTGGGACGACGTGTTTGAGGACATCGAACGTGTCATAATGCCGGGGGTGAGCAGGTCATATGACACAGTGCACTCAAAGAGTGTTCTGTAGGAAAACATCCTCAAGACTCTCACAGATTTTTTAATTTCGTTACCCCCGCACAAAATATAAAATGTACTAATATAATAACCCCCGCCGCCACCGATAGGTATTACCGCCACCATTAATTCACTGACACTACCGTCTACTTACACCACCATCTTGACTACACAGAAATCCTGGAAACACAGTAGACACTTGGAATACTTATTTATTTAATATTTTACCCACAACGACGTTACAAACTACAGGATAGTGAAGTATCGTTTTATAGCAGTGTATTCGTGAAGACTTGAAGACTGATATTGTCCTAGTTACATGCTGGTCTTACATATTTCAGCTGTCCCACTGGCAAAGTCCTCAATTCCACGGCTACTTTCCAGCCGGGCAGTCATACCCGGACATTTGCGCCGAACTTCTCTCCAACGGGTTAGGCACCTTGGGATTGTCTTGGGTGAGTGCTTTCACGAAGAATGTTGCGAGAAGTTAGATTAAAAGACTAATTTCAAACGCATGTGCAAATGTGAACGCATATTCGAGGTGACAGTCGGATCACTTGTAAACTACACGTAGAAACACCTGAGGTTTGTTTGTAGGGCTCCGGAAGCGAGGCAATATTGGTGTCGATGCTGACAGCACGCAGTGGAAAACTGACAGAGATGAATGCATATTCTAGTCAAAGCCGCGGATATATCAAATCCAAACAACTGTTGCACAATCCCTTTAACATAAACGTGTAAGTATACAATCGAGTAAAGTACAGAACCAATCACGTGAAGTGAAAATTGGCAGATATGTAATTTATGATATATAGAATCATGTAAACCTAGGTACCCATCGCTATCAACATGGTACCTAACCGCCATTTTGATTTAAAAAATGGCCGCCACGGAAATTCAAATGGCAAGTATATCAGCTTCTAAACAATATATAAACATGATCTTGGTGTCCAAACCGACATGTCCAGGGTCAAGGAATCCATTTCTGTCATGTGCAGTATCCAAGGATAAGAGCTATACTGAAATTCAATATGGCCGCCATGGAAATCCATTATCCAGATATATCAGTTTCTAAGCAACATAAAAACATGTTCTTTCAGTTCTGCCATATGCTATATCCTCAGATGACGGCCATGTTGAAATTCGAGATGGCTGCCATGCATAGACGTTTTTTCGAACATAATTTTAGCGCCTCTTGATATTGAGCACTCCGTATGACAAATCCGTAGGTAGTTTATACGTTTCAATGTCAAAGAATCCAGTCGTGCCACTTGCATTATTCTCATATGACGGCCATATTGCAAAACAACATGGCTGCCATGGAAATAATCTGTCCGAATATCTCAGCTTCTTCGCAACATAGAAACATGATATTGGTTTCTATACCAACATATTCAGGGTTAATTAATCCATTTCTTCCACATGTTGTATCCCCAGGTGACATATTGAAATTCAACATGGCCGACATCCATACAATCATATATGTTGGCTTAATTCAGCTGACGTGCAACACAAAACAGACTCTTTGTGTTTAATCCGGTAATACAGGTTAAATAAATATAAATAGACTACAACCATCAAATGATAGTCACACAGAATATCAAGATGGCTGCCATGCATAATAATAATAGTCTTCACGATTACAACCTTTCAGGCAATTTTACTCAGTTATATTCTCAACCATAATATACCTCATGTCATACATATACATGAAAAATAATATATAAATTGAACTACACTTAGATTTGCAACCTCCATGCACAAGGTCATGGCATTGCATCGGTGCCTCTGGGAGTTTAAGTCCAGCATGGTTTCCGTACTGAGGGTTCCAACCGTAATGTACAAGACCAGGCAGAGGGAGACTTGGCACAAGAGCTTGTGACATGACATAACACATTTTACAAACAGCCCTTCTCAAAAGATGCTTTTTTGTAATTTTTAGCCGTTGCGCTGCTTTAACTTCAGCTCTTCTTCAGCTTCTATCGGCATTGGGGTTGCTGTTTTTTATTTTTTACCTAGCGCCGCTGCTATCAATTTACCTTGTCCAGCTTCTCTCGGTAGTCTCGGCTGAAATGATGACATCCAAAGAGGGGGGGGGGGAGAAAACAATATGTCTACCCTCCAATTGCACACACCTTTCACAGTCGACAAAAATACACATTAATCATTTAATATAATTTACATTTCCACCCGACATTGACTCTCGCCACAAAAACAAACGTTCATGCTCACATTTAATAGGGGGCCGAACCATATGTCTGCCCCCCAGAGAAATTCCAGGGGGCAGCTGCCCCTTTACCCACCCCCCTCCCCGTTCCTGCATCTAGGACTGTGGTCACGACTATCTGATCTTTGGTGCTGATGATACACTATTGTTGGGCATCATCCACATTGCACTACATGCACTGCTCACACACTTGTGTAGAGTTATGGAGCAATCTGCAATTATGAGAATTACTATGTTTGGTACGCCAGTCAGTCTGATTGTGATCCTTGTTATAATTGGCGTTTTTCTGTCGTTTCGTCCGCATATCTGCTCTACTATATTTCCATGTGCCCTTAACAGTGTATTTCGTTTGCATTGCATAGTTTTGTCCATGACTAAGTTTGTACTCGGAATCTGCATATATGCGCGAATTTCAGCGATTTTTGGATTACACAAATGTTTAAATGTTGACACTAAAGATGATATTTATTTAGCAAAGTTATTTTGTATGCCAGACAGTAGTACATTTGTGCTTTGTTGAGTTTTTAATCGGCAGTTTAAACACTACCTTCCAGCTCCTTCTAGATACCTGTGATATATCTGGCCCTGTCACCATCCACCTCTCCCAGGATTATGGACTTATATTAATCTTAAGCACAACCGTCACTCTTTGTGGGTGATTGAATGGATCGTGACATCTGCCTAGTGTTATTGCTGAGAACACATGTTGTGGTTTCGGCACAAAAAATTCCATTCTTAAGTTGCCTGTAAACATCAAGACGTGTTGTCAACACGATGTTGAGTATGTTTTCTATATCGCTGACGTGAACTTGAAATGTAACCATTTGTGTTATCCATTCTTAACCTTGTCTTCACCAGTATATGTACTGCTATTTATCTTACTGTTCAGAATATAGTTCAGAAACAACTGTCAACAAAAATTTACACACTCATGAATATATACGTATTCATATATGAACCACATATGGATTCCTCAACCTCATATTTGAACCACATATGGATTCTTCAACCTCATATATGAACCACATATGTATTCCTCAACCTCATATATGAACCACATATGGATTCCTGAACCTCATATATGAACCACATATGGATTCCTTAACCTCACATATGAACCACATATGGATTCCTCAACCTCATATATGAACCACATATGGATTCCTCAACCTCATATATGAACCACATATGTATTCCTCAACCTCATATATGAACCACATATGGATTCCTCAAACTCATATATGAACCACATATGGATTCCTCAAACTCATATATGAACCACATATGTATTCCTCAACCTCATATATGAACCACATATGGATTCCTCAACCTCATATATGAACCACATATGGATTCCTTAACCTCATATATAAACCACATATGGATTCCTCAACCTCATATATGAACCACATATGGTTTCCTCAACTTCATATATGAACCACATATGGATTCCTCAACCTCATATATGAACCACATATGGATTCCTCAACCTCAAGAAGCGCTAAAATAATGGTAGTAAAACGCATACGCAGGGCAGCCATCTTGAATTTCAATATGGCCGTCATCTGATGATATAGCATATGCAGAAATGAAGTCGTTGACCCTCAAAATGTTGGTTTAGACACAAAGAACATGTTTGTATGTTGCTTAGAAGCTGATACATCTGGATAATGGATTTCCGTGGCGGCCATCATCAATTTCATTATGGCCATCATCCTCGGATACTAAATATGACAGAAATGGATTCCTTGATCCTGGAAATGTTGGGTTAGACACCAAGAACATGATTTTATGTTGCTTAGAAGCTGATATAACTGGATAATGGATTTTTAAATGAAGATGGCGGGTAGGTACCATGTCGATAGCGAAGGGTACCTAGCTTGAAATTATTCTATATATCATAATCTACACATGTGCAAATGTTCATGCTTTTGTCAAAAAGTGCACAATCATGTCCCTTAGCCGCTGTACTAAAGGACGCGGTTATCGTCAAATATTATTTTCCCGAAAGGTAATGGCCGAATGTAATATAATGATTTTAACAATAATTATTACAACTTTTGTTATTGCATTTTCTTTACACCATGTTGTAAAGCGAATGCCGGCGTTTGTTTAATAACGTACTGAATAGATAACAGTTTAGTATGTGTTTGACACAGATTACTTGTCCAGCATCGACGGAGCTCGAAGTTGTTGTGATGGATTGGCTCGGGAAAATGCTGCAGCTTCCTTCGCAGTTCCTCTCCGGGGGAAAAGGAGGAGGCATTATCCAGGTAAATCTTGAGATGATCCATGATTTCAATACAACAGCAGTTGGCGTTCCACACTGTTTCTATGTAACGTGTTGGAAGGTTGGTGTTGCGGATTGTTGGTTGCAAGTGTGCAGCTAATGCTTTGTTGGCATTCTACAATCTCCACTTTCACACGGTATGGACAATAATTGTTCTTGTGGACACACATTTCTTCGTCCAACAATCGGAGTTACTACGAGCTGCGGGTCTAATTTGGCCACAGGCGACTTTTCAACTTACCAACGTTGCCATCAACTTCACTTTTTCATCAATATTGGGAATGAGAAGTTTAGATTCTTGAATAGACAATGCACGGATGTTTTTGTGTCGGCGGCCGTATTCTGCAACGCTTAACATTCCAGAATCGCGTGTCCGCATTTGATGATGCAGAATATTTTCTATACTTCAAAAATGTTCTTAACTGACACCATACAAAGTAAGAATACAACGAAAGGGTCAGCAATATTGGTTTGTTTGTAGGGCTCCGGAAGCGAGGCAATATTGGTGTCGATGCTGACAGCACGCAGTGGAAAACTGACAGAGATGAATGCAAACCTCAGCAAATCTGTTGACGGCGACGTCAGCGAAGGCGTAGATGGTGACGTGTTTTCGCGACTTGTCGTCTATGCTTCTGACCAGGTGAGTCGGGCAAACTCTGTGAACAATGTCATTAATTATTCAAAGCAACCGTTCCACGTCGCCAAATTTGTTAAAGTGATATGGCATGGGATTTAAAAATACTCTAATATAAATTATAAGTTTTAAAATCAGCTAATATCAATTATTTTGATATGCTAATGTTATGTCAATATTGTTATCCATGTCTCCGTTAGACTGAGCCAGTACGTCTCTACTTTTCTGAACCCACGGCACATTTTCGAAGTTGTTTGGCCCTCGAGGCACACCAAACCAAATGATACTACATCCATGAGGATATTCTAGTTGTCCACATGAGTGAACAAACTTAATAAAAATCAAATAATTTCAATACGCCATTTGTCTTACACACTATTTCAAAAATGGTGTGTGTATGTATATATATATATATATATATATACCATTTTTGAAATAGTGTGTAAGACAAATGGCATATATATATATATATATATATGTATGTATATAATTTACATACAGTGTAAATATATATTCACCGAATGGTAAAGATGATTTTTCCTAGTATAACTTCAAAATAATTTAGAGTATATAATGTTTGAAATATGGTTTAAAACAAATGGAATATTGAAATTATTTCATATATATACACATACATCAATACATACATAATATATATATATATATTATGTATATATATATATATATATATATGTGCGTGTGAATACATATATGTATATATTCAGGTTTAGCGAGAGTGAATATATATATATATATATATATATGCGTGTGTGTATGTATGAATATATATATATATATATGCGTGTGTGTATGTATGAATGTATATATATATATATATACGTGTGTGTGTGTGTGTGTGTGTGTGTGTGTGTGTGTGTGTGTGTGTGTGTGTGTGTGTGTGTGTGTGTGTGTGTGTGTGTGTGTGTGTGTGTGTGTGTGTGTGTGTGTGTGTGTGTGTGTGTGTGTGTGTGTGTGTGTGTGTGTGTGTGTGTGTGTGTGTGTGTGTGTGTGTGTATTCACTCTCGCAAAACCAGAATATATATATATACATATCCAGTCTCGCAAAACCTGAAACATGGAATTAATTTAACATACGGAAGAATTGTTTCGATAGAATTACATAATTAGTGCTTCATGAAGACAGTAAACTTTTTAGCATTGTTGCTTCTTTTTACGGTTTTAGGCTCATTTCTGTGTGCGGAAAGCATGCTTGTTTGGTGCTGTTCGCTTCCACAATGTGCCGTCAGACATCTACGGACAGATGACGGGTCCAACTTTGGCTAACGCTGTTGCCAGCGACTTGGAGAGAGGACTGGTTCCATTTTACGTAAGTCTGTCTAAGGAGTAGATGAACATCGCGAAGTCGACAAGAAGTATGGATGAGCAGTGAATTGGCAGTGATCATTTACCGCGGGGAAATATGATTGTGATATGATTCAGGCAGCTGTTGGTTGTGATATCAGAAGCCATCATTGGTCGTTCAAAGGTCCCATATATATTGAAAGGTTGTTATGTCTGGTGGCTTGAAGCAAGACAAAACGCGATGCTTTTTTGGACTGTGTCAGTTTATAGAACCGTTCAAAAATAGCAAAATACATCAATAAATTTTATTTGTAAAATGTAACTTCCAAAAAGGTGGTAAATCATGGCTTTTGGTAATGAGCTCTTCATGTAGTGCGGCATCACCACCTGACATCCCGTTCACCCATCAATATATATTATTTATATTTATGGGTGAATGTATATATATAAATAATATATATTGCGTTACTAAAAAAAACACATTATTCACATCCACGCATACACGCGCATATGTGCACGCACACACCAAACACACACACACACAAATACAAACGCACGCACGCACGCTGACACACTCAAAGACACGCGCACGCACCACGCCCACACGCATGCACGCACACACACACACACACACACACACACACACACACACAAACAAAATACTTACCTTCCGTTTGTGTTCAGTGCGTGGCTACCCTAGGGACAACAGGAATTTGCGCCTTTGACCTCCTTAAGCAGATTGGACCTATTTGTAAGTACTCAATCAGACCGTGTGAACACACTTTGGGTATCCTATTCGATTAAGACATTTAAAAAAATGTATATGTATATGATTGTGTGTATATAGGTTTTTCATAATATATATATATATATAATTATATATATATACATACATATATATATATACATGTATATATATATGTATAATATTATATATATATATATATATATATATTTATGTGTATGCATGCATATGCGAGTGTATGTATGTTTGTGGCACCATTAATATGTAATCATAAGCTACAACAATATTTATCACAATATTCATTAGTAGTAAAACATTATTAATCGATTTATTACATATCCCAGGCAACGAGGCTGGTGTCTGGCTTTACGTTGATGCGGCCTACGCCGGGGCTTCGTTCATCTGTCCAGAGTTCCGGCCACTTCTTGACGGGGTTGAGGTAAATTCATACACATTGCACATGCGTCGGACTTTCAAAACATAGTTTGACCCCAGTGGCCGACATGCCTCAGTAACGATATGAGTGAGTGAGTGAGTGAGGGCGTGAGAGAGTGAGTGAGGTGAGTGAGGTGAGTGAGATGAGTGAGATGAGTGAGGTGAGTGAGGTGAGTGAGGTGAGTGAGGTGAGTGAGGTGAGTGAGGTGAGTGAGGTGGGTGAGGTGGGTGAGGTGGGTGAGGTGGGTGAGGTGGGTGAGGTGGGTGAGGTGGGTGAGGTGGGTGAGTTTAGGTAAGTTGAGGTGAGTGAGTGAGTGAGTGAGTGAGTGAGTGAGTGAGTGAGTGAGTGAGTGAGTGAGTGAGTGAAGTTTGACTGCATCAGGTGGCCAAAGTAAGATCTTGTGTTATAAATGTGTGCCTTTATTTTTATTTTTATAATATTACGATAAATAGAAATTAGTTAGTTACTTCACTATGTTATACACACTTGACCTGTAACTCAAAGCGAAACGAATGGCAGCTAAAATATAAGTTCAAGTACACTACTTATTAAGAGTCTCCACACTTGCTGTCTTTGTGCTACGTTACAACACGAAGTGTTAACATTCTCAATTATATTCTGACCATAGGATAGGTTCAGTATTATGCTGACTTTGCGAGGATGGTGGAACTGTCATCATGAGTGTGTGAGCGCGTGCGTGCGTGCGTGCGTGCGTGTGACATTGTGTCAATGCAGCATAAAACGGGAGTTCAGGTGGTTAGCATAAAACCGACGTATAAAGAAAGTCGTTTTTCTTTCACTTCAGTACCTTTTATTAAAGAGTCGTCAATACATCTCATAAAAACCGTTGTAAATAATAGCTTGTGAATATATTTGAGTATTTGTTAATGACATAATTGAAAACCTGCATTTAAAGAATGGTATTACGCCCTACTTTTGCCCTACTTAGTTAAGTTGACGTAATTACAAGTTGTTTGTTTCGGTACTTATGTTAATTATCTTACAGAAGCAAGAGAAAGAGAGAGAGCATTAACAAATAGGCTAATTATCGATTCTCAATAGGGAAATATGCCGGAACTGCGGAATTTGCTGTGTTGCTATCCGTAATCTTTCCATGTATGCGGTTTTTCAGTTCGCAGATTCCTTCAACTTCAATCTACACAAGTGGCTGCTCACACACTTCGGTTGCTCTGCCTTGTGGTAAGTCTAGGTGAAAGTGACAATTCATACATTATGAAATGAATATTATTTGACTTACGAAAATCGTGATGATTTTGTAAATGTAAAGTGTCGTTCCTTGCATCGTTGCATTGCCGATTCTACACCGCTATTTAATACAGTTTGTATAGTGGAATTTTAATAAGTTAACTCTGAAATGTTGATACACCAACTAGGCATTTCAATGCAAAATTTGTAGGTACCGAGATTCGAGCAAGCCTATCGCCGCTCACAGTGTGAAAGACATGATGCTGAACTATGGAAATGGGGAAAACGTCACCGACTTCAGCGTTAGTGTTCATCGTATATCTCTGTGCGTAAAAGTGTGGAAAACAGCGATTGTTTAACTTAAATCCAGTACTTTACGATATTGTGGAATAACTCGCAATGTTTGACTATAACGTTTTCCCCCGATTTGCTCCCTCTTATAACACATTATAAAACCTTGCCTCCAGACGTCTGTAATTGTATGAACAATGTTGCACTGTTTGCAACAGGATGTATCTTCTTGCGTATTTGCTCCCAGATAGTTCTCGTTTTACTACACACGATTGGAGTTTGTCATTTTAGTTATTTCAACTGAAATGTGTTTTAAATACACATATTTGCCGCTTTTAAATATTGTCACAAGAAGATTGCCCATTTATTTAGCAATTGGCCGATTTCGACACACACTTTAATTCCAACCAGATGTTTTTTCATGATAATGTTTTCCATTTCGCGATATTCTTTCCAAAACGTTCACAATTTTTTTATATGGAAAGTTTGCCTTTTGACCATTGCGGATAAACCCAAATAACAGCCCGTTATAGAAAATGTTGCCCAATGTAAGTTTATTAAAATACTTTGACACAAATCATCTTGATGACGACTAATAATGGTATGACCACTCTTGTAATACTACTAAACCCCGTGATATTGATAGAACACCACTATGTTTGCAGCAATGGGAAATTCCACTTGGTCGGAGGTTTCGCTCCCTCAATCTGTGGTTCGTGTTGAGGCTGTACGGCGTCGAGGGACTGCAGGCCTTCATCAGAAAGGTCTGTTACATTGCAAGACTTACTGTTCCCGTCTTTTTGTCAACTGAACCGCTTGCCTCTTTAGCGTGTAACCCTGTCTGCTTATTATCTTTCTCAGATAGTTCCTGGGCGTTGTCACAGGTTGGCGAGGTTCCCGTAACTAGCTGGCTCAAGTCTAGATAGGTTAAAAATTAATTAGTTCAGCGCATGTGAACGATGGTAACAACAGTTAACAAAGCAGCGAAGAACAGTGGAAATTATTATTTTTATTACACGGTAATACAATAAGGATGTCTTCAACACTTAAAACATTAAAGTAACATCCAATCTCCTGTCCCATCCTTGATGAAGTCTCCTGTATCTCACCCGGTCATCATATCTATTTCCTAACTACCCCGTACGTAGAATAAGTATGCCTATTACCAAACCAAAATATAGTAGAACGGTCTGTCCTAAGATTAAAATTAATTCTAGTGCACTAAAAAAACACTGTCAAGTGTTGATACTCAACAAGTCCGAGTCTACAAAGACTTTGTTTACTAAGAACGGGTATCATATCTATCCTAAAGTACCCGGATAACAGGCTCTAGGTCATTAACAGAGTCCGTTTGCCCCTTCTCAACTGTCCGGTTCAGCCGCGCGATCCCGTCCGATCACTGACCGTTGCGTTCACGATGCTGGTGTTAGAAGGACAACGGAGAAGGAGAAGTACCAAGCTAAGATTGAAAGACAGCATATAACGGGATAATGCAAGAGCAAGTACAAAAGACCGAAAATGGAAGGCCACTGCAGAAAGCTGCGAGAGGTGGACAGCTGTCGTAAACGAGAGAGAAGAAGCTACCAAGTGATGCAATGTGTATTCACCCATGTCCTAATATATCGACTTTTCATCTTGTCTGGTCCGTGCCTAGCCATACTGCGTGGCTGCAATGTCATCTATTATATATGTGTCATAAATTTGGCTGTTGGATTGGCGGCACCAAATGTGACTGACTGGTCCCGGTGCAACAAGGATGGATATAACATGAATATGACACACCAGAGGGGTTTATTGAGTAAATCTAAGTGGAATATCAATTTACTGAAAACAGTAAACCAAATAAATGATAGAAATACAAGTTGGCCAACTATTAAGGATTTTCTTGTACAAAATGATGTAGAACATGTAAAGATATACCTTTACATGTATTTATATATATATATATATATATATATATATAATGTTATAAGAAGTAATAACAAAGGGTTATTGCTCACCCACAAACAGAGAGAGTCGTGAAGTCTGGTATAATAATCATAAGGATAAAGAGCATTTACTCACCCCGATTTCAGGGGTATGCCAGGGGACGCAACTCTCAACCCCGGCATTTCCGATGAAAATTAATATCGAGACGTAGCCGCGTACTGTGACAACACGAGCAAGATACGGCTGGATCACGGCACGACGGTCGTCGAAGGTCGTCACGTGAAGAAACAGAGGTATACGGCAACGCAACTGAATATGGCGGGTGTCGAAGGCGTCACGTGAAGAACGAACGAGGCGAAGAACAATAGCAAGACGATACTCTGAATTGTTGAGAAGTGGGGGAATGCAAAATGCGAAACTCACCCCCAGTCTTCACGTTGTAAAAGAGACGACACGAATCAGCTGTATCGACAGCAACAACCAAACTTTTCAATGAGCGATAATTGACGAACTAATGCTCTCGGCTTCGAAGTAATTCAATGATGGTGATGATGATTTTATTCCATATAAAAATGTAAATGTATAAATACATAAAATATACATACAACTAGAGTACACCATATATAATGATTGCACAAGAAAGTGCACGCACTTGTTTCCATTGTGTTCCTTGGACAGACACAGGCCAATATATGACACAGTTTTTAATAAAATTATGATAAAATAACAAATGCTAAAACAACAATAATTAATAACTGAAATACTAGCTAATACTCATATGTCAAAATACATTAATACTGATGATATATTATAAAGGAGATTACCTCCTGATTATTAAGTCATTTGAAATTTTTTAATAATACACTTTTTTTTATTTCAGATGCAACAACAATAAAAATAAATTAAAAGAGCTATCCTCCAGTAGGACTCAGACTATTAAGATAATTTCACAAAACAAAATGTATTAAACATTAAAATTATGTTATTAGTAAAAGGGTTTGATCTTGATTTGTAAGATATCTCAATACCCAGTGTTTTAGTAGAGAAGAGTATCTCACAAATAATATAGAATTAATAGTAGACAAATTAGCCGGCTTCCTGATTATTAAGGTAATTGAACAAAAACTGTTCATTAGACATTTAAATTGAGTCTTATTAGGAGCATCTTGTATGTTATATGGCAATTCATTCCATGCCTGTATACCTGTGTAGTAAAAGAAGTTTGACCAAATGATTTAGCATATGGCACATGACATTACAAAGTACCAGATCTTGTATCTATACCATGCTGCTGGCATGTTACGTTGAAAGAATCGCACAAATAGTGTGGTGCTTTGCCATTGACAATATCATAGACAAGGTTCAATTTTAGTTGTTTAACCCGTAGATCCACTGGTAACATATTGACCTGTCTAAATTCCGTTGATCCAATGTGGGTTCTGGCTGGTGCATTAAGAAGGAACAGGATTACCTTGTTCTGGGTACACTGTAGCCGAGATTTATATTTCTTAGTTAAACCGGAGAACCACAATGAACAGGCATAATCAAAATGACATTGTATTAAGGAAGAGGTCAACATTGTTTTTGTTTTAATGTTGACATTTCGTATTTGCGTGTACAAGAACTGTAACTTGGCATTTGATTAATTAATTATGTTCTCAGCCACTCCTTCTCTTCTCCAGTTAGTGACTGGTCTAACTCTACACCTAAGTATTTAACACCACATTTCACCAGGATGGAATTACACGTATGTAGTTAACGTTTCGACCAAAACAGGATGAATTCAGTTTTCCCTCGATGGAGTGACAGTTTGTTGTTTATCAGCCATTCTCTGGCATCCTCAACGTCTGAAGAAAGCCTTTCTTCGATTTGTCGGGTGTTCTTACCCGAAATGATCAGAGCCGAATCGTTAGCACATAAAAGTAGTTTGCAATGAACAGCCGACGGAATAGCAATAATGTAAATTAAAAACAGTAAGGGTCCAATAATTTACCCTTGTGGGACACCACACATTACAGTCACCGGCTTAGATAAAGTACAACCAAGTTCCACTAAAAATTGACGTTCATATAAATATGATTGAAACCAAACTAACGTAGATTCCAGTTTTTGAAGAAGGATCTTATGATCTACCGTGTCAAATGCTTTTTGAAGGCCAAGATGCACCATACCTATATAGTTGCCTTTATCCTGTTCCTGTTTTATGAAGACTGTGAGTTGTATCAAACATGTGTCGGCAGAATTGGAGATTGATGCTCATATAAGAGCTGATGTGCTTGAAGTTACTCGGCCAGCTGTTGATAGATTCTCTCAAATAATTTTGAGATTGCTTTGAGAATCGAGACCGGCCTGTAATTGGCTCAACATGAGTATTGAGGCAATTCGGTTGTCTCTGAAGATTTTCCCAAGTAGCTAACCGTAAGCATTAAACAAGGGTGACTGTCTTTGAATATCAACGAAGTTACAACTTAAAGACACGGGCGACAAAACACGTCGAGAATAAGTTCCATGTCTTACAGACAAGATAACACACGCTCACAGCTATGCAATTATAGTCGTCTGAAGTTAAAATGGCCGTATTTCTCTTAAATACTCCAATGGCGTCCTATCACCGGAAATCTAACTAGCCAATGGCAAAACGTAAAACAAAGAAAACCATCCCAAAAACTGCGCACCCGAATCTCTGGACCCTCGGTCAGACTCTCTACATCTCGTTAGGTTTAGAATAATTTTCTTGCATAATAGACACACACACAATCGTCAACTCCTGAAAGTCCTCAAATTACCTCAATTACATCTCAATTTAATATCATCAGAATCCCTAATTCGAGACGTTAATAACAATAATAATAACATTTTAACGCTCACAACTTAATACATTATTTTAGTAAAACAAATATTCCATTCATACATGAGGTGTGAAACATTCATTCGCACTTGCCCGGCGCGATCAACAACTTTCCTAATTGACGCTACAAACTCCTTCTAATGACACTAAAAGTGACTTACAGTAATACCACATTATCAGTTAGGTTAAACCTGTTCTACCCATACTAAATTTATAGTATAACAGCTAATCAAATAGAATTTGTTAGCCAGCCGATAAAGTATGATTTGCTCTTTGGTGGCAAGATGGCACTAGTGAAACATATTATTTTTAAGCACCCAAGAGATGGCAGCAACATAGAATGGAATATCTGTCTAGTTTATTGATTAACTCTTTAATTTTGAGCTAGACAAATTCTACTCAAACCACTTTGTGACATAATGTATTAATTATTTATTCCAACATCCGACATTGCTGACGACATGATTAGGTACATCTAAAATTAAATAAAAACTATAAAAATAGCATATGCACTGAGAAACAATACCATCTACATGTAGCGCTACGGGGTATTTGAACTGAAATATGTAGATTCCTCATATTGCTATAAGTTTTGAAAAACAAAATGTTGTAATAAACCAACCGGGTTAGAGTTAGCTGTGCATGCGCACTGAAAATACCAGGCAAATGATAAATAAGTGCATTGTGTTTTGAACATTGAGGGACTTTCATCGCTAAAATTACATGTGTTGAAGAAAACAAATACAGACACGCACGCACAAATACGAATTCACTCACCCTACACTCGCACGCACACGCACATGCACACACACACGCACGTACACCTACACATACAGTACGCGCGCGCGCGCACACACACACACACACACACACACACACACAAACGTACACATGCACACACACTAGGGAAAGCGTTCGTCCGTGAGAACTTACCAGTCGCTGTGCTTCTGTTTACGCGGTAACGGAACCACGTCAATGCCGACGTCATCGTCTCGTTCTTGTCAGATTTCGAAAATGGCGACGTAATAATTTTTTTCGAAACGGACTTTACAAGGCATAAATTCTGTGTCTCTCTGTCATTCTTGGTGTCGCTGGGTGAGCTGTCAGTCGCAACGGGGAGAGGCAATGCGTTGAGAAGTTTCGAAATATTTTTCAACGCAACGTGAAATATTGACGGCTCGAACCCGTCGCGCAATCTATCGTGAAAATAAATCGCGACTTTAAAAAAAAATCGCTAGGGAGTGTTGGGACTGATAGTTAATATTGAATATACAGGCTGGTTAGTTTTGTACATAAAATACCTTTTCGGATTTTGCCATGAATGGCACAAGTAACTGCTTGTCGTGTCGTTGCCCTGTTGTAAAATTAGTTCAAATAATATCGTTCAATTGGAGAACATTAATAGGGCCTGCTCAGGGTCCCTCTGGATAAGAACCGTGTAGTGACTAGCCAATGTTGAAGTAGTACGTACATATTGTGGCCCTGTGGAACAAGGACGGCGTCACATATGTACGTCGCCTTCTTGACAATGATCATCCACAGCTCTTCATCCGTTGCAGCATGTTGAGTTGGCCCACGAGTTCGAGAAGCTGGTTGCTAACGACAACAGATTTGAAGTGACACATCCCGTCACACTTGGGCTCGTCTGCTTCCGGCTACGACAGGTACGCCACAATGGTGTTGTGTGTTGTAAAGATTGTTTATCGCGTGATTTGTGAATCAGCTGTATGGCAGGTGTGGTTAATTTTCTTACCATTGCTGGTATTTTGTACAAAATACACATTATATATGCTCTGCAACGATTGTCTATTTGTTGTATAGGCATTAATGTGTTGCTAGGCTGTTTATAAAACCAATACAAACTTACATTTGTCGTCTGTCTGCAGAAAAGAAGCCACGGTTCCTAGACTTATTCGTGGAAGGTCGTGCTGTCCCAACATTAGCCATTAATCATAGAGTGTAGTTTTGTTCCACGTCAATGCTATTTATGTTGCTTACAGTCAGACCGTCATGACTATTATTGCATGAAGGTTGCTTCTCTTCTCACCTGAACCCATACGGCACCCATACGGCATAGACACCGTAGAAATGTAATATGCTATTTGCACTACATTGGTGGCTTCACAAACGCGTAATATTGCAAACCAACTTGTGTACATATTCAATACATCAATACAGACTGGCAATGTTCCAAACAAACATAAGATAGCAAAAGTCATACCACTCTATAAAAATTAAAACCCCAAACTATTCAAAAATTACAGATCAATTTCTATCCTTCCATGCTTCTCAAAAATACTATAGCGCATAATGTATAATAGGCCTTTGCAGTTGTTTGACATACTAAAATATAATAACCAAAAAACCAATATGGATTCAGAAAATAATATTCTATATATATATATATATGGCACTAATTGATTTGGTTGATAAAATATCTAGTAACATTGATAATAAAAATTACAACATAGGTGTATTCCTTGACCTCTCTAAGGCTTTTGACACAATAGATCATGATATATTAATTAAAAAAACTTCAATGCTACGGTATAAGAGGTACTACCTGCAACTGGTTTAAAAGCTATCTTCAGAACAAAAAACAGTATGTACGTACAATAAGACTGAATGAGAATATAAGGAAATCTGATGCGGAGTACAGCAAGGATCAATATTAGGTCCATTACTCTTCATCCTATATATAAAAGATCTTGAATATGTATCAGACCTTTTAAATCGTAGAGTTTTTTGCAGATGACACTAGTCTTTTTTATGCGCATACATGCTTTGACACACTTATTGAAGAAGTTAATGTGCATTTAAAAAAGTCTTCATGTGGTTTCATACCAATAAGCTTTCATTAAACACAAAAAAGACCAAATTTATTATATTCACAACAAACGGGAAAAAATACAGTATTGACAAAGCTGAAATAAAAATAGACGGAAACAAAATAAAACATGTTCAATTCACTAAATTTCTCGGAATAACTATAGATGAACACCTAAGCTGGAAGACTCATATTGACAATATATCAAATAAAATAGCTCGTAATGTAGGAATGCTAAACAAACTAAAACACTCTCTTCCTATCTCCATTAAGAAAACTATTTACACTGCATTAATGTCATCACATTTACAATATTGTACTCTATTATGGGCAAATTCATATAGCACAAACCTAGGCAAACTAAAAATACTACAGAAGAAAGCTATTCGGATAATCACATTATCCCAATATATTGCACACTCAAATCCACTATTCGCGAAGTTAAAACTATTAAAATTGGATGATATATACAAACATCAGTTAGATAAAATGCCATCAATGTTATTGCGAACTGGTAATGTACATAAACATAAGCTGAGGAACCATAATTCATATTACATCCAACAAATAAGAATAAACACAAGGAAATTCACAACAAATTATTCAGGACCAATATTCTGGAATGCACTACCTCATAATTTACAACTAATTGTATCCGTCAATCAATTTAAGAATAAACTCAAAGAGCTGTTATTGTCAAAATATCATTAATTCTTATTATTATTTATAAAAAAATTATTTCCCTATAAATTAACCATAAGCATAACATAATTTTATCATGGTATCAATGATTAAGTTTGTATTTTGTATTCATGTTTTACTTGAAAATTTGTTAATTTATTCTTTATACATTATTATGTTCTAATGAGTGCAATTTAATTAGTAGTCAACCTGTTCAATTTATGTATTGTAAGTAATGTGTATGTATATATACATTAACTGCATCTACGAGATGATTTATTCACTTTATGGAACAAGGAAACTATTTTTAAATTATTATGTTCTCGTGGTCCTCGCTATAAGCCCCTGGGGGTTTCTAGAGGATCTCCACGGATGCAATAGTTGTTGTTTTTTTTCTTTTTTCTTTTTCTATTGCACATGTGTTCATCAATTTGTACTTGTAACCGAATTAAATAAAGTTCATTCATTGTGTTCTCGTGCAGATGGCCATTTCTTACATAACAACGTTGGGTTAGTGCGGTATAAACTAATGTTGTTAACAAGTCTATTTATTGATTATTTTTTCAGTTTTAATATTAACATTTAGGAAAGTTATTAGCGGTATACATGCAGCGGTGATGCTCTGTTACTGTCATAACGAGGCGCTGCTGTGACAATCACCCGATCACACACATGCAGTAGTTCTTGTTCTTATCCGTAGCGTTCAAACGAACTCAACGAGTTGCTTCTTGCCAACCTCAACAAAGACCGCCGGGTCTATCTGACGGCATCGACCAGCAAAGGCGTCTACTTTCTGCGGCTCGCGATCTGTGCCAGGAACACCAAGTCGTCAGATATACAGAATTCATGGGACGTTATCCGAGAAGTTGCTACGCCGCTGCTGAAATGCACGAAGGACAACTTCAGTATATGATACGACATACCTTAGGCCTACTGTTTGCAGTCCTACTACACACGTATCAGAAGGACAATCGGACCAGGACGCTGACTTATCGAAAATATGAATGGTAATAATTATGTTTAATTGATATGTAACTCGTTTTTTCAGATATTTCTTAGCTTTTTGTTTTTAAATATATTAGCTCTGTTTACTTTTGCACAATCAGAATGACCTCTTCAATTCATTTGCCGTCTAGTGTGATGCACGTAATACTCGGGATTGCCGTACTAGCAGCAAATCGCAAGTTGCCTTGTCCAAAATTACTACGTTTATAAATATTATTTTCTTTTTTAGTTGAGATTTTAGGATAGTACTCACTAACGAAATTCCTTTTCGAATGTTCGAAATCGGAGTATTGTACATTTATTATGATTGAACAATATTGAGTATTGCTAACAATTACATTTACGATGTTTTTTCTTAAAATAAACTAGTTATTTGTTCCACGGGTCTACAGAAAATCTTTCTTCCCACGCACCGTCTTTTGGTGAAACGCCTTCCCGGGGAATATGTTGGTAGTCCCAACCATCCAGGCCTTCAAGGGTGTGGTTGTTTCACACTTCTAAGTCGTGGTCTGTATTTTACGTGCACCTCGTTCATACTTTACTCGCACTTTGTATATGCTTTTTCTCTCACCTTCACATCTGGTACAGTACAGTTGTACGCGCATACGCACACGCACACATGCACGCGCACGCACACAAACACACACGCACACACAAAACACACAAGCACACACACACACACACACACACACACACACACGCACACACACATTGTTTAATGTGTGTTTGTGTGTGAGTGCTTGTGTGCGTGCGTGTCTGCGTGCGTGTATATATGTATGTGTGTGCGCGCACGCGTGTATGTGTGTAATTCTGTTTCGGTGTGTAGAATATCATAACATGTCAATGGTATTAAACACGTGGTTATGAGGTACAGTAACAAAATGCAAATAGACACATGTGGACCTTATAGTGGTCTGCGCCTATGTGGCTGCACCTATAGATGCTATCTGGATATATTGAGGATTTTACCAGTTCTAACCAATCTACAGCACTCAAGTTTGTATATATATTTTATTAATACACCAAGAGGACACTGGACTAAACGGTGTTATCAAGTGTTTTGTGACTTTTTACTATTTTAACCGACTTACATTTTACATTTGCGATTGCACCTGTGTGACATTGACAAGCTTGCGATCGGTCATGTGTCACCCGGACAAAGAGAACATTGTTTACACGCCCAGCATGACCCAAGACTGCCTGTATCGGTTACGGCCCAGCGGTCGCAGTCACATTCGGCTCAACAATGCTGCCCGGAGAGCTGCTTGTGAAGCGGAGGTGGCACTCCATCGGCCCACCCATCGAGGTTGTCGTGGGGGTGCACGCAAACAACGACCGATACGTGTACTTGTGTCAGCGCGACCAACAACTCACATTAAACCATTACCTCGACGTGACAACTTGATTACTCTGACATTACCATACACTCCTTGCAACTGCACAAACCTTGTTCTGCTAAATGCAAGATCCGTTAGGAACAAAACTGATTTCATTACCGATTATATCCACGAACATGATCTTGACATCATCGCGCTTACAGAGACGTGGCTGACAGATGACCCTAAGGACATATCAAACACCAGCAAGTTGACCCCGGATGGATACAACTTCGTCCACCAACCTCGGCCCGACCGACGAGGTGGGGGAATCGGTGTTTTATACAAGTCGTGTATCAACATGATCTTATCGCGACACTGGCCAGCATTGTCCTTCCAGTGCCTCGAGGTGGTGCTTGCTACACCATCAAGTGTTATCAGGTTATTACTCGTTTACAGACCTCCATCCACAGGCCGAGACGGTGTTTCTTTCAAAACGTTTATGGCCGAGTTCACCAATCTCCTGGAACTTTTCACAGCACAGTTTACTGGACTAATTATCGTGGGCGATTTTAACATCCACTATGGATAGGCCGGAAATAAAGACTCAAATGACTTCTCTGATCTCCTGCACGTCACCAACTTGCAGCAACATGTTCGTGATCCGACACACACCATCGGCAATATTTTGGACCTAGTAATTTCACCATCGTCAGGAAGTGTTCTGACATCAGTGACGGTGGGATCCCTGCTCACCGATCACCACGCTGTACACTGCCTGCTCCAAGCACCAAAGCCGAACCGAACAAAGAAGCGGGTTTCTTATCGAAAATATGCTGCGATTAATCCCACGAATTTCAGATCAGATTTCGAACTTTCACACCTGGCAACACGCCCGTGTAACAACATTGCAGACTTGTCGCAACAGTATGACACTTCCTTGCAAGAACTGTTAGACAGCCACGCTCCGTTGATCACACGGTCAATTGCTGTGCGCCCCAACACGCCTTGGCACACTGTGGAATTATCGCTTGCTAAGCGAAAGCTCCGACAAGCAGAGCGAAAATGGAGACTGACAAAGCTGCAGATTCACCGAGACAGCTACACTGGACAGCGTGAAACTTACAAACAGCAAATACAGTCTGTGAAAGCCAAATTCTACACACACAAAATTGACGAATGTGCACGTAACAACAAAGCTCTGTTCAGGATCATGGATGAATTGATGAAGAGAAAAACTACTCCAAAACAGCCCAGTCTTGTTTCTGGTATAACACAACTGGCAGATGACTTTCTCGTGCATTTCACACGCAAAATGTTAGACATTCGAAGCCAGTTAGCGAGTAGACGCCTGCAAACTGTCAACACTGAGTACATGCATTGTGAACAGTCTTGCACAGTCAATGCGTTTTATGGCATCACCACAGACGGCGTTCTCTCTTTGGTAAGGAAGTGTCCAACAAAATCAAGCGCGCTCGATCCACTTCCTACCTCACTCGTGAAAACCAACATTGGTATTCTTGCGCCGACATTAGCTACAATCATCAACATGTCGCTCGAGTCGGGGTCCGTGCCGGCCAACTTCAAACATGCTGTGATCACACCACTATTAAAGAAACCAAACCTTGATTCAGACTCGATGAACAACTACCGGCCTATATCGAACTTCTCATTTGTTTCAAATTTACTGGAGCGCCACGTAGCAGTCCAACTTCGCCAGCATCTAGACGACAACAATTTGATGGACATTTTCCAAAGTGCGTACAGACAACATCACAGCACTGAGACAGCACTGGTGCGCATTCAGAATGGCCATCTCCATTCCCTTGACAAAAGGAAAGGTGAGCTGGCAGTGCTGCTCGATATGAGTGCGGCGTTTCATACTGTTGACTACTCGATATTAATCAACCAGCTGCGCAGCATAGGATTTGAAGGCATCGCACTGAAATGGCTGGAGTCATACCTGTAGAACCGGATTCAGTCGGTGTGCATTAGTGGCCACAACTCAAATAGAACATTGCTCGAATCTGGCATCCCACAGGGGTCTGTGCTGGGCCCAATTCTCTTCTCCATATACACTCTGCCATTGGGTGCTATCTTCAGAAGGCACAAGCTGCAAAACCATCTTTATGCAGATGACGCCCAATTGTATGTTGACTTGAGTGGAACGCGGGATGGAGAAGCCGCTGTTGCGGTTGACCGCATCGAGCGATGCATCGAAGAAGCGAAGCAGTGGATGTCAGACCACAATCTACTGCTGAACGAAAACAAGACCGAGGCTATTATTATTTCGGCACCAAATCGTAAACACCTGCATGACGTTTCGTGTGTTAGTGTATGCGGATGTAACATTGTTCCGTCACCGACCATCCGCAACATCGGGATTACAATCGACTCTGGACTAACAATGTCGTCACACATGTCACATATGTCCAAATCAGCGTACTACCATCTCTACGCAATTTCAAAAATAAGACATTGTCATACTACTGATGCATGTAAGACACTAGTCCACGCCCTGGTGACATCGCGGCTGGACTACAGTAACGCGGTCCTGTACGGCATTACCGAGACACTTTTGAACAAATTGCAGATGGTACAGAACTCGGCAGCAAGACTAATTTCAAGACACCGAAAGCACCAGCACATAACACCTGTGCTGGTCGAACTGCATTGGCTTCCAGTTCGCTGGCGTATCCAGTACAAACTCCTGGTCCTTGTTTTCACGACTTTACATGGTCTTGCTCCAGCGTATATCCAAGATCTCATAATACCGTATACGCCCACCCGCAACCTCCGATCTGCTGATCTACATCTGCTTGTAGTCCCGCGCTACAACTTAGAGGGCTACGGCAGACGAGCTTTCTCCGTGTCTGGACCTACGCTCTGGAACGCTCTACCAATAAACGTTCGTCAAATACAGACTTTGGATAAATTCAAAACTTGCCTTAAAACGTATTTATTTAAGCAGGCGTACATCGACTGAGGAACTGTGCTGTAGGACACTTTTTTAAGAATATGTATTTAATCAATTAATTTATTTATATTATATAATGTATTATAATTAATTTATTATTATTTATTTTTTAATGCAATTTTATATATCATAATGTATATTCTCTTTCTTAATTATATTAATATTTGTGCAAATATGTCATGTATGTTGGTCACATTATATATATATATACAATCTTGTAAATCTTAATAATTATTACATTTACCGGCATCTTTATACATATATATTTTTACACTTGTTTCCATGTACGTCTTATAATGTGTGTACGCGCCTATGAACGGGCTGGTCCCGGAGATATGGCGCTATAGAAATGCTAGTAATAATAATAATAATAAATAATGACCATGTGGTCAGATGAGACGGTCAATATGTATAATTAACATTCACCTTACGTACATTTCTGTACATGCTCATGCAATGAGCGCACAATATCGTGTTGATTGTATTTACAGCTGCACAATCACATAGAATGCCTGGCGGCATTTATTGGATACAATGTATTTCCACGTCATTTATAACACCACCGAATGTTCTACGGGTGTTTAATGGTGGCGACACTATATTTATAGTCCACAACACATTGTTTCTTCTCTACAGAGAACACGTTATCAACTTCCTACCTTCAACACTTGATATCATGACATGAGTTATCAGGTGACTTGCGTCATCAAGATGACATACGTTACAAGTTCTCTTCGAGCTTGAAGTGTTACGAAATAAGTACGCTGTCGATCTTGCGTAGAAATTAATTTATCTCAGACATTTATTTGATTGAGTTGGTAGTTTTGTTTAATACATCACTGTCATGTGATGTCATTGTCAATCAGCTACATCATCGTCAATTTATATCACTGTCAAACTACTTCATTGTCAAGCAGCATCATTGTCAAGCACCGTCATTGTCAAGCGATGTCACCGTCAAGGTATGTCTCTGTCTGTTTGCATCCAGATCAAGCGACTTTATTGTCAAGTTACGGCGCCATCAGACATTGCACTTTCCAATAACCTTCACAATCAATAAATGTCCATGTCAAATTGCGTCAGTCTCAAACGATGTCACTGTTAAACGTTCTCTTTGTCAAGCTAATTCACCTGCACGTGTTTTCAAACTAATGGCGGATTTCGATGGTAGTGTCAATGTTCCTTTGATTACTATTTACGTAAAGGTAAAGGTAAGTTCTTATATAGCGCGATATCCGTAAATATAACATCATTTGCATGACGTTTAATGGTGAACTTCCTTACAGAACAGTGTTAGGTTGGTGTCGCAGCTGCCGTCGTACCAGTGACGGGACGCGATTTGCGTTTACCAAAAAATACATCCATCGCTCTGCTCACCATGTACAGCTAAATAGCTTCGCCCACTTTGTCAGTCATCTTGCAAGAACATTAGCTACGTATGCGCGACAAGAGCCCGTCTTTCCGCTATAAAGTATAGAAGTGTTTTAGAAGAAATAAAAACACTGGAAGTTTATTAACTGTTATAGGAAAAAGGTACACGTAATTAAACAAACTTAATATATCCGTATATAAAAATCGGATTAAAACTAATTTGTTACACTAAAGTTCATTATGTTTCAAGTATCAAATTTACTTATAACACAACTATAAATGTTGAACTCAAATCTACGGTTTGCCTGCCGTCGACATTCTTCGCCTGGAACGTTTAGCTGACATACACACATTCATACACACACGCGCGCACACATACGCTCGCACGCACACACGCACGCGCACACACACACACACACACACACACACACATATACACACTCACGCATACACTAGGCTAGCCACTACATCGTGCGTGTTACCAATTACGATATGATCTTCTCTTTCTAAGTCGAACGCTCCAGCATGATAGCCACATGTGATAGATATAAAATTACAAAAAAATAATTTCATAACAGGATGCCTTATATTTATGTGAATCAATATTATACCAGGTATTAGCAATGAGTAATTATGAATACTTGGTCATTGTAAAAAATATAAAAATTGAAAAAACACTTTGCACTAGTTTTCAATCAGTATATAGATGGGTATGCTGTCTGTTGTTAGTAAGAATTTTATGGCAACTGTTAATGGCCTCTTCGTTGTAGGAATAAAAGCAAGTCTGGTGCTGTGTGTTTTGAAGAAAAAAAACGACCAATGACGATATTCTAGCGACAAACGTTAGTCGATTTGTAAATAGTCAATCCAACAAGGACGTGTCGACGGACTGGCTCCTTGCCTTTAGAGGGATGTATATGTCATACTATTTGACAAAATTGTTTCCCTCCCCATCACATATAATCCTATAGTTCCCGGTAAGGTGGCAAGTGGATCATGTATAAAACAGTGTCAGTCCTCAAGTGCCGAGTTATAACCCTCGTGCTGCTCCCCATCGAGGGCAGGGAAGCTTGAATGGATGTGTGTGTGTGTGTTTGTGTGTGTGTGTGTGTGTGTGTGTGTGTGTGTGTGTGTGTGTGTGTGTGTGTGTGTGTGTGTGTGTGTGTGTGTGTGTGTGTGTGTGTGTGTGTGAGAGAGAGAGAGAGAGAGAGAGAGAGAGAGAGAGAGAGAGAGAGAGAGAGAGAGAGAGAGAGAGAGAGAGAGAGAGAGAGAGAGAGACAGAGAGACAGAGAGACAGAGAGACAGAGAGACAGCGACAGAGAGACAGAGACAGAGACATAGAGAGAGACGCATTTATTTGACCAAAACATATGTACAATAAGACAGAATACAAATACAAAAATAAAGTATTTTTAACTGCGGGAGAACGTGTCATCAATTTAACAACATACATTGGTCAGGTAGACCATCACTAAGACCACACTGTTCGCTATCGTGAAGCCAAACTTGCAAACAAAATTATTCGTTTTAAGTTAGTAACAGGAACGATACAAATATGTAATATAAATTCATACATGTACGTATACCCATTTATACCTATGCATCAGTACGTACAAACATACTTATACAATTGAATGTGAACATATATACACATATACATATATCATCTCGCCTGCACTGCACACACATGCACAATCTTTCATATATTATGAAAAACACTGTATTCATACACATACATATCTACAAGTACAAAAGTGCTGAAACTAGTTCATTGCTTAAATACATCAAGCATGTACAAGGAATGGTGATTAAACTATATCAATAAATATAATATTATATGTATATATATATATATATATATATACACACAAACACACACACACACACACACACACACACACACACACACACACACACACACACACACACACACACACACACACACACACGCTAAGGTCATATTGGCAACAAACGTACGTACTCACACAGCAACACAAGAAATATCAATCTATATGCGTATTTTTCCAGCAATTAAACATTTAAATAAACCTAAAATTATGTAGTAAACTATTCGAGATAATACCTTAACAAGTAACACCATGAGTAAGGGTGGACATAGAAATTAAGAGTTACATACATAACAGTTTGCAATACTACAGAGGGCACTACATCTTGACAGCATATATTGTTTGACATAAGTACTGAAACCATGCAACGAATGAGTTTGCACTTTATTGGTGATCAGACTAGGGGCGGTATTTAACACATGGGCTATGCCAAATCTGATTGACTTCCGAGGAAGTTCCGAATATGCGCTTTTCACATGAATGTTGTGACAATTCCTAGTCCGTATTTATTTTTATGCCTAGGTTCAGGAAGTATTCAGGAAATGTTTTATTGTAGTACCTATAGTAGAATGTAAACAATTACAGATGCTGTATATCCTCTGACTTCCGAATGTCGAGACTTTTGAACAGTGTCTCTGTGTGCATGTTATAATTACTGTTTGTCACTACTCTGATTACTTTCTTCTGTAATTTTGAAATCCTTTCAATGTTCTTTCCTCAAGAGAGTAAGCAGTAATTTATGTGAGTGAGTATTAGTGAGTTATATAATGTTAGTAAACAAAATTCCAGTTGAGGTATTTGTTTATTGTTAAACCTAGAAAGTCAAAGTTATTAACACATTCAATATGTGTATACTTTATCTTGAGAAGGGATGTCGGGATCTGTTTCAATGGGTGGTAAAAAAATCATACATTTAGACATAGCAACACTTAATGGAAGCTGGTTTACTGTAATCCATTCATTTACCTTCTCCAGTTCCATATTAATATAACTTATATTTGCTTCTTGCGTTTTTGGCGAGTCACACGAGCAAAGCAAGGTTCAATCGTATGCGTAGATATTTAGTTCAAATAAGTTACTTGCGTTTTACATGTCATTCGTGTAAATTAAAAACAGAAGAAGTCCCAGTATGGGTCCGTGAAAAACTATGAAAAACAGTCGTCATTGGTAGATACATTTCTACGTATTGTTTTCTGTTTGTTTTTGCACTACATTGGTTGATTCACAAACGCAGAATATTGCAAACCAATTTGTGTACATATTCAATACATCAATACAGACTGGCATTGTTACAAACAAACTTACGATAGTAAAAGTCATACCACTCTATAAAAATGAAAAACCTGAACAATTCAAAAATTACAGGCCAATTTCTATCCTTCCATGCTTTTCAAAAATACTAGAACGCATAATGTACTGTAGCTGTCAATCTGCGGGATTGTCCCGCACACCGTACTGCTTCTGTGTTAGTGAAACCATGTGCCTCAACCCGGTCACCAAACATGATGAGCACGAGAGTGACGCTAGATATGATAATGAGGAAGAAGGTGATATTACGGAGGAAATAGAAGAGGAGGATGAGAGAGAATGACGGGACTAAACTTGTCTATGAGAATGTAGTGTGAATGGCGTCCCGTTCATATACCGTTGGTTTTGAATTGAGTAATAATATAAACATTGTCAATGTCCAAATGAAACCTGTCATTACAAAAATGCCTCAAATGGTGTTTCATTGTGTGTCAGCAAATTTATAACTGAATACTTCTTACTTTGAATGTTTTACTTTTTATTGTTGTACATGTATGATACAGATTCATTCGTAATTACTGCATGCCATTTCGCAAAGCTTTTGTATGTTTCTTGTCAGAAATAGCCGTATACATGTACATGTAATTATGTATGTATAGCTATTAGCATACTCGTAGCTCAGTCAGATCATTGCAAATGAAGAACTGTAAATAAATGTTACCTCACAAAAGTCCTAATTTTAACAACAGCTTTATTGTCATCAATACAAAATCATTGAAAAAAGTCCAATGAACTCATTATGCACCATAAAATCATGTTTCTAGCATCATCCAATCAAAAGTCATGGTGTATTTTGTCTATTTTCGGTAAAAATGACGACAATTTTGAATTTGTGTCAGGTGTTCATAGTAAACGTCATAACAGCTACGGCATGAGTATTTCTGTCGGATATCATGGACCATGGCTTTGTAAACACGTTTCACTCTTAAGTGCAGCTATATATTCCGACAGTTTGCTCGCAACCGAAGCTCGTATTAATCACACTGACTGAAGTCATTTAGCTTGTCTAAAAGTGCACTGGATCGATGAATTTATACACAGTGGTTTATAACATATCGATCCGTTGCACAAGTGTGTCTTCAATATGCATCACTGACGAAAATGTTATTACTACACCTTTTCCTTTTTGTCATGAAACGTCGGTCAAAATAGCTTAGACTTTCATTATTTATCACACGAGTAGTGCTGCCATGTATGTTTGTTATACGTGTGGTCTATTGTAAACTCAACAGAACAAAGTTTAACTCAAGTGCAGCTTTTCGGACAAGTGACCCTCAAGCACAGACATAAGCAGAACACGTTACAGAGATGGAGTCTGTTCCTCTGCTGCTACTATATCAGGAATTAGCTAGCGTGGTAATTTGTAAAAGGAATTCTGCTGCTGCGTTGAACGTGAGAAAATTGGACATCAGAGGAAATTGTGGTCAACTAGAACCATTTAGGCGAAATTGCTAATAAAACTTGTTTGACACTGGATGTATTGTTTACCATTTGAACATGATGCGCGGACTTAACTTTCAAATCATGAACATTGTTACGAGCTTACTGAAATAAAAAATAAAAATTTTGCAGGCAGTATACCTTCAACATATCTATTATAGTTTTATGAAACATAATATTAATTAATAAATGAAAAACTAGGAACAAACTCCCTCCTTTTCATATTCAACGGTTACGTACACACCTTCTACCCACCCCGTCGATGTTCATTTTAGCCACAAAAATCAGTATGTATATTCATAAAATAACTACAATTATTGGCTAAAAATAAGATTGCTAAATATCATCTTATTGCACCTTTCAAGCGTTGTGTTAACAATATTTCCGACAGATGAGAAACATTAAGGCATCTCTTTCCATGAGTAACCCATGATGCTTTCTTTTTCGCCACTAAATGGGCATATTTTATAACTTTTAAACATTTATTGGCTAAAAAATTAGTCTAAGTCACGATTCCGTAAAATGTTTTGGCCCACAGCAAGCCAATTAAAGCTTTTAATTAGGTAAAACATAGACATGAAATATACCATATTTGATGTTTCACAATACATTTTGGCAGCTAATTAACAATCCTCCAAATGTTGTTGAGTTCAAATCAGACACACAAATGTGCCAAATAATTCTTCTCAAAATGCCGTAGATCTACGCTTTTCATGATGTGTTGGCGATAGATGAGGATCTTGTGCATATATGAGCCTCAGTCGTGATCGATGAGAGGTGCATGCAGAATAAGGAACCACTCCAGCCATGGCCAGATAATGTCACTTCCTCTGCCATATATTTATTACATGTCATAGATGTCAAACAGTGGTGGGCTATGTGTTCTGCAGTGGGTACAACTCTTTCTGTCTTACAGTGGGATGATTGCCAGCAGCGTGCTGCAGTGGGCTAGCCTAGCGTATCGCTTTGGTCTATAGGAGAACCATCAGTGATATAACTGAATCCCCCCCCCCCCCCAGTCACAACCTGAGCTCGTCTAGCGTTATCGGCGGGCTTGAGAAGAAGTAATTAACTATTTTGCCGCCAAATGTAGGAGAAGATATTACTAAGCCTCGCTTTGAACTGGGATTAATCAGCTTTGAATTCAAGTTATTTCGGAAAGGCTGCGTTTCGAAAAAATATCGCGACTTTTCTGTCTGGTTTTATATTGGTGGCTGTAGTTCAGCAAATCTACTATAATTTAGACCCGGTGAAGGATTAGGTAAGCAATGCAAACGTTACGACATCTTGAAGCGCTACCTGAAGGTGTCTTCCAAAAGGAAAATCAGTCTCAAGCTCCGCCCTCCAGCAAGCTGATGTCAACAGTGGCCAGTGCAAGACAGCAGCACTCATCCTGGCAATGATGGCCGAGTTTGATGAAAAAAGCGACCAACTCTTTGTAGAAGCTAAGGTATGTAAATCTGTATGAGTATTTATAATATTTATATTTTATTGATATACAAAATTAATATGTGGGTTGTCCCGGTCGACTGGGCCATGATGGTGTAATTCAAATCATCAAAATAAAGCAGGAAAACTTGTACTACACACCTTGATGATGAAACGAAAAAATGTCACAATGCTACCATGGCAACATTTCTGATCAGCCTTGTACTGAATACAATTAAATATTATTAATTGGCCTGCGGCAATTCCTGAATTGGAAAGGCTGATTCCCAAATTAGAATTGTTTATGTGAGAGGTCTGCTCACAATAAAGATAAATATATATTAATTTAATTTACATATGTGCTGGTTATAGGACACGTCTTCGGCATCAGAAGTGGAGCAGCTGCCAACCTTGCCTGAGACACCTTGCCTCGTTTTGTGTGGTAAGGAGTATTTGGTGTACATTGATATTGTCAAGATTTAATAATAATAATAATAATAACTTTATTTAGACACCCATTTCCAAAGTTCAGCTCTGTTCAATTGTATTAATAATGTTTCTAAAATAGTAATAATTATGTAATAATTAATAGAGGTACTCTAATGTGAGTAATAAAGTAAAAACGTCTATAAAGTTTCCTAAAATAAAACTGTGCTAAACTATCATGATCTAAAATATAATTCAATACACATTATATACAACAATTAAGTGGATAATAATATATATATATATATATATATAATATATATATATATATGCAATACTATATTAATACATATAATTAGATCTGCCAAGAATAGACCACGGCAACGCGGTGCTCCACGGTAACAGTGACCGCCTGACGCATCTCCCGGAGATGATCCAGCGCTGCGCGGTCAGAGTAGCACCACATATCCAGCGCAGCGACCGACATCATAGCATCTCCGGGTAGCGGCGCTCAGAGTGTAAAACAGTGATAGTAGTAGCATGGTCCTTCTGGCACCCCCTCTAACGGCGGTGGGTGGTCCCGTGGTCCAAATCTAAGATGGCGGCGGCTCACACGTGACCTATCTCCCCCTAGCGGAAATAATTGTATTGAGTGGCGCCACCTGGCGGCTGAAGAGTGGTGAATGAGCGTGGGACGACCTCTGGTGGTGGTTAGAGATATGTGTGTGTGTATGTGTGTGTGTGTGTGTGTGTGTGTGTGTGTGTGTGTGTGTGTGTGTGTGTGTGTGTGTGTGTGTGTGTGTGTGTGTGTGTGTGTGTGTGTGTGTATGAATGCGCGTGTATGAAAGAACTAACGAAACACAAGAGTATATGAGTGCACACGAATTTTATTGACGAAAGATACAAGGATACGTATGACATAAAACCGTGTTTTATTAACCGAAGACAAGTGGACACTGTGACATGACTTATGGGTGAGCGAACACCGCGGCAGAGGTAGTGAGCTTACGGGTGTGTGACCACCGCGCCATAGGCTCGAATCATATAATAATGATGATGACGATACCTGACTGTTAATGAAACACGGTTAGTGCAGTTGTTTAAGCCAATCAAATACACGGCAGTCGTTTGTGGCCAGATCAGTGCCGAAACCGTTCACGAATTCCTTCATGGGAAGTCCGCGACAACGAAACATGAGATAAGCAACACAGTATTGTCCACAAACGTTAGACACGGGACTATGCAGTCTCTTCGAATTATGAGTCCACGTTACACAATGTTTATCCAAGAATCGACGGAACTCGACGTGTCGTGGCGCCGTGACCGTTGGCGTCGACGTAAAGCGCTATCCAAGGTTCACCGGGTTTACCCATGTCGTGCGTGTTGCACACGAAGGCGACGGGGTAAGCGTCTATCTGGTGAGCGAATAGTACGTTTTTGGGTACGATCCCACGGATGATGGCACGGGCGTGCGAATCACGGGTGAGTAGGCGGACGAGCTGCAGGGTTTCCATCAGTAGTCGTAGATGACGTTGCGACACTTTTCGATCTCCAGCACGGACTCGAACTCGGCGTAGGCGATGACGTTCACAGTGGTCGTCAGCGCATCGCGGAAATAAATTTTGATGCCCAGGTTGCCCTTTTGTACCAGATGGAAGCAGCAGTCGTCGCAGGCATCGGGGGTGAGGTCCAAGCCGAAGAAGGTGTAGCCATGTCGGAAGTCGGCGCGAGACAAGCAGTTGCCTTTGTCCTGCCACACCTTACCCGCCGAGGAGAACAGGATGTGGTAGCACCTGACAAAGAGGTCGTCGTCGAAATTGGGCTGAAAAGGTTTGGAGGGTATCTGTCGTCCGTCGACGTACACGGCGAGGAAGTTGATGTGGTTGTTTTTAGCGTGAAAGGGATTTCTGGAGTAGCTTCCGTTGTAGGCGTCGTTATCGATGCAGCACAGCACAAGACGTTTCAGAAGAGTGCCAAGAAAGAGATTCTCGTGCGTGTGCGAGCGGGTACCTATGGGAATGGAGTAGACCTTGCAGTCGGATACTTGGCGGTGTTTTTGTCGAGGGCTTTGATGTGAGCCATCTGCACGCCCGGATTCAGGGTAGCCTTCCTGACGAACAGTGTAGCGTTGACGATCTTTATCTTGTAGTCGGGGTTGGCGCCGCCGGCCATTAGCGCGAACGAATCCTTGCTGCGTACCAGACGTATCTTGACCACGACACCTTTGATGAGGAATTTATCCTGTAGGAACAGGTCCACGTGGAGACGACCGATCATGTCGACCACGCGAATCTGGGAGATCATGTTGCGTCTGGTGACGAACCCCGCGTTGGCTGCATTGCCGGCATCTATTTCGACGGTCTCCATACGATTGCCCGTGTCCTTGTATCACATCTGACTCGTCAGTTGCGTCTCCTTGGCATAGTCGCCGTAACTGAGCAGCGTCTCTATGTAGGCGCGGTACGGGTACGTGTTGGTCGAAGGAGTCACGAGCGTTCCGTTCAGGTAGACGTCGACCTGATTGAACAGCGAATGGAGCTAGTTATTCACGGGACCGACGGGATCGGCGGCGGCGAGGTCGGATCCGTCGACACGCGTCACCTTCGCCTGAACGTGTAGCATCGTGCGGGCGAAATCCAGGTAATCGTCTCCCGAACCGGGTATGACGAATTCGATCGGTCCGCCCGAGTCGAGCGAGGACATCGATTGGTGTTGTATCGTGTGACTATTGATGATGCTGGTCTGAGTCGGAGGCACGGCGAAGAGATCGAGCTAGCTCTTGAGCCCCTCACACGACAGTTTATGCACGAACGTCATCGTCGAAAATATCGGACTCACGACGTGTCGTCGTCCTCTGCTGCTGCTGCTTCCTCTTGCGTCTCCCGGCTGTACAGACTCGTTTCGCAGCGTCTTATACGTTTACGCAGGTGAACGCCAGGGGTCAAGAGGTCGCTCATCATGTCTCTACCGGCAGCGATGACGCGACGTTTGGCGGCCGTTTTGATGTTCTGACCCGACAGGACGTCGTCGGCTATGCGTGCGCCGGTCGACACCGCTCTCTTTCCCAACGCCACGGCACCTCTCTTGACGAGCGGCATGACGTTACGCAGTAGACCTCCGAATAGACTTCCTAGTCCGTGTCCTCGTTGGTATCGGGCACCCGCAAAATAGGGACGCGTGACTAGACTTTATAGCCAACGAGAGCCTTGGCATCGATCCAGCTGTTGAATTTCGAAGGGTATCCGAACCATTTCACCAACACCTCCCGTCGCCTGCTCACCTTGCGTCGCTGCACTATCGATTCCACGCAGTACAGTTTATCGACAGGAACGGTAACCTTCTGCAACTCCGGTTCGTAGAAGGTACCGTCCAGTGTTTCGCCGATATCGTCCGTGAGGCGATAGACGGGAGGATCGGACGGATGCACCTCGTGTATGGTGAAAATTTCCTCGGTCCAATTCGCCGTGTATCATTTATCGAAGCGTCTCTTGATACTGCTGATACGCAAGCGATCCGCCACGCGATACTTGGGTACGCCCTTATCGTGTTGACCACCGTACAGGCGTTGCCACACCTCTTCCTGATTCGCCGCATTCACTTGCGACGGAGCCATACCGATGCTGCGATGAGGGGTGTCGTTGTACGAGCGTACCAAGTCCTGAAAGATATCCATGTATCGCCACGTCTCGTGTTTCGTCAGGTATCGCCACATGCGCGTCTTTAACGTGCAATTAAAGCGTTCCACGATGCTCGCCTTGATCTCCTTGTTGTAGGTGGAGAAGTGTTGAATACCGTACTTTTCTAATACACTCCGAACGTCACGGTTCAGGAAATCCAGACCTCTATCGGTCTGCAACGTCAGCGGACGAACGCCGTCGCCGGTGAACAATCCGTCCAGCGCCCTCCTCATCGACGTCGCCGACTTGGTCTTCAGCGGAACGCATCGGGCGACTTTCGAGAAGACGTCGATCACCGTGAGCAGGAACGTCGTACCGTCGTTGTCTCGTTTCAGACTGGACACTTCGACGAGATCGGCCTGCCACTGTTGATTCCGGCCGCCGACGACCACGCGTCGCCGTCGGTAACGCACTCTCACCGGTTTGTGCAGGGTATAGGCGTGCTGCTCCGATAGCCATTGTTCGACGACCTTTCTCGGTACACGCTGTACGGGTCGGAAGGCGCTTCGGCGCAACGACTCGATTCTCCCGTAGCTCCCACCTTCGTGGGATCGAAGTAGACTTCCTGCAGCTGTTTACGCCGGCGGCCCATGATGATGTACGGATGATATAATCGAGGGTAATTCCCCGCACACGATGTGAAGTCCGGCGTAAGCGACGCCGGTAAATAGTCGTGATAGACTGTCTCGTGGATCGCAAGTTATGCTGTCGATTCAGGCCGGTGCGACTCCTTTATTAAAGACTCTCACATGTCTTGCCTTCCGACGGCGGTGTGGGTAGGGCGGTGGTGGACGGACCCATTCGTCGATACCTCCGCGCGAGGCGTGTCCACTGCAGCGTTCAACGTGTTCTACCGATCGATCGTGCGGCCGCTGCCGCTACGGCACTCTTCCTTTGTCCCTGTTGAATGTGGAGTCTCCTGGCCTCGTTACTCACCAACTACTTGGGCAGATTCATGTCGCCGAGTTGACGAGCAAACACCTGCCATCCCGTCGGATCGCCGACGGTCTTGCGCTGGCGGCGCAACTGATCGTTCACGAGGTCCACCGCGTTACTTCCGGGTACCGCTACTCCTTTGTGCATAAACTCTCCGCGCGCATTCCACGCGACGTCACGTTTCAGACGTTCCATCAGTCGTCTGGCTTTGGGCTGCCGCGCCTTGGGAACGCTGTCGACGACTTCCGCTTCTGTACCTCCCGCCCCCACCTCCGGCGGGGTCAGCGCCGCATTCGCCGCCGCCGCCGCCGTGGCCACTGGGGAACCTTTCGTATCTTTGTTCACCGTCATCACGCGCACCGGTTCGCTCGTGCGTTGATCGGCCAACGCGTTGTAGCGTTGCAACACTTGATTATACATGACGACCTTGTCGCCGTCGGTGAGATCGTGTCTGTCGAGTATGTCTTTCATCTCGTCGTCGAGGACCTGCACCTTGCACCCTAGTGTATCCGTCGGTGGTGCGCGTAGACTGTCCAACAGTCGTGGATCTACCAAGGCCATCTTCCGTGCGTGTTCCATCGTCGTCGTCTACTTGAGTAGCACCTCTTTGAACAAGGGTAGAAAGACCGCACAGGCCAATGGTGCTACCAGAGCCGACAGGAAACCGCCTGTCTGTCCAGCTCCGACCTGTTTACCCTGTAGCAAGATGCGACGTCTCCTCGCCGCCGGCACGCCTCTCCGTGCCAAGAAGCGCAGGTTCGCTTTGTACCTATTCAAATGACGTCTCTGCCCGTCGGTCAAGGGAATGTTCTTCTTCAATATGTTGTAGGCACACTCGGCTAATACGCACATGAGATCGGCGTCGGCGTTTCGGATGATGGCTCGTCTCAATGTCGTGCTCTTGTACCTGTTCAGCGCCTGTATGCAGAGGAGGTGTCTCTTCACGTGCTCGGACATGCTGTTGTATGTCTCTTCACGACCTCTGACATGCTGCGACTGAAGAGACGAGGCGCGTGCGCGGGTGGAAGGACGCCCGTGCGCAGACGTATGTCGTCGGGCGTGTCCTGTTTCAGATCGATGAGGAGATAGCCGTACGGAGGCGACGTGACCTCTTTGAACGCGTCCTGTACAAACTTCAGGCGTCCCGGATACATCTGTCGCACCAAGTGACCTATCTGTGACGCGTCGCGAGGATTTTTGAAGACCACCATGTATTACGCGTTCAGACTGATCGTGCGACTCTCCTTGTTTTTCGAAAGCAGGTTCTGCACGAGATACAGTACGGACGTGTTCTGGTGATGACTCTATTTCGTGAACAAGGTCGTGATCCGTTCGTCCGTTTCAGCCATCAGATCGTCGATGACCACGTGGTTACACGTCGACGCGTCGAACGCGCCGCTCGGCAAGCCTTCCTCGAAACGTACCAGGTCGTTGTCGACAGCGGTGTAGGCGCTCTGCCATTCTCCGTAACTCCACATGATCTTCTCGGGAGGCGGATCGATCATCGTCGCGGCGTGACATAGCATGCGCGTCACGAACGTGCTCTTACCACAGCCCGTCGGACCCGAAACGTTGCAGGTGAAGTGATGTTTCCATCGCGTGTCCATGCGTGATCTAGTAGCTGGTGGTGGTCACGTTCGACAATGTCGCGTTGTCCGCTGTGACGTTAGATACGACGATGATACCTCCACCACACCAAGAGGAACGAAGGAAGGGCACGTACACCGCAAGACGTACAAGACGTACACTCCGACTGTTCCCACTAGAGCTACTCCTACGACTGCTCGCGTCCGTGACATGGTGTACTATGACTATCGATTGCGTGCCATCTGTCTAAATTGTGTTATTTTTATTGTTGTTGATGTTCTGCCTATTAACCGCGTGACAGCTAGAGGCGCCTATAACCCCATCTGACGCAGGGGCGTATTTCCTCATCGTGTCAGCAGTGGTTCGGCATACACGACAATCGATTTTCACACGCCCACCGGACCCGTGGTGACTCCGTCCTCGTGGACCACACGATGGGCGTAGAAGTAGGTCAACGCCGCACGTTCCTGGATGTACGTCAGCATGGACGAGTGATTCACCCGGAACCCGCGGTTCTTTCCGCTTCCACTCCGACGATTGGTCAGCACGTCCAGGAACGCCTGCTTGTCGAAGGTGTTGAGTTGTTTGTTTAGTCCCTTGGTGCTGTATTTATCGACGGAACCTAAACAATAGTAGGTCTTGCTGCACAGACCCAGGAAACAGTCACCGGACCATTCCACATTGAAGAGCCCCGTTGTTCTCTTGTCGTAATCCCTGCGCGACTTACTACACGTCTCGGTGCCGTCCCACGGACGTCCGGCCAGTCGACAGCGCACGTACTCGCTCTGATCATCGGTGCAACATTCGGACGGTAGCCATTCGGAGCGGTGACGAAAGTAGTGTTCGCGCAGCGTCGGGGTCAAGAGGTCGTCGACGGACTCTCCGGCCAGACCTAAATAGGCGCTGTCCGTATCGGTTTCACAGTACTCGAACAGCGGACGTTCCACGTACCTGACCATGAGATCGTAGTAGAACTCCAACATGCGCAGTTTGACTCACTGCAACACGAAGAATCCCACGTGCGTGGGCAGGGTGTATTTGACGGTGCGCTTGTGCATTTCGATCTCGTACGCATCATTGGTGACGACGTCGAGTTGATGAAAACGTCGATCGTTTATCGCGATCGACGCCCTCTTCTCCGTGCAGTAGGTGACTTCGCGGTGCTTATCGACGTTGGTGATAAATTTCCCCTAGGAATAATTCCCCATCAGTTTGTTGGTGTCCGCTATCATGGCCTTGTCGGGGTGGACGTCTGCTTCGCGACGTGCAGTCGACACCGTCTCGCCGAATCGTCGGAAGCAGGCGTGTACTCGATGACCTGGTAGACGTGTGTCACCTCGAGTCCGTGCTCGAGGTACCATTGCAAGAGAGGTGTGCCGAGCCAGATCTTATCCCCACGATACCTCCCGACGAGCATGCGTCGTGGGGTCGCCATGATGTCGTGTTCTTCGGCGTATCGACGCATGAACTGTCAGAGGTCATCGCGGGTCAGGTGATTGTTCTTGAAGATGGGCTGCATCTCGGCAAAGTGCGCGCGCATTTCCTCCGGTACACGTATGTCGCACTGAATCATACCGAACACGCTGCCGTTGCGTATGCCCGTCGGGATCTGTTGTGACGTCATTTTCCAGCGCACGTGTCGACGGCGCCGGAGAAAGGTCACGTCCAGAAACTGTTTCACGCACTGATCGAGTCTCGCGACCTTCCTCTCGCATTCCCACATCTCGACGACCAACACAAAGTGACGAAGGTAAGCCGTGTTCTTTCGCGATTCGGCGAGCAGTTCCGTCATGGATTTTCCGTTGACCTCGTTGACCTTACGACCGGTGCAAGGACAGCTGTGGTATAAACATCCGTGAAACTGATAGGCCGTCTTCGTTTCGCTGCACCAACCGTCCACCAGCAATTTTCCGATGCGCTTCTCTCGTCTGTTAGACTGGTGACGTATGGCGCGTCCCGTGCTTTCGGACTCCCACGTTAGCCATTCGGTGGCCATCTGACCTGTGGGCTGTGCCGCTTCGGGTCGGAACTCCTTCTCTTCCCGTCGTCGCGTGTACCATCCCGTCGGCATCTCTTGCGATGACGACCACAGGTAGAGGGCGTTTGCATCAAACCCAACAATGGACTGACACGTTCGCGCCGCATCTCCGTAGTCGTTCCGACGTATCTTCGTGACCCCCTTATCGTGATGTCTGGTGAAGATGAGTGACGGTCCTCCGACGATGTTCTCTCTGACGAGCTGATGGACGTCCTTGTTCGTCTCGTTGAAGAGCGTAAAGAAGGTCTTCCCCGGCACGTAGTTGAACAGGTAGTTCAAGGTCAAACCAGGTATACTGATCCCTTGTTTCAACATGTCGAGACCGCGTTGCCGGTAGAAGTCGAACTGTTTCGCGATTGCATCCAAGAACGGCACGACGTTCATGTTGTTGTATCAGACGAGAAAGTCCTGCAACGTCTCCATGTCGTTGTCTCACCACGCCTCCCGACATCGTGTGTAGTCGTCATCGGATATACCTTCGCTCTTCAGTCGACTGAAGAAGGCCTCTTTGGGAGGTAGAGCGGTGTCGTCGAGTCTCTCCAAGCTGTCCATGTATTCGTACGGGAAGTGACCTTTAGTGACCTCGCAACCGTATGCTTTCAGGTACTTGTCGTACGAGAATCCCGGGGTGATATAATGAGTCATGTCGAGGAATTTCAGTTCGTCCATCGATAGACGCATAAACGTGTTGCCACGTTTGATCACGCGAAACGAGCCGGCATCCTCCTCCTCCGCCTCCTCGTCGTCGTCCTCTGTTTCTTTCTTTGTGGACAGGAAGTAGGGTACCAGGAACTGTTTGACGGCGTTCAGATCGTACCTGCCCGAGTTGAATCCGATGACGGGTAACTGATGAAGCCAACCGTACAATTGACCCATGAGTGTTTTGTAGGGATTGGTCGGTTGTCGTCGTCTTGACTCTATGTCCCCCTCCGTGGCGTATGCCTCCTGTTCGTCCCATGTCACGATAGCCTCAGCGAGTTTTCGTCTGTGATGGCGACGTAGGCTGCTTCGCTCATAGACTGAAGGACGACCATCATGTCGGATACCAACTTGTTGCTATCACCGTCCGTGATCAGACATTGAACCTTTTCGAATCCGGGTACGTTACTCACCAGGGACACACTCATCGGCCCGTGACGAGCCACCCAGTGGACCTTGGTGCTGTTCGATGGAAGGTGTGACGTATCGAACCAGAACTCGAAGTCGAAGGTGGCACGATAAGGATAGTAGCGCAACAACTCGGGAACCCATGGCATCTCGTCTCGTGAAGTCTCTTCCGCATGTCGGACAGCGGTGCTTAGTGCTTCTCGGTGGATCGTCAGATGGCGCCATTCGCGACGGTGGTTTGCAGTAGGCATGGTCGTCGTGGCCTCGCGGTGACTGGTCGATACCAGCGTTCGTCGTCGCTTTTCAACGACATATATTCACTTGGTGACCGTCCCCCTACGACCCGCTGGACTACACGGTCGAACCCTGTCACCCACAACTCGGTGCCCTTGCGGTTGGCTAACAGGATGCCCATTGCGTATCTGTATACAGGAACCCCCTTCTGTCGCCCATGGACCGGACATGCACTGAAGCTATGGTGTCCTTTCACTTCGATCAGAACTTTGCGGTTACAAAGACGACACGCTACATAACATACGTATTTAGATGACAGAGCGCATGTTACGAGTGTGAGTGGGCGCTCAAATGCATAAGATCCATCACATACTTTCTCGAGTGCTGCCAGGTCGAGATGCTCGGGGCTTGACTTGTAGCTAGGCGCCGCCATCTTGTCGCTCACTCGTGCAGGAGTCGGTGTGAGTGAAGGTCTTCGAACGGCAGCGAATCAGAGAGAGAGTGTTTGTCCTGCTAGATTTAGGCTAGGTTTATATACTTAATCACTCCCTCCAGGCATCGTCCACGTGACACCCTAGACAATGACATCATGCGTCCCTGGGCGTTCGCGACATCCCAGGTGCGTGACTTATATATCTCGTACTCTAGCACTGTGTGGCTGTCTTTTTATATTTAATGAGCGCCTTACGCAAGCCGTACAGAGCACTGTCTAATGAAGTCTCTCACCTGCATGAGAATAACACCCAGTTTATTCTTACCTGCTTCGTTACGCCCCGAACTCTTCCCCCAATACCCTTCGGCAGTTGGTACATTTTCAATAAGACGCGCGTCACCTGTTGCAAGCAAGCGTTGTCGTAGTTTAGACGCACGAAACTTCACAGCTACTATCGCGTACATTACGAATCGTCGTTGTGCTAGTCATGTAGCAGCCCGATGTGGACTCCATTGAATGCGTTTACTCAGGTATTTCGCCTGTAATCCACTGCGCGCAGTCTGAATCTGTCTCGCTGTGACGTCATCATCAAAATGCCTTGCTTTTTTATATTGATACGCTGCCTCTGCACAAGCAAAGTCTTCGCCCTTATATGTATATCACACGGATGGAAATTCGATAGGTAATGTCCAGCACTTTTAAATTGTATATCCAAGCTGATGCTGACCACCATATGTTCCATCGTTGGCACTGACCGCGCACGCTTACAAACATACAGAGTTCTTATCGTGAACCCGTCTTCGTCTGTATAGTTGGCGTTCCGATAAGGCGCATTCCACATGCATTGTCGTCTTGTTGATAGCTGACCTTTGGACATCACGCACTTATTGCCAGCTGCTCCCTATGTCATATGACTGTTATAGGTTTGTACTTTAAAACTATCCATACGCCGAAACTTTCCACACAGTGTGTCTGCAAACTTTCCTCATTGCCAGCTGGTTCCTATGTCATATGACTGATATGGGTTTGTACTTTATTACTTTCCACATAGCGAAACTTTCCACACAGTGTGTGTGTGTCTGCATATCTTAAAACTTTCCACGTTCCCAGGTGGTTCCTATCTTGTCATATGACTGTTATGTGTTTGTACCTTAAAACTTTCCACACGGTGTGTCTGCATATAATTTATCCTATATATATATATATATATATATATCGTTTCTTACATTCAAATTATTCCATTCACAACTATGTCGACAATACCTTGGACCGAACTTCGGGCGCAATGGCGCCTCCGTGATGCTTCCTGTGCGCAAATGTATGTACTTTCTTTCATTACAGTATATAGCTATACAACTTTCTCTCTTTGCTTTGCTTCATTCGATAGATATCATATGGATATTTACACAGTGTTCTTAGGTGTTCTTCACGCAAACTACCTGTGACGTGTGTATCTAACATTTATTTCTGATACGTCGTTACCTCTTCTTCTTCTTCTTCTTCTTCTTCTTCTGACCATCTCATTAGCCTTCCTTACGCTTATTTATACTCACTTCATTCGTTATGTGTAACAGTTGTCTATATTTACTTTTCAGATGTGACTACGACGATACTGACAGTGTCAGCATTGACTCCAGTGTCTCGGAATGCACGTAAGTTTTCAACGATTATATACCTACTTTTACTAATACTAATATTACTATTTTATGACCTACTTACCACGATTCTCATTCTCTACAATGTGCATATACATGTTGTGTCACAGTCCTTCCTTATCTGTTGACCTAGCCTGCCCTCTTCTCGTGTCGGCTAGCTACGCGGTGTCTGGTTATATCGCTCCGGCTGCAACAGCAGACAACTACATCTTGTGTCATAGTCCATTCTTATCTCTCCCGTATGTTGACCTAGCATGCCCTCTTCTCGTGTCGGCTACCTACGTGGTGTCTGGTTACATCACTGGTCTATTCCATCCAACTGTACCTCGAATGTTTTCAATATTTTGGTATATATTTCAGAGACGAAGAGTTACGAATTGACCATGCTATATTATTCGCCTGTGTCATGCAAGAACTGGTCGATTCAAGACCACGAATCGAGCCAGCTAGTCCGTGGTATGACCCGCCTTCCCCACCACCAATTGACACAGGGGATAAAGAGAATTGGGTGGATGAAGACCCTGATGACGATGAGGGTTTTACGGATTTAATTGAATAAATATTATTCACATCTTAACATATGTTGTTTGTTGATTATTATCTTAGGTTTAATTCTTTCATACACATACATACATACATACATACATACACTTTCATTTACAACTCATATTTTACAGTTTCATATATTCTCTTATTCTTATATACTTACATATCACATTATCAATACATTAGGTTTAATTCTTTCATACACACACACACACACATATATATATATATATATATATATATATATATATACTCTTATTCTTATATACATACATATCATATAATCAATACATCATTCAGTATACTTCTTTATCTCTCATGACCCGCCTTTCAACACCTTTTAAAACTTTCCTCTTTGTTCTTTCATTCCTATCTTCCTTATACACGATGGGCCTTCAATGGATACTCACTTCACTCTCTTCCGCCAGGGGTGCACTACATCCGGTCACGTGACTACTCACACATACACACACACGTATAGATACCTGAAAGAGGCGCCGCCATCTTAGATTTGGACCATGGGACCACCCACCGCCGTTAGAGGGGGTGCCAGAAGGATCATATTACTACTAGTGATCCTTGTCCTCAACGTCCCTCACAACCAGACACCCGCGTGCCCCGCGTCACTGGCCACTCGCTACGAGCCACCCGGTCGTCACGATCCGTAGGTTGCCCCCTAGATCGTGCACAATACAACCCGGTGCGATACGACCAGCGACCTCTCTCTCTCGAGCCGGACCACCCCTGTGGAACTCGCCGCGGGAGGAACTGCGGCTGATCACCTCACTGGACGCCTTCACAGCAAGCTTCAAAACACATAATTCCAAACACGCTTTCAATGTGTAAATGTGTGACATGTTTCTTTAAGGCCATCTTTCTATTTTTGCATAATTTACTAGTGTATAAATAAAGTTAATTAATATTAAAATAATTATTGAGATATATACTAGTTAAACAGTAGGCAACTAAACTATTATACTAATAAATATTATGATATGATGAAGTCACATAAAACTGATATGATGATGTCACATAAAACTAGACATTGAAAGCAAATTTAAAATAATGTGTCTTAAGACGCACCCTAAACAGTGTCCGCACACTCGATCAAACGCAGATCCCCCGGTAGCGCGTTCCAGAGCATCGAATAACACTTAGATTGTTGATTGGGTATCAATTATGTGTTATTAAGAATTATTTACTGTTGCACTGTGTTCAAGAATCAAATATGGTATACAGGTGTACGGGCTGCTAATGCCAATGAACCAAAACAAACCTGATATTACATAGTAGACTCTTGGTTTCTTATCCAATAAGAAATTTATGGTTTGCAATATGCTGCAGATGCTTAGTGCACATCAACCCGGAGACTGGCAGCAAAGTGCAGTGAGACACGACCGCTAGCAACAAGGTCCTCGATCTGATCAATGGACTGGCCCAGTACGAGTGGACTGAGCAGTAAAAGGGAGACAATATAGCTAGTTACGATTTTTGTAATTGCGCGTTTAATGGATTTGTTTCTTGGCCAAAGACAGGTCATACCGAGTCAAATATATATTGAATTTGTTTTCACCATGAATACAATTGACTTAGAGGTATGTAATGGTTATAAAAGTGAATTTTATTGATAGCCAACGTAATAAGCTATCAGAATATGGTGGAAACACTTCTTGAGTATTTTGTTCAGAAAAAAACACATTTAGGTGAGGTTTCTCCCCTTAATTACAAATCTCTCAAAAATTAGATTTCATGGTTAATAGTAATTTTCTTACTTATCCTTCTGGGGGTCAGAACAATACAACGTTTCCTCTGTGTAACTTAGTGCATTAGGCCACAACAAACACCATCGCCACCTACTGGCTAGGGAAAAAACATTGTAGAAGTTTCTATGAAAGCTGGTACTATTGTATAACAAATGTAACTGTACAACTTGTGTAATCTATTTTGATGTTTATACGTGTATACTGTCCAGTAGATACAGATACGTCTGCCCTCAGTACACAAAGACTGTCTCGGAGGAGTAGGCGGCCAGCCGATTGGCTACACCCCCGGCTACAAATGCGAAACAGCAACAGCCTTTCACCAGTACCTACCAAGACGCATGTGGAAGGACCGGTGACCCGCTGTCCTGTGGTGCAAGACTTTTTAGTCAAGGAATAGTGGAGTTAACCATACACAAACCAGCGGAAAGCAGTGGGCAACTACCGCTGTATTAGCCCAAGAAACCTTGATGGAGAATACAGACAGTAAGAGAGGTCTTAGTGGTGAGCCCCACAGGCTGGATAGGACGACACATACTGGGGAAGAGCTTGGAGATGTTGGAAGTAACGCCAGAGCTGATGACAGTAGTATGCCCGACTGTGCGGGAGGTAAAACCAGCAACAAAAAGCTAAAGGGAAAATCCGTGTGGCGACTTGGAACATCTGAAAAACGAGTCATGGAACACTACAAATGGTAATATCGGAAGCAGAAAGATATGGGGTAGATATATTAGGGATTGCGGAACACAGGTTGGCCGAACAAGGACACTTTCGCCCGGATTCAGGAGGAAAGTTTATATACTCAGGAGCAACTAAGTCAGGGATGAGTGGTGTTGCATTCTCTCTGTCAAAGAAAACTGAAAATGCACTATTAGGATACAATCCGGTCAATGACAGAATTATTACAATACGAATACGAGCAAAACCCACAAATATAACATGTATTCAAATTTATGCACCAACGAGCACTGCAGACGACGATGTAATAGAAACGTTTTATGATACACTGCAACGAACAGTTGACGAGGTAAACAGGAGAGACATGGTAGTACTGATGGGCGATTTCAATGCAAAAGTTGGCAGTTGTCAAAACGAAGAAGAAAATGGAAATGTCGGGAAATATGGACTAGGCGAGAGAAATGGGAGAGGAGATAGACTTGTTGAGTTTATCATAGAGAATGAACTGGTGATCACCAATACTTTCTTCAAATAACATCAAAGAAGACTGTACACTTGGACAACACCAGATGGTCGGAACAGAAATCAAATCGACTTTATACTGATACCAAAACGATGGAGGACGTCTGTGTTTAATGCAAAGTCATTACTGGGAGCCGATTGTGGCTCTGACTATGAATTGCTAAGCGCCAAGACTGCGATAAAATTAAGAAAGATGAAGAGAGGGAAAGAGATAATGAGGTATGACGTCAGTAATATTAAAGAAGGATACCGAGTAGAGGTTATGAACCGTTTCGGAGTATTACAGACAGAGGCTGACGAGAAGGAACCAGAAGAGTTGGCAGTAGAAATTAGGAACATCGTTACGGAATCAGCTGACAAACACTTCACTAAAAAGAGGAGACAAAAACAACCATGGATAAGCAAATACACACTGCAGATGATTGACGAAGGGACAGAGTTAAAGAAGAACAAAGAAATGAGTGAGAATTATCATGAGAAATACAGAGAGAAGTGCAAGATGATTAAACGAATGTGTAAGGAAGACAAGAAGAAATATCTAGAGAAGAAATGCGAAAAGATAGAACTATGTATGAGAAGGAACGATAGTCGCAGTATGTTCGAGAAAATCAAGTCTATGACACAGTCGTTCAAACCTAGACTTGGCGTTATTAAATATGAAACGGGAATGACTCTGACAGAAAGCCATGACATACTTGAAAGATGGAAGCAATATTGTGAAAGCATGTTTAAGAAAGAAGAAACAGAAGAGGTAGACATGGATGAAGGCAGAGAGAGGACAGAACCAGAAGATGAACTTGAGCCTTTGCGTTCAGAGGTGGAGTGGGCAATAAAAAGTCTAAAAGACGGAAAATCACCTGGCACTGATAACATCACTGCAGAGCTAATAAAAGCAAGTGGAGAAGCAGGCGTGGATATCTATCACACATTATGCAAGAACATATGGAGAAGTGGAACATGGCCCATGGACTGGAAACGAGCCATCCTTATACCAATACCGAAAAAGGTGACATACAAGAATGCTCAAACCACAGGACAACATCCCTCATCAGCCATGCGAGCAAAATTATGCTAAAAATCATAATGAAGAGAATCACAACAAAATTAGAATGTGAAGTCAACAGAACACAAGCTGGTTTCCGGACTGGAAGAGGAACAAAACATCACATTTTCAACCTGAAGATGTTAATTCAGAAATGCAGAGAATTCAACCTTGACCTTAGGATCTGTTTCATAGATTATTCAAAAGCTTTTGATAATGTTAGTCATCAACAACTCTGGAAAACCTTGATACGCATGGGATTTGACCAGAAAATTACATCACTTATCCAAAATTTATATGTTGGACAGCAGTCTGTAGTGAGATTAGAGTGTGGTACCACAGATTGGTTCCTAGTCGGCAAGGGAGTGAGACAGGAGAGCATGTTTCCCCCCCCCCACCTATTCAGTCTATACACAGAGAATATCATGAGAGAAGTCGAGACTGACACGAGAAGCAAGTTTTTTAATGGACTGAAAGTGAATGGACAGGAGATATATGAATTGACATATGCCGATGACACAGCGTTACTATCCGATACAAAAGAGGGATTGGATAAACTGATAACTACTGTTGAAGAGCAAAGCGAGATGACAGGATTGAAACTAAACGTAAAGAAGTCTAAGATTATGGATGTGAAGGGATTTCGAGAACCATCAGAGGTCACAGTAGATGGCGAGGAAATAGAACGAGTGGAAAGTTTTGAATATCTGGGGTCACTGATAGAAGCGGATGGAGATGGGACGAACGAGATCAAGCGGAGGTTGGCAATGGCGTGTAAAAAGTTGACGGAGATGAAGAAGCTGTGGAAAGCAACGAACAAAGATATGAAACTACGAATTATCCGAGTCTGCATATTTGCAACGGCTACATATGGATGCGAAACCTGGACTCTTAATAAGAACATTACTAAACGTATAAATGTATTTGAAAACAAGTGTTATAGAAAGATATTACGAGTTTCGTGGACTGAACGCAGAACTAACGAATCCATCGCAGAAGAGCTTGGTGTTATACCCGGGACTTTATTGAACTTTGTAAAGAAACAGAAACTAAGTTATTTCGGCCATGTGAAACGGCATCAGTCTCTAGAGAGACTAATAATGGAAGGAAAAGTGGAAGGCAGAAGAAGCAGAGGAAGACCTAGGAGACAATGGGGGAAGGACATAGAGGAATGGATGGGAGCCGACGTCTGGCGAGTGGGGAGACTGACAAACGAAAGAGCTGTCTATAGACAATCCATCAAGGCTGCAACGTCTGTAAATATTCTACTGTAACAAATATGGCACCATACAAATTCCACGGGATATTCTACATTGCAATTCCATATAAAATACGGTACACCGAAAACATTCTATTGTATATTCTACTGCACAATTCCATAAAAAATACGGTACGCCGTACAGATGTTACCGTATAATCAACAGTACAATTCCGCATAAAATACAGTACACCGTAAACATTCTACCGTATATTCTTCTACAGCACAATTCCGCAAAAAATACGGTACGCCGTAACATGTTACCGTATGTTCTACAGCACAATTCCGTAAAAGTTACATACGCCGTAAAGATCTTATCGTATATTCTACAGTATTATTCCGTAAAAAATACGGTACACCATCAATATGCTACCGTATATTCTACAGTATTATTCCGTAAAAGATACGGTACACCATCAATATGCTACCGTATATTCTACAGTATTTTTCCATAAAAAATATGGTACACCATCAATATGCTACCGTATATTCTACAGTATTATTCCGTAAAAAATACGGTACACCGTAAATCATATACCGTTAAATTTACGGTACTCCGTTGGCACCCGTGCTGCCAGTCATGTTACCGTAATTTTTACGGTACATTTCTAAGAGTGTACCTGACGGCATCGACCAGCAAAGGCGTCTACTTTCTGCGGCTCGCGATCTGTGCCAGGAACACCAAGTCGTCAGATATACGGTATTCATGGGACGTTATCCGAGAAGTTGCCACGCCGCTGCTGAAATGCACGAAGGACAACTTCATTAAATGATGCGACATAACTTAGGCCTACTGCACACGTATCAGAAAGACAATCGGACCAGGACGCTACTGACTTATCGAAAATATGAATGATAATAATTCTGTTTAATTGATATGTAACTCGCTTTTCTCAGATAGTTCTTAGTTTTTGTTTGTTCTTATATAAATATATTAGCGCGGCTAACGTTTTCACAACCAGAATGACTTCTATCATTCATTTGCCGTCTAATGTGATGCACGTGATCCACGGGACAGCCGTACTAGCAGCAAATCGCAAGTCGCCGAATCCAATATGGCTACGTTTATCAATATTATTTTCTTTTATAGTTGATATTTTAAGATAGCGCTCACTAACGAAATTCCTGTTGAAATGTTAGAAATCGGAATATTGTATATTTATCATGACTGAACAATATTGAGTATTGCTAAAAGTCTACATTATTTTGTGCATAATACATTTTGTTGTACATCTACCTATATGATGTTGTTTTCTGATAATAAACTAGTTTTTATTCCACGGGTATTTATGAATGAGTTTCAGAGTGCACAGCCTCCAACTTGATAACTTGTCATTCTGTGTGCGCTGTGTGTATTACCAAAAGTGGTCGAACATATAGCAAATTAAATTTAACACAGATAAATGCCACACTGTGCGAAGTAACCTCCGTCGCAATATAATCAGTGCCGACTGCCATCTATGAGGATATACTCTTTCCATGATCACACAATACCCCTACCTAGGTGTCACTATATCCAACACAATGTCATGGCACATCAGTAGCACCAACTCACATGCCAACATAATTCAGGGCCTAATCCGTCGAAAACTTAGACGAACCCAACAGACGCTACGGCAACAAGCCTACTTTTCACTTGTCCGTCCCCACTTAGAAAACTGCAGTACAAACTGTTAAAGTGCAAAAAACGGTGTCATCAATATATTTAGAGAGTGGATGCAGTTTTCCCTATGCGTCTGTTGATTTCAGTCCACGGAGAGGCTATCGCTAATAGAAGACCCCAGGTAAGTGAGATACCTCCACATCCTGGTCCAACACGTTTGGGTTTTTTCAGACTTATGGTAAGCCCGAAGTCTTTGCATGCTTGGGAGAAGTGATCCATTAGGTTCTGGAGCTGCTGCTGAGTGTGTGCGACAACTGCAGCATCGTCCGCAAATAGCTCTCTAATGAATACTTCTCGTACTTTAGTTTTGGCTCTGAGGCATGCTAGGTTGAATAGCCGACCACCCGATCTGGTGCAATGGTATAGGCCTTCCGTAGACGACCCGAATGCATGTCTCAGAGGCAAGGCAAAGAAAATGCCAAAGAGGGTCGGGACCAGACCGCAGCCTTGCTTAACGCCGCTGCGGGTGTCAAAGGAGTCCGATGAGTTGCCATCATACTGAACTGTATGTTCTTATGAAACGATTCAATCATGCTTTGTAGTTTTGGAGGACAGCCTATTTTTGGCAGGATCATCTCTGCTGACCAGATCAAATGCTTTTTTGAGGTCAACGAAGAGAACGTAGAGGGATTTGTTCTGTTCTCTGTTCTTCTCTTGAAGCTGGCGAAGGAAGAAGATGATGTATATCGTAGATCTCTCGGAGCGGAATCCACACTGCGACTCAGGGAAGACGCGTCCTGACAGTCTTTGCAGCCGGACCAGGATGACCCGTGCAAACACTTTGCCAACAATACTTAGAAGAGATATGCCCCTGTAGTTGTTACAGTCACTTCTGTCACCTTTGTTTTTGTAGAGGGTGACAATCTTGGCATCTCTCATGTCTAGTGGAACAGCTCTCTCCCTCCAACACCGGCAAAGAACGTCTTGCATGGGGTGCAGTAGCACACTTCTGCCGCACTTGGTCAGGTCCGGTGAAATCCCATCATTGCCTGGTGCCTTGCCGGAGACCAAGCTATCAACAGCCTTACTTAGTACTTTTGATGTTAGCTCTGCGTCGAGCTTTTACATGGCGTCAAGAGCTGAGGAAATGACAGTGTTCTCTGTGGAGTAGAGCTCAGAATAGTGTTCCACCCATCTCTCTCTCTGGAGGGTCTTCTCATTTCGTGAAAGCTTGTACTTTACCAGGACGACACGCTCGGCTTCAAAGACGGGAGTCATCTCACGTGACTTGGCTTCGAACCAGTCTTTCGTCTTCGAGATCTTCCTCCAAAAGGTAGCGAAAGCGGTGCTGTGAATAGTGTTCCGCAGATGTTTCCATTTCTCCGTGGCAGAGTCTCCAGACTGTGAGGCACACAGATCATCCTCAATAGTAGTCAACGCTGTGAGGCGAAGCTTGGTTGTCTTCGCCAGCGTGCAAGTATGGGCAAGATAATATGAAGAACGAGCTGTTGCCCATGCAAAGGATTCTCCCTCTCCATGCAGCTGATGGATCCAAAGGAACAACAAATGTCGATACAGTTTGGCACCAGCGGCGTCGCAGGAGTTGCCAGATGAACGCTAAAGTCAACGTCGAACTGCCTTTGGGACTCCGACTCCAGATTATCCGTCAGGGTTTACTCCCGAAGTATTTTCTATACCTAGGTTTAGGTTTTGTCCTTGTCATACTAGCATCTGATGTTAATAGTAATGAGGACTGTGCTTGTATTAAATCGTTTACGTTCACATTTGAACCTTCTTTCATTCCTACAACCTGTTAGTCAAAATGATCTACAATGTAATATGTTTTGTATTGTTTACTATTAACAATAATATGTAAAAAGCTTACCTGGAATTAGCTAAATGTTTTTAAAAATTGTATTACGGAACAAAGTATCAAGTCGAACAACAACCATGGTCCTTGAATGGATAGAAGATTGTTGATATTGTACGTAGTTAGCGCTGTAAGTGGATTTTGGTGATCTGAATATTTCGACCATCATGCGTGCGTGAAGTGCCCGAAATATACAGTTCACCTAGGACATTCGTGCATGTTCTAGAATGTTATTATACAAATGCAAAGGTAATTGTTGTTCCACGTCGCACCTATTTGTTTCGTGTTTACAATGTGTTAAGAAGACATTGAGATAATATTTACAATTAATGGATTTCGCGACTGTCCTAATCAGTATCAGTCTAAATGTAACACTAAATAATATAATCTGGATGAACGCTTAACAAGATTAACAAGATAGCCACCCAGGGCTATAAGCTCCAGACGGTATGCAGACAAGGAAGCCTTTGGCTTATCGAGAGTCCAACAATTTTCCATCCACGTATAACCCGCCCTCGCCAGATAGCTGTCATTTTTATTTTTGAACATATTCACACTGCTACATTAGCACAATCATCATATAATTTGGTCCAGTCATTTATTGAGAGAATGAGTACTTTCTCATATCCAGCCTACACTGTTCCTTTACTAATGCTGCATTGTGCCCTCTGGTTATGCTGCCTTCTTTCAGTTTAAAGAAAATATTTCCATCAATATCCTCATAACCATTCAATATCTTAACAATTTCTATTTGGTCTCCTCTTTGTCTCCTAGTCTCTAGTGTTATCAACCCACATTCCAATGGGTGTTTTTCATAACCAAGTTCTTTCAGTTCAGGAATCAGCTTAGTTGCTCTTCGTTGCACTCTTTCTAGCTTATCTATGTCCTTCTTACGATATGGCCTCCATGCTTGTATACAATATTCCAAATGTGGCCTAACTATAGCTTTGTACAGTGGTACAATTAGTTTTTTCTCTTTATATGTGATATTTATCCTAGTATTTGGTTACCCTTTGAAGCAGCAATGCCACATTGCCCCGAAACTTTCATGTCAGCAATAACTGTTACTCCTAAGTCCTGTTCTTTTACAGATTTACCTGATACAGTATCCCCCATTGTGTATTTTTATTCACATTTCCATGTCCTATGTGGTAGCATTTACATTTCCCAAAATTTAATGACATTTGCCATTTTCAGACCATTTGACAAATTTGGCTAGATCATCCTGTAAAGTGTGTTTATCTACACCTGTTTTAACTGTTCTGAACACTTTTGTATCGTCTGAGATTGTCAGTACTTTGCTTGATACATCATCATCCAAATAATTTATATATATATCATGAATAATATACGTCCCAACACCGACCCCTTTGGCACTCCACTCAAAACTGGTTTCCAGTTTGAAATCTCCGCCTCTACTATTACTCTCTGTCTTCTGTCTGTCAACCATGTTTGTATACAACTAATCACACCATCCCCTATACCATGGATTTTTAGTTTAAGTAACAATCGTTGATGTGGCATTTTATCAAATGCTTTCTGAAAATCTAAATAGACAACATCCACTGGTGACCCATCATCTACCCACTTTGTAATTTCTTCTAAAAACATAAGAGATTGGTTAGACAAGACTTATTAATTTGTGTTTTACAAGGAATTCCACCATGTGGTCTCCAATAAGCGTTTCTAATAATTTGCATAAAACTTATGTTAAGCTCATTGGTCTGTAATTATCTGTCTTCCTCCTTGATCCCTTTTTAAATAATGGCGTAATGTTTGCATCTTTCCATTCTAGTGGAACGATTCATTCTTTAAGTGACAAGTTAAAGAGAATAGCAAGTGGTGTACTGCTTTGGGCTACAATTTCCTTAAGCAGTCAAATCAAATTAATGTTCTTTGATATCATTTCAGGAGTAACAAACAACTGCCCTAATTGATTTGATTCATCCCCTCAAATTACGTATACGCAGGGCCATGTCTACCTATTCGTAAAATTAATTCGTGTATGTATAGTACGGCCTACATGTTCGTAAAATAAGTTTGTGTACGTATATTACAAGCCTTGACTTCTCCCCGCGAAAAACAAAATGAAACGCGCGTAACACATTTGTCAAACGCTCCTTGCCCTAGCGACCAATCACGAGCGCGCTGGGCGTGTTTTAAAAGCGCCTGTTAGTTTTTCATAAGTGAATCGCAAAAACGCCTTCCGGGCGTTCTAGGGAGAAAACACCCACGTAGTTATACGCCGTTCAACTTTACATTGTATCGCGGTCAACGTGCTCAGCAGCAACCGGTCTAAAGGTGAGTGCAATCAATTTTTGCCAGATTTCAGATTTAGGATGATTGCAAAAAAACTCAATCGTATCACCAATGGTTTGTCTAATGTATAGAGTACTACTGTATCTGTACCTGCGCGGGGCGGTTTGCGGTGATGGCAGCTAAGAGACTGAAATTTGCAGGAGAATAAAAATTGGGACGAATAATGGAGGAAAGTGGAAGATATGATGGGATATTCATATATGGTAAGGACAAGGTAAAGGTGCGTAGTTCATGTGTGATACCAACACACCTATATAGCCTAGCCTACTTGTTGGAGTGAAGACGAGGGGTTGGTGTGACAGAAAGTGTACAGAAGAAGCTGGTGAAGGAAGATTCAACTAAACACGTGGAGAGAATGACAAACCAACGGTTAAGGAAGAAAACTGATGTCCGGAAAATGGAAGGGACCTTGAGAAGAGGACGACGAACATGGCGATGGGAGGATTATCTAATGAAATATTTAACAAGGACTTGGAGAGGAGTGGAGAACGAGAGCCAAATATGTAGAGGATGGAGTTGGTTGGTGGAGACAGCAGTGCAAGACAGTGAGCAGTGGAGACGGTTGGTGGAGACAGCAGTGCAAGGACAGTGAGTAGTGGAGACGGTTGGTGGAGACAGCAGTGCAAGGACAGTGAGTAGTGGAGACGGTTGGTGGAGACAGCAGTGCAAGGACAGTGAGGAGTGGAGACGGTTGGTGGAGACAGCAGTGCAAGGACAGTGAGGAGTGGAGACGGTTGGTGGAGACAGCAGTGCTAGGACAGTGAGTAGTGGAGACGGTTGGTGGAGACAGCAGTGCAAGGACAGTGAGGAGTGGAGACGATTGGTGGAGACAGCAGTGCAAGGACAGTGAGGAGTGGAGACGATTGGTGGAGACAGCAGTGCAAGGACAGTGAGCAGTGGAGACGGTTGGTGGAGACAGCAGTGCAAGGACAGTGAGCAGTGGAGACGGTTGGTGGAGACAGCAGTGCAAGGACAGTGAGCAGTGGAGACGGTTGGTGGAGACAGCAGTGCAAGGACAGTGAGCAGTGGAGACGGTTGGTGGAGACAGCAGTGCAAGGACAGTGAGGAGTGGAGACGGTTGGTGGAGACAGCAGTGCAAGGACAGTGAGTAGTGGAGACGGTTGGTGGAGACAGCAGTGCAAGGACAGTGAGTAGTGGAGACGGTTGGTGGAGACAGCAGTGCAAGGACAGTGAGTAGTGGAGACGGTTGGTGGAGACAGCAGTGCAAGGACAGTGAGCAGTGGAGACGGTTGGTGGAGACAGCAGTGCAAGGACAGTGAGTAGTGGAGACGGTTGGTGGAGACAGCAGTGCAAGGACAGTGAGTAGTGGAGACGGTTGGTGGAGACAGCAGTGCAAGGACAGTGAGGAGTGGAGACGGTTGGTGGAGACAGCAGTGCAAGGACAGTGAGGAGTGGAGACGGTTGGTGGATACAGCAGTGCAAGGACAGTGAGCAGTGGAGACGGTTGGTGGATACAGCAGTGCAAGGACAGTGAGCAGTGGAGACGGTTGGTGAAGACAGCAGTGCAAGGACAGTGAGCAGTGGAGACGGTTGGTGGATACAGCAGTGCAAGGACAGTGAGTAGTGGAGACGGTTGGTGGAGACAGCAGTGCAAGGACAGTGAGCAGTGGAGACGGTTGGTGGAGACAGCAGTGCAAGGACAGTGAGGAGTGGAGACGGTTGGTGGAGACAGCAGTGCAAGGACAGTGAGGGGTGGAGACGGTTGGTGGAGACAGCAGTGCAAGGACAGTGAGTAGTGGAGACGGTTGGTGGAGACAGCAGTGCAAGGACAGTGAGGAGTGGAGACGGTTGGTGGAGACAGCAGTGCAAGGACAGTGAGTAGTGGAGACGGTTGGTGGAGACAGCAGTGCAAGGACAGTGAGGAGTGGAGACGGTTGGTGGAGACAGCAGTGCAAGGACAGTGAGGAGTGGAGACGGTTGGTGGAGACAGCAGTGCAAGGACAGTGAGTAGTGGAGACGGTTGGTGGAGACAGCAGTGCAAGGACAGTGAGGAGTGGAGACGGTTGGTGGAGACAGCAGTGCAAGGACAGTGAGGGGTGGAGACGGTTGGATGAGACAGAAACGCTTGCATTCAATGATGTGCACGAAACCTGCCTGTTATGTCGTATATGGGTGCACGATTACAAGTTTACACCGCAAAGACACGATCTAGAAATAATGTCTCAAATATCCGGAAACCTTGAATTCCCTAAGAGGATTTTCTCACACTATATGATGTCCTCAGTAAAATCATCGTGTCCATTCTTTTAAAGGTGTTATTTGGATTTGCCGATGTGCTAAATTCATCGAGGTAGGCGTTTTATACACAAACATGATTATGGACGTGGACAACCGCCCTGTCAGTGAGGAAACACCCTGTCATCAAGCACGCATGCGCATATCGAATGGCGGCTTGATGTTTTGGAGCTGTCTGTCAATACCGTTAATGTTTTGCAAACATAATGGCTAACCTTACCAGCACAATGAAACCAGTTCGACGACTTAATATAATCAAAATATCACCATGACTCAGCAAATGTTTATAGCATTAATCAACCCATCCCCGTAACAACACAATGCAACAGTCAAGGATATGACTGACTTGATAAATGCATTCACAAGAGGTCTGCAACTGTGCAATCTGTCGTGGCGACACACGTGTGTGGTGGTATTTATCAGAAGCTTCCCAAATTGAACTCATGTAGGTCTAATAAACATGTTTTGTGAGGTTACGCATGAATGAACCACTGATAGTTAAATGAAGGAATGCTTTTTGAATCAGTTGTCTTAATCGAGGTACATTGAAACATTCTTTATTTACAGCATAAGCCTAATTTGCCTTGATATAAAACCTTTGGAATTAATCTTATTTGATAGTGATCATAGTGTGAATTTACACAATGTAACAATGGCACCGGTGAAACGGCTACGACAATAGGCACGATGACGTTAAGTCGTTTCACAGAATGATATTAATCAAAGTCGGCATCTAGGGTGAAATCACGACAGTCATGTGGGTAGTTGATGGTAGGTGATAAACGGTCACGAGAGATCCTGTGTTCCTTTGTTATGAGGTTATTTTGAGAATATGGACGTGGACAGCGGAATACTCTCATGAATCAAGGATACAGATATGTCCCGCATCTTATTATGCTTGAGTTAGCTTGCATTCGTGTGTGCGTGTGTGCATGCGTGCGTGTGTGGTGTGTGGTGTGTGGTGTGTGGTGTGTGGTGTGTGATGTGTTGTGTGAGCGTGTGTGCGTGTGTGTCTGTGTGCATGTGTGCGCGTGTGCGCGTGTGCGCGTGTGCGCGTGTGTGCGTGTGCGCGTGTGCGCGTGTGCGCGTGTGCGCGTGTGCGCGTGTGCGCGTGTGCACGTGAGCGCGTGTGCATAAAAAATGATTTAGTGTTCGTTCTAATTTGTTCTGATCACTATAGTCACTGCATCAATGCGCTCCACAGTACAGTGATCTTAAAGTCGTTTACAATGGCGCCATCTGGAAAATTGATCATGAATCAAAGACGACCCATGCAGGTAATGTGGTGCACTGTGTTTGTTACGTGAAATTCGCCACCAAAGCGATTCTTTTGCATGAATGTCATATGATTTGAATATTGGAGAAGGTCAAACGTAAAACATTTCAAACATTTGACCTCTAAAACCTATGTATTTAACAGCAACATGGTGGCTTTAGGTGATGCAACCATTGCGATATGCGGACATGTTATTTGACGGCTGTTTGAAATGGCCGCTATGTCGGTAAGAACAAAATGTATAACTGCAACCATACATTAGTATCTGTTGTCTGAGACTGCTTTTGGTAGGCGTCAGCGAATTACGCGTGACCTAGTTTAGATAAATGAGATAAGTGTGAGTGTCGTTACCCCGATGTTTCACCCGAGGCGACGGTGTTGTTTCTCTTGCGACAATTACTTTCTAATAACCATCACACGTATTTCGTTAATTAGTTATTGTTTTCTAATAACTTTCACACGTGTTTCGCTAATTATTTGTTGCTGCGAGTGCCCGTGCTTCGCCATGTTTGGTGTACTGCTGCTATTCATATCGGCGACTGACAAGAGAGTAATGTTTTGTTACAGCCGCGTAGTGTCACGACGTTCTTTAATTTCTAGTGTTTTCTGCCGACATCACCGCGCTCACACAGTAATGTTAGCGTTCTGTGTCGTACCATCGCGCAAGCCGGTTGTGTTCCACTTCGGTGCTCGCTGTAACTATGTCGTGCGTTTCCTAAATAGCACATGGCGAGATGCTTATCGACACTCCACTTACAGGGCTGAATTGAGTGCGAGACAAAAGAAGCACGTAGTGCTCGATACGATTCATATTTGTAAGAACACCGACCATTTACACTGCTAGCAATGTACAATGTTAACTACGGCTACGTGAACGATAACAACGACGACGACGTCGCCGACGACGCCGACGACAACAATAATAATAATTATTATGATAATGATAATATTAATGACTATTTATATAGAAGAACACTGACCGTTTGCATTGCTAGCAATTTACAGTGTTAACTACGGCTACGTGAACGATAACAACAACAACAACGATAACTATAATAATAATTATGATAATAATAATTATTATTATTATTATTATTATTATTATTATAATACACTGAATATTTACATAGTTCATTAAAACAAGTCTTACATACAAAAACAAATAAACAATAAACATTTGTAAATTTATTTTAAAAATTACATATCAAAACTGTGTGTTTAAGATTTGTAAATTACAAAGTATCTCTAAAATAAATACAGACGGAGCAATCTATAAAATATGAATATTTAACATCTAAAATAATTGTCACACATTATTCAAACTCATAAAAAAATGCATGGAAACATAAGTAAGCATTTAGCTGCCACTTGAAGGCATCAGTCGTTGGAGCCAGACGTATAACAAGTGGTGCATTGTTTCACAGTGTGGAGGCAGCAACAGAGAAGGCTCTGACCTCCAGCTGCGTCCTGAAAATGGGTACCTCAAGCAGCAACCCGTTCTCGGAACGAAGTGTCCGTTGACTATTGTGATGTACCAGCATTTCCTTAGTGTAGGATGATGATTCTTCAAAAGTTTTATCTATCAATTAACCTATCTATCAATTAACCCTCAAGTTACGTATACGTAGGGCCCTGCCTACCTGTTCGCAAAATTTGTCTGCGTACGTATATTACAAGCCATGACTTCTCCCCGCGAAAAATAAAATGAAAGGTGCGTGACACATGTATCAAACGCTCCTTGCCCTAGCGACCAATCACGAGCGCGCTGGGCGTGGTTTAAAAGCGCCTGTTTTCATAAGTGAATCGCAAAGACGCCTCCCGGACGCTCTGGGGAGAAAACACCCGGGCGCTTTCGGACGCGCGTTGTCTAATGGGTTTTAACTCTAGACTAGGCCTAATATCGGTTTCATATAAAAAAAAACATAACCTAACGACACGTCATGTTATGTCACCAGCGCATGCGTATACAAGTGCATGGCTTAGCATCGCCATCCGTCAGAGTTATACAAAATAGCTGTAAAATACGCGACAACGAGGCAAGAACACATTGCGTAGGTGTATAGACAACATTGGCCCTGCCCATGAAATAGAGCAGTTGCGTGCTCAACAAGGTTGTTCTAATAAACGAGTGACGTGAATTTTTTATTATAGTTTAAATTGTTTGTTTGTATCAGCATTTTAGGTGCACAATACCAACAAATTCATGTTTCCCCTTTAACACTATTGCTAACATTTCCAAGGAACTGCGACAACAACTTAGTAGCAAAGCATAGGCACTATCTGATTACCATGGATTGTGAATAAGTCGGTCACAAAACTTATTTGACAAGGGTGGAAATCTAGGCTTTGTGTAGTGCGTGTAATAAATGCAATAAAGCATACAAACAACCTCTGTCTGACAAACTATTACAGTGCGTACTCCAGAAATGTTTCGCCTGCGTAACTTAACGGGCTATTACGCACCACACACAAACACACACACACACACACACACACACACACACACACACACACACACACACACACACACACACACTGTATTACAATTATAATTAGATAGTTTGTTCCGTGTAAGTATCCGTCCTGCGTCTGTTTGAACACAGATCTACCAACAAGCTGCGCCGATAACTCCGTCACAGATCTAGGGGCGAATTTTCTACGTCATTGCTATGCGGTCTTAACAAGAAATAAAGGTAACGCAGGAACTTCCTGGTCTACTGGACCAATAGCAGGAGAACATCATTCGTGCGTGCCTAAAAATAAGTTGTCTGAAAATGAAGATAGGCTCGCCCGTATTGTACTATAAGTACTAGATAGTCGTTCGAAGTTGCAAGGAAGGAGTGTCTCCTTTGTATGCGGGATGGCGGAACGGTATTCAAACTTATCGCACACGACGCTTTGCACGGTGCAGCACATTTAAAAGAAAAGCAGTAGGGACGGCCAGGTACACACGTGTGGAGTTCCCCGAGTACTGCACAACGTGAGCCTATCTAATTGCTCTGTATATATTGTTATTCAACTTTACATTGTATCTCGGTCAACGTGCTCAGCAGCAACCGGTCTAAAGGTGAGTGCAATCATTTTTTGCCAGATTTCATATTTAGGATGACCGCAACTCTTTAGCAAGAAACTTAATCGTATCACCAATGGTTTGTCTACGTCGATCACGGGTGGCTAATGTATAGAGTACTGCTGTATCTGTACTTGCGCGGGGCGTTTTGCGGTGATGGCAGCTCAGAGACTGAAATTTGCAGAAGAATAAAAATTGGGACGAATGCATGGAGGAAAGTAGAAGATGTGATGGGAGATTCATATCTGGTAAGGACAAGATAAAGGTGTATTGTTCATGTATACTACCAGTATAACTACATAGCCTAGCCTGGTGGTTGGAGTGAAGACGAGGGGGATTGTGTGACAGAATGTGTAATGAAGAAGCTGGTGAAGGAAGGATAAACTAAACACGTGGAAAGAATGGCAAACCAACGGTTAGGGAAGAAAACTGATGCCCGGAAAATGGAAGGGACCCGGAGAAGAGGACGACGAATATGGCGATGGGAGGATTATCTAATGAGATATTTAAAAAGGACATGGAGAGGTGTGGAGAACGAGAGCCAAATATGGAGGGGAGTGGAGACGGTTTGTAGAGACAGCAGTGTAAGGACAGTGAGTAGTGGAGACGGTTGGTGGAGACAGCAGTGCAAGAACAGTGAGGGGTGAAGACGGTTGGTGGAGACAGCAGTGCAAGGACAGTGAGTAGTGGAGACGGTTGGTGGAGACAGCAGTGTAAGGACAGTGAGTAGTGGAGACGGTTGGTGGAGACAGCAGTGCAAGGACAGTGAGGAGTGGAGACGGTTGGTGGAGACAGCAGTGCAAGGACAGTTAGCAGTGGAGACGGTTGGTGAAGACAGCAGTGCAAGGACAGTGAGTAGTGGAGACGGTTGGTGGAGACAGCAGTGCAAGGACAGTGAGTAGTGAAGACGGTTGGTGAAGACAGCAGTGCAAGGACAGTGAGTAGTGGAGACGGTTGGTGGAGACAGCAGTGCAAGGACAGTGAGTAGTGGAGACGGTTGGTGGAGACAGCAGTGCAAGGACAGTGAGTAGTGGAGACGGTTGGTGGAGACAGCAGTGCAAGGTGAGGGGTGAAGACGGTTGGTGGAGACAGCATTGCAAGGACAGTGAGAGTGGAGACGGTTGGTGGAGACAGCAGTGCAAGGACAGTGAGTAGTGGAGACGGTTGGTGGAGACAGCAGTGCAAGGACAGTGAGTAGTGGAGACGGTTGGTGGAGACAGCAGTGCAAGGACAGTGAGGAGTGGAGACGGTTGGTGGAGACAGCAGTGCAAGGACAGTGACTAGTGGAGACGGTTGGTGGAGACAGCAGTGCAAGGACAGTGAGGAGTGGAGACGATTGGTGGAGACAGCAGTGCAAGGACAGTGAGGGGTGGAGACGGTTGGTGGAGACAGTAGTGCAAGGACAGTGAGTAGTGGAGACGGTTGGTGGAGACAGCACTGCAAGGACATTGAGGAGTGGAGACGGTTGGTGGAGACAGCAGTGCAAGGACAGTGAGCAGTGGAGACGGTTGGTGGAGACAGCAGTGCAAGGACAGTGAGGAGTGGAGACGGTTGGTGGAGACAGCAGTGCAAGGACAGTGAGCAGTGGAGACGGTTGGTGGAGACAGCAGTGCAAGGATAGTGAGGAGTGGAGACGGTTGGTGGAGACAGTAGTGCAAGGACTGTGAGCAGTGGAGACGGTTGGTGGAGACAGCAGTGCAAGGACAGTGAGGAGTGGAGACGGTTGATGGAGACAGCAGTGCAAGAACAGTGAGGGGTGAAGACGGTTGGTGGAGACAGCAGTGCTAGGACAGTGAGTAGTGGAGACGGTTGGCGGAGACAGCAGTGCAAGGACAGTGAGTAGTGGAGACGGTTGGTGGAGACAGCAGTGCAAGGACAGTGAGGAGTGGAGACGGTTGGTGGAGACAGCAGTGCAAGGACAGTGAGCAGTGGAGACGGTTGGTGGAGACAGCAGTGCAAGGACAGTGAGGAGTGGAGACGATTGGTGGAGACAGCAGTGCAAGGACAGTGAGGGGTGGAGACGGTTGGTGGAGACAATAGTGCAAGGACAGTGAGTAGTGGAGACGGTTGGTGGAGACAGAAGTGCAAGGACAGTGAGAAGTGGAAACGGTTGGTGGAGACAGCAGTGCAAGGACAGTGAGCAGTGGAGACGGTTGGTGGAGACAGCAGTGCAAGGACAGTGAGGAGTGGAGACGGTTGGTGGAGACAGCAGTGCAAGGACAGTGAGCAGTGGAGACGGTTCATGGAGACAGCAGTGCAAGGACAGTGAGGAGTGGAGACGATTGGTGGAGACAGCAGTGCAAGGACAGTCAGGGTTGGAGACGGTTGGTGGAGACAGTAGTGCAAGGACAGTGAGTGGTGGAGACGGTTGGAGGAGACAGCAGTGCAAGGACAGTGAGGAGTGGAGACGGTTGGTGGAGACAGCAGTGCAAGGACAGTGAGGAGTGGAGACGATTGGTGGAGACAGCAGAGCAAGGACAGTGAGGGGTGGAGACGGTTGGTGGAGACAGTAGTGCAAGGACAGTGAGTAGTGGAGACGGTTGGTGGAGACAGCACTGCAAGGACATAGAGGAGTGGAGACGGTTGGTGGAGACAGCAGTGCAAGGACAGTGAGCAGTGGAGACGGTTGGTGGAGACAGCAGTGCAAGGAGAGTGAGGAGTGGCGACGGTTGGTGGAGACAGCAGTGCAAGGACAGTGAGGAGTGGAGACGGTTGGTGGAGACAGCAGTGCAAGGACAGTGAGCAGTGGAGACGGTTGGTGGAGACAGCAGTGCAAGGATAGTGAGGAGTGGAGACGGTTGGTGGAGACAGCAGTGCAAGGACAGTGAGGAGTGGAGACGGTTGGTGGAGACAGCAGTGCAAGGATAGTGAGGAGTGGAGACGGTTGGTGGAGACAGCAGTGCAAGGACAGTGAGGAGTGGAGACGATTGGTGGAGACAGCAGTGCAAGAACAGTGAGGGGTGAAGACGGTTGGTAGAGACAGCAGTGCTAGGACAGTGAGTAGTGGAGACGGTTGGTGGAGACAGCAGTGCAAGGACAGTGAGGAGTGGAGACGATTGGTGGAGACAGCAGTGCAAGGACAGTGAGGAGTGGAGACGATTGGTGGAGACAGCAGTGCAAGGACCGTGAGGGGTGGAGACGATTGGTGGAGACAATAGTGCAAGGACAGTGAGTAGTGGAGACGGTTGGTGGAGACAGCAGTGCAAGGACAGTGAGAAGTGGAAACGGTTGGTGGAGACAGCAGTGCAAGGACAGTGAGCAGTGGAGACGGTTGGTGGAGACAGCAGTGCAAGGACAGTGAGGAGTGGAGACGGTTGGTGGAGACAGCAGTGCAAGGACAGTGAGCAGTGGAGACGGTTCATGGAGACAGCAGTGCAAGGACAGTGAGGAGTGGAGACGATTGGTGGAGACAGCAGTGCAAGGACAGTCAGGGTTGGAGACGGTTGGTGGAGACAGTAGTGCAAGGACAGTGAGTGGTGGAGACGGTTGGTGGAGACAGCAGTGCAAGGACAGTGAGTAGTGGAGACGGTTGGTGGAGACAGCAGTGCAAGGACAGTGAGGAGTGGAGACGATTGGTGGAGACAGCAGAGCAAGGACAGTGAGGGGTGGAGACGGTTGGTGGAGACAGTAGTGCAAGGACAGTGAGTAGTGGAGACGGTTGGTGGAGACAGCACTGCAAGGACATAGAGGAGTGGAGACGGTTGGTGGAGACAGCAGTGCAGGACGGTGAGCGGTGGAGACGGTTGAGGTGGAACAGCAGTGCAGGAGAGTGAGGGGTATCAGGCGGTTGGAGGTGGAACAGCGGTGCAAGGACGAGAGGAGTGGAGACGGTTGGTGGGGGCGAAAGCGGAGTGCAAGGACGGTGAGGCAATTAGAGCGGTTGGTGGAGACAGCGGTGCAAGGATGAGTGAGGAGTGGGGGAGCGGTTGGTGGGGAACAGCAGTGCAAGGACAGTGAGCAGTGGGAGCGGTTGAGGTGGAACAGCAGTGCAAAAGGATAGTGAGGAGTGGAAGGACGGTTGAGGTGGAGACAGCAGGCTACAGGACGGTGAGGAGTGGGAGACGGTGGTGGAGACAGCAGTGCAAGAACAGTGAGGGGTGAAGACGGTTGGTAGAGACAGCAGTGCTAGGACAGTGAGTAGTGGAGACGGTTGGTGGAGACAGCAGTGCAAGGACAGTGAGGAGTGGAGACGATTGGTGGAGACAGCAGTGCAAGGACAGTGAGGAGTGGAGACGATTGGTGGAGACAGCAGTGCAAGGACCGTGAGCAGTGGAGACGGTTGGTGGAGACAGCAGTGCAAGGACAGTGAGCAGTGGAGACGGTTGGTGGAGACAGCAGTGCAAGGACAGTGAGCAGTGGAGACGTTTGTTGGAGACAGCAGTGCAAGGACAGTGAGAAGTGGAGACGGTTGGTGGAGACAGCAGTGCAAGAACTGTGAGGGGTGAAGACGGTTGGTGGAGACAGCATTGCAAGGACAGTGAGTAGTGGAGACGGTTGGTGGAGACAGCAGTGCAAGGACAGTGAGTAGTGGAGACGGTTGGTGGAGACAGCAGTGCAAGGACAGTGAGGAGTGGAGACGGTTGGTGGAGACAGCAGTGCAAGGACAGTGAGGAGTGGAGACGGTTGGTGGAGACAGCATTGCAAGGAGAGTGAGGGGTGGAGACGGTTGGTGGAGACAGCAGTGCAAGAACAGTGAGGAGTGGAGACGGTTGGTGGAGACAGCAGTGCAAGGACAGTGAGGAGTGGAGACGGTTGGTGGAGACAGCAGTGCAAGGACAGTGAGGAGTGGAGACGGTTGGTGGAGACAGCAGTGCAAGGACAGTGAGGAGTGGAGACGGTTGGTGGAGACAGCAGTGCAAGGACAGTGAGGAGTGGAGACGGTTGGTGGAGACAGCAGTGCAAGGACAGTGAGGAGTGGAGACGATTGGTGGAGGCAGCAGTGCAAGGACAGTGAGTAGTGGAGACGGTTGGTGGAGACAGCAGTGCAAGGACAGTGAGTAGTGGAGACGGTTGGTGAAGACAGCAGTGCAAGGACAGTGAGGAGTGGAGACGATTGGTGGAGACAGCAGTGCAAGGACAGTGAGGAGTGGAGACGGTTGGTGGAGACAGCAGTGCAAGGACAGTGAGGAGTGGAGACGGTTGGTGGAGACAGCAGTGCAAGGACAGTGAGGAGTGGAGACGATTGGTGGAGACAGCAGTGCAAGGACAGTGAGGGGTGGAGACGGTTGGAGGAGACAGATACGCTTGCATTCAATGATGTGCACGAAACCTGCCTGTTATGTCGTATATGGGTGCACGATTACAAGTTTACACCGCAAAGACACGATCTAGAAATAATTTCTCAAATATCCGGAAACCTTGAATACCCTATGAGGATTTTCTCACACTATATGATGTCCTCATTAAAATCATCGTGTCCATTCTTTTAAAGGTGTTATTTGGATTTGCCGATGTGCTAAATTCATCGAGGTAGGCGTTTTATACACAAACATGATTATGGACGTGGACAACCGCCCTGTCAGTGAGGAAACACCCTGTCATCAAGCACGCATGCGCATATCGAATGGCGGCTTGATGTTTTGGAGCTGTCTGTCAATACCGTTAATGTTTTGCAAACATAATGGCTAACCTTACCAGCACAATGAAACCAGTTCGACGACTTAATATAATCAAAATATCACCATGACTCAGCAAATGTTTATAGCATTAATCAACCCATCCCCGTAACAACACAATGCAACAGTGAAGGATATGACTGACTTGATAAATGCATTCACAAGAGGTCTGCAACTGTGCAATCTGTCGTGGCGACACACGTGTGTGGTGGTATTTATCAGAAGCTCCCCAAATTGAACTCATGTAGGTCTAATAAACATGTTTTGTGAGGGTACGCATGAATGAACCACTGATAGTTAAATGAAGGAATGCTTTTGAATCAGTTATTTTAATCGAAGTACATTTAAACGTATATATTCTTTATTTACAACATAAGCCTATTTTGCCTTGATATAAAACCTTTGGAATTAAACATATTTCATAGTGATCATGGTGTGAATTTACACAATGTAACAATGGCACCGGTGAAACGACTACGACAATAGGCACGATGACGTTGAGCTGTTTCACAGAATAATATTAATCAAAGTCGGCATCAAGGGTGTAATCACGACAGTCGCGCGAGTAGCTGATGGTAGGTGATAAACAGTCACGAGAGATTCTGTGTTCCTTTGTTATGAGGTTATTTTGAGAAAGGCGACGTGGACAGTGGATTACTCTCGTGGGTCAAGGATCTAGATATGTCCCGCATCTAACTATGCTTCAGTTAGCGTGCATTCGTGTGTGCTTGTGTGCTTGTGTGCTTGCGTGCGTGTGTGCGTGTGTGCGTGTGTGCGTGTGTGCGTGTGTGCGTGTGTGCGTGTGTGCGTGTGTGCGTGTGTGCGTGTGTGCGTGTGTGCGCGTGAGCGCGTGTTCGCGTGTGCGCGTGTGCGCGTGTGCGCGTGTGCGCGTGTGCGCGTGTGCGCGTGTGTGTCCATGTGTGTATACGTGTGTGTACGTGCGTGCACGTGCGTGCATGTGCGTGCGTGTGGACGTGCGTGTATACGTGCGTGCGTGCGTGATATGTGGCATCACGCCACTATTTTTCAGGGGGAAAGCAGGAAATCTTTACATCTGTGGCCATTATAGCTAAATTAATCCGCGGATATAGTCTGAATCGATTGCCTGCGGGTATGTCTGCTTTCCACACTGCATGACGGCACTTTTCCAAAGTCCCTTTATTAGTTGTCAGACAGCTGAGTATAGGACGTTTGTAGCCCGGCTGGCACGATACTGGCTATATGTAAACGAATGTACAGGTACCTTGTATATGAATTGTACTGATTATTGCTCGAGACCACCCGGTTTAGGGCAATCGTATACAAAGATGCAAAGGCGATGTAAACAAACGTTTAATATAGATTATAGATGATAATTAATTACTGTCTAGAACAATACTGTTGTTTACTATGATTACCTGAAAGATCGCTGATGACAACTGATAACAGTAGTTGTTTTTTTATATTTATTATTTATCACATTTCGGAGGGGTTCCCATAAGGTGCCAGTTTCACATAGTTTTTTCAAAAGTGTGTATCGTATTCTATATATATTATATATATATATATATATATATATATATACAGAGAGAGAGAGACAGAGAGAGAGAGAGAGAGAGAGAGAGAGAGAGAGAGAGAGAGAGAGAGAGAGAGAGAGAGAGAGAGATAATACGATACATATTTGGGGAAAGCTATGTGTAACGGGCACCTTATGAAACGGGCACCTTATGGGAACCCCTCCAAAATGTGATAAACCATCGATGAAACAAACAACTACTGTTATCAGTTGTCATCAACGATATTTCAGATAATCACAATAAACAACAGCATTGTTCTAGTTATTAATTATCATCTATATTAATCGTAACTTTACATCGCCTGTGCATCTTAGTATACGATTGCCCTAAACCTGGCGGTCTGAACCAACAGTCAGTACAATACATATACAAGGTAGCTGTACTTTCCCTTTCCAGGACGTGCTTCGTGATACCAGACCATAATAATAATAATTAGGTAACATCGTTTACACCCAAATCCATGGAAACCAAGCTCAGCGGCCATCGAGACAAAATGGCTGGTCACTCAATATTCACATTTCACTTGCCTATCTGTGGGCGAATACCGTTCCACATCAGAGACACGAAGTTTCCTCATCGCCCATTGCGGTGGAGCTTTGGCATTACGACGCACTTCCTCGTCTAATTGATCCCATTCTTGCCCGGAACCGCATTCTCACAGACGCTATCAGAAGACTTTGCTGTATGGAGCGCGGTGGCTTAGAGCCTAGAACATTTTACCCTCACACGAGAAATTCCGGGTTCGAATACTCTTGCTGTACTTCAATATCTATTCGTTCAATCCTCGCTGTTCAAACTCACTCAGCTAAGTACCTGTGATGGATATTTTGTGTACGAGTAGTTTTCGCACAGTTATATAAGTGTCGTGGAATGGTTCCCAGATACGTTGAGATGCTGTTCGCTTGAGCAGGTCTGCCAGGGAGTATAGTGAAACGTGCTTTGAGCTGTGGTAATGACTGGGTATGGTGCTATATAAGAACATACTTAGGTGTTCTTCATTGCAGCATCTTGCTTGTTTTATATTCTCATTTGCATTGGGAGCTCGTCCTTTGCAACATACCACAAGTTATGGTCATAAATAAACATAATTTTAGTAAGTTAAAGCACGTACTAAGATTACGTTTCACCGGCAATAATCGTAGTAATACAAATACGTTACTCTTCCCAAATGTGTTTGCTCTAAGTGTCAAGTGTGTGTAGGGTGCGGGTTGGGTAGGCATTTAAGTCGGTCAATAGATGGTGCCTGCCGCTAGCCTAATAACCATCATTTGTTCAATGATTAATACATTTCGTTTTTCTCGAAATTATCTGTTTCATTATTATGACATTTTGGATCGGCGTGTTAGTACAACATTTATACGCTTGACATTAATATATAGGTCTAGGCCTTATTCTATTAGAAAATGGGTACCTCGTTTTATGCTGACATGCAGCGTTGCGACTTGTGCCCACATACCGGGTCGAGGCGCAGTACAAACCACACAAAACGTTATCAGCGTCACGCATCGGTGAACATTCGGCTGCACAGAACAAAACATCGAAACCAACAATGTCGCAACAACAGTCGATACAGCTGCAAGGTAACCTCTAGCTGCGTCCTGGGTATGAGGCACCCATGTCTATGACGCAGCTGGAGGTCAGAGCCTTCTCTGTTGCTGCCTCCACACTGTGAAACAATACACCACTGATTATACGTCTGGCTCCATCGACTGATGCCTTCAAGTGGCAGCTAAATACTTACTTACGTTTCCAGGCATTTTTTGATGAGTTTCAATAATGTGTGACAATTATTTTAGATGTTAAATATTCATATTTTACAGATTGCTCTGTCTGTATTTATTTTAGAGATACTTCGTAATTTACATAATTATCTTAAAAATACAGTTTTAATACGGCATATTTTATAAATGCACAAGTTTTTATTGCTCATTTTTAGTGTGTATGACTTGTTTTAATGAACTATATAAATAGTCATTAATATTATCATTATCATAATAATAATTATTATTGTTGTCATCGGCGTCGTCGGCGACGTCGTCGATGTTATCGTTCACGTAGCCGTAGTTAACACTGTACATTGCTAGCAATGTAAACGGTCGGTGTTCTTACAAATATGAGTCATATCGAGCACTACGTGCTTCTTTTGTCTCGCAATCAATTCAGCCCTGTAAGTGGAGTGTCGATAAGCATCTCGCCATGTGACACACAGCCGCCGGAGCTATTTAGGAAACACACGACATAGTTACAGCGAGCACCGAAGTGGAACACAACCGGCTTGCGCGATGGTACGACACAGAAAGCTAACATTATAGTGTGAGCGCGGCGATGTCGGCAGAAAACACTAGAAATCAAAGAACGTCGTGACACTACGCGGCTGTAACAAACCATTACTCTCTTGTCAGTCGCCGATATGAATAGCAGCAGCACACCAAACATGGCGAAGCACGGGCACTCGCAACAACAAATAATTAGCGAAACACGTGTGACGGTTATTAGAAAGTAATTGTCGCAAGAGAAATTACACCGTCGCCTCGGGTAAAACATCCGGGTAATGTAATTCACACATAACACACTTACCTAAACTAGGTCACGCGTAATTCGCTGAGGCTACCAAAAGTGAATTTTTTTGGATGAATATGAGGTCTCAAACAACAGAAAATGTATGGTTGCAATTATACATTTTTTTCTTAACGACATGGCAGCCATTTTAGATGACCGTAAAATCAAATGTCCGAATATTGCAATGGTTGCATCACCTAAAGCCACCATGTTGCTGTCAAATATATAGGTTTTAGAGGTAAAATATTTCAAATGTTTTATATTTGACCTTCTCCAACATTCAAATCAAATGACATTCATGCAAAAGAATCGCTTTTGGTGGCGAATTTCACGTAACAAACACACTGCACCACAATACCTGCTTGGGTCGTCTTTGCATTTACCTAATATAATTGAGTTATGATCAACTCTCCGGGTGGCGTCACTGTAGACGACTTTAAGATCACTGTACTGTGGAGCGCAATGGTGCAGTGACTAGAGCTTCGGACCCTCGACCGAGAGAACCCGGGTTCGAATCTTGTGCTGCGGTGTCGTACCTTGGGCAGGTTCGTTCACTCTATATTGCTCCAGGTCACTCAGCTATATGAATTAGTACTGAATATAGAATGTGGACATTTGTGTTCGAATAATCTTCGAGCATTAATTGCAGCGTGGCTGGATGCTTCCCAGTGAAGTCAGACGTGTTCCGTCCTGAGCGCTACGCGCAAACGGCAGACACTGAAAGCCTCATACAAGCTGCATGGACA
>CM034536.1:57394399-57633087 GCA_020002185.1 Paraescarpia echinospica
TTGGAAAGTGAGTTTCGTATAGCTGAGTAACTATGTCTTCAAATATTTCATAATTATTATTTGGGTCAGCAGAGGGATCTTGATTTAGTTTCCCTATAATGCATAATTTACTTAAGGCTTCACAGTAATTTAAGGTAGACTTTTCATTATTTATCCTAATTTTCACATATTTGGGAGTACTTTGTTTAGATTGTAATTTGTCAAAGCTTATGAAATATGAAAAATGATCAGATACATTACTTATAAGTATATCTGCTGTACAAACTGTAGTGAGATTTGAAATCTTACTACAGTTTGTACAGCTGATCAATGAGTGTACAGTTATTTACAGAAAACGGGTCAGTAGATTGATCTTCGGATAAAAACCATTCGTACAAAATAAGTAAGTAAGTAAGTAAGTAAATAATTGATTTCCAACATTTAACATTACACGTCACAATTAAACAAATGTGGAAAGGGGGTGAATAGAAGTACAATACTTATCAGTGGTTCACCCCCAACCATTTTAGGTGCTGGCGATGTAAATACAATTTGTTTTTATAGAGTAAAGATTTACCAATCAAAATTATTGTATACGGTGCCTACAACATAATAAGTTTATATTAATTTGGTTTTTGACATTTTTGATATTCTTATGGATCTTCATTTCTCCACATAGTACAACGATTACATTAGTGCTGTATATCTGTCAATCATAGATGATTTGTACTTTTTTTAAACATACAAATATGCTGACATTTTCTTAAATCTTCAGGTAAACTATTCCACAGTTTGACTCCACAGTTAGACACACACATAGCCTTCAAAGTTGTAAAAACGTACACTTATTTAAATACATATCTCTGTCTTGTTACATACCAACATTCGTTATTCAAGTGAAAACAGCTTATCATGTTTTTCGGAAGTAAATGATATTTCACCTTGTACATTGTGATAGCCGTTTTATACTCAATATAATAAAACAAATTCATAACTTTAAGGGATCGACAAACAAGTTGTTTGTATGGTCTTGAGCTTTTGCTCCATATATAATACGTATCACTCTTTTTTGCAAAACAAATATCGGCCATAAGTTAGAACGATACGTGTTGCCCCAAATCTCAGAGCAGTAGTCAATATACGGCATAAAAAGTGAAAAGTATAACAAGGATAATGACTTGACATTAATCAGCTTCGTGCTTTGTAAATTATTGATGTTATTTTTGCCAATTTAGATTTAACCAATTGAATTTGTGTTTTCCAGGATAGCTTCTCATCAATGATTACACCCAGGAATTTGGTTTGGTACACGCTTTCTATGTTTTTATGATTTATGGATATATTGATGCCAGGAGCATTTCTCTTTTTTCCAAATATCATGAAACTGGTTTTATCGACATTAAGGGATAGTTTGTTTAATTCGAACCAATTTTGTAATTTCACCAACTCCTAGTTGACTACTGCGCTAAGCGTATTTGGATCATTAACACAATATAATATGTTAGTGTCATCTACAAATAAAATGAATTTTACTATATCAGACACTATGCATAAGTCATTGATATAAATCATAAATAATTTTTGTCCAAGTATTGATCCTTGCGGTACTCCACATAATATGTTTAAAACATTAGATTTTACATTATCAATACATACACATTGTTTCTTCTTTTCAAGGTAACTGCTCAACCAATTATTTACAACACCATGTATACCACACAATTCAATTTTTTTAACAGCAGATTGTGGTTTACAGTGTCGAATGCTTTCTTCAAGTCTATAAACACGCCTACTGACGATTTATTCTTATCAATTGCATTTGCTATTTCCTCAGTTAACTCCAACAACGCCATGGAGGTTGATCTGTTTTTTCGAAAACCATATTGACTTTCATTCAGTATATCATTAAGTTCTATAAAATTATGAGGTCAAAGAGTTTGTCTATAATTTTGGAGAACTGAGGTAATAATGACACAGGCCTATAGATGGAAAACGCCTTTTTACCTCCAATTTTGAATAATGGAATGACTTTTGTCACTTTCATTTTATCCGGAAATATGCCGGATTTAAAAGATCTATTACAAATCTGAGTTAATGGTTTTACAATATGAGAAATAACATTTTTTATGATATACATGTCAATATTATCATAATCATTAGAATATTTCCCTTTAAAATTGTTAACAACACTTAGTACTTCTTGTTCATCCGTAGCACGGAGAAACATAGAGGCTTTCGTTCTGATTTGTACATCCTCGTAATTACTGGTTGCATTTAATGGTGTTTTGATTTTCCTGGCAAGCCGTGGTCCAACATTTACGAAGAAATCGTTAAAGCCATTGGCTATTTCTGATTTACCAGTAAGGATTTTATTGTCGCCGACTTGAATAGATTTATAGGTGTTTCCCTTTTTGATTATTGAATTTAATACTTTCCAAGTTCCTTTAAAAATAGATGTTGATTTTTAGCAATAATTTAGAATAGTTCTCTTTTTCGGCTTGTCTTAGAATATTAACGAGCTTTTTTTTTATATTAGCTTTTTTTTACATTTTGTATCTTTTCTCTGTGCTTTTTGATTTACATGCAAGATATTTTTTGTAGAGATTGTTTTTATTTTTACATGCATTTGGTAATCCTTTTGTAAACCATGGCTTATATGAGGTGTGAATCTTATTATTCACCTTTCTTATTGGACAATGAGTATTGTATAGATCGGTGAAAGTGTTAACAAATTCACTATATGCCGTGTTAATATGCTCCGGCTGCATAATCCAGTCCCAGTTACAGTTGGCCAATGCCGAGCTAAATGACTGTTTACAATGCTCGTTTCTACACCTGACATATTTAAAACTTTGTCCTTTAGGTCTATCAATGTTACTTCTACTCAATGCGAAAACAGGTAAATGGTCACTAACATCTGTAATTAATAACCCACTGCAAACTTCCTTTGTCAATTCGTTAGTGAAAATATTATCAATCAAATTGGCGCTGAATTCAGAGATTCTACTTGGCTTTGCAATCAAGGGATATAATCCGTAAATGTACATGACGTCTTGAAACTGTTTAGTTCCGTAGTGAGTATCATGTTTTAAAAGATCAAGATTGTACTGTATTGTATTTATTCAGATTCCAACAGGTCCAGTGGACCCATTAACAGGACTGATAACTGAAACAATACATATAAATAATAAAACAATAATAGAATAATAAAACAATAAGAACAATAAGGACATAAAAACCACACAATGTCAACATCAAATATACCAGGCAAACATCTGTTTTACATAGAAATGTCTTTGAATTGAGGATTTAAATGGTTCAGCTCCTGAATATACCTGTATATCACAAGTTGGATCATTTAAATACAATGTGTTGAAAGTAGCCATACATATATTCAAAACACAGTGTTTTCTAATGTTGATTCTGCTATTGGAAACTCTAAAAGGGGTGTAGTTTCGTAGAGATATTGAAGGACAGTGAAATTGAATAGCCCCTACCAGATACGACGAGTCTAGTTGGGAGTGGACACACTTGTATAAAAACATAAGATCTGCAACTTGCCTACGATGTTGAAGGGAAGGTAGTCTAAAATGATGGCAAAGCTCAGGATAACTGTCAGAGGAGTACTGTATTTTGGATTTGTAACATAGATATTTAATTAATTTCTTTTGAACTCGTTCGATTTTGTCAATAAACGTACGTCAATAAACGTACGTTGCCAGGGATTCCAGATAACACTGCAATATTCCAACTGGCTTCTGACTAGAGATATATACAAGGATCGCAAAGCAATATTTTTGTTCAAAGTTAGCTAGAGGGAGTAATCTAGGGTAGATTAAAAATAGGCTATTTGCGAGCGATAATTGGGGACGTTAATGTAATCGGAACGTTGTTTACAAAGTAGGTCACTGGCGAAGTTAACGTAACGTGAACGACAATAAAATAGCGTTATTTGAGATAATCGATGTAGTTAGATGAGTAATTAAAACCTGAAATAACAACCTTTTAAAGTGTATATTAGTACACAGGAAACAGTCTTTGTAAAGACTACCTTGTATCTAAGCCTAACTTGAATACATTTTCATCGACATCGTAACTAGGTAAGGCACGGTGTGTCACTGTGTGTTAACAAATATAACTAACTATAACCTAAACAATCTGGTGTAAATTGTACACAGAAAAGTCTTTTCAAAGACTATATAAAAACTATATTGAACTGATATGGCACCTTGCAAGCGGCAACTCAGGGCAAAACGACACTTAGTTTGCAACGACTGCCAGAGCTAGGTGGATTTTGCGTTGTCTGGCTGTCCAAAATCATGGGCAGAGACCAAATATGATCGACTCACCTTTCGGTGCATGGGGTGTTTGACGGTGGAATGTCTGATGAAGGAGGTGTGTAAGTTGACGGATATAGTGAAGGAGATGGAGGTGAGACTCAACATAGAAATAGATGGAGCAGAGAGAGTTGAGAATTCTACAACACAGAAGGAGCAGAGTTGTGACACGGAGACTGAAGAAAGGAGACTGAGAGGAGGGAAGGTGACCGGTGTGAAGGAACAAGAAATTGAGAAGACAGAGGGACGGAGGGAAAGTGTTCGGCAGAGGAAAAGAAAACGGGTCAGTGGGGATAGATCAACAGGTAGTCAGACTGTAGAGAACGAGGAGAGACGCGACAGCAATACAGGTGGTAAAGAGGTAGATACCACAGAGGCAGTTGGTAAGACTGTGAGACAGAAGACTGATGGAAAAAGACAGAGTGTTCAGCAAAAAACAGAAAACATGACAGGCGTGAAGGTGACAGGGGAGGAAGTGACCGTGGTGAAGGAGGTAGCCGGGGAAAAGGGACGGGAGAGGAGAGAAGAAAATGTGATGGGAGGAAAGATGAAGGGACGAAAGGAAGTGAGAGTAAATGTGCTAGAAGAGAAGATGACAGGAGGAAAGGGGACAAGAGAAAACGCGACAGGAAAGAAAGGAATGGAAGAGAATGTGACAGGAGAGAAGATGGCAAGAGGAAAATACAACAACCAGACATATGCAAACCGGAGGAGCTACTCCGAGGCAGTGATTGATGGGGCAAGGAGAAAAGAGAGAGTGTTTATGGGCGATTCAATTCTGAGAAAAACAGACAAGACTATATGCGAGGGGAAGGACGTTGTTGTATGTCTACCGAGGGCTAGGATAGAACATGTGACCGAAAGGGTAGAGAAGGCATTGGGGCATGGCAAGGGAGGGTCTATACTAGTACACGTACGGAAAAACAATGCAGACAAGGAGGGAACAACTGGGATAGTTCAGAAATACAGACATCTAGTAAGGAAGCTAAAGAAGACAAGAGTGGAACAGGTTGTTCTCTCAGGAATTTTGCCAGTAATGGGAGGAAGAGGGGCATCATACAGAAACTGTAAGAGGATGGCGATCAACGCACTAGTTGAGCAGATGTGTGAAGAAGAGGGCGTGAGATTCATAGATTTATGGGGGTACTTTGTTGGGAGAGAAGATATGTACATGAGAGCTGGCCTCCATCTAAGTGGAAAGGAGGCAGCCGTATTCTCAGAGAATCTGCTGAGATCTGTTGACAGTGGGACAGGTTGCATCTATTTAAACTAAATTCGCAGGGGGGACTCGCAGAGAAGCCTGAAACTGGAGGCATAGATAAAGACAGCAAAAATAATTCTGCAAAGAACAGTCTGGAAAACTGTAAAACTGTTCTGAAGCTGGATATAAATGTGTTTGTTTAAATGCAAGGAGTATAGTAAACAAAAGAAATGAACTAAACATTATGGTAGAAGATATTGACCCTCACATAATAGGTATAACCGAATCATGGGCATCCACCGATGTATCAGATGCCGAATTGGGACTGACAGGATATGTAATGTTTAGGAAAGATAGAATAGGAAGAAGGGGAGATGGAGTTATTTTATATATTAAAGAATCTATCCAGGCTTATGAAATAAAATTAGACAGAGAAGCAGATTGCGAAGAAGCTGTTTGGTGTAACATAGTTACAGGAAACTCAACGTTAACGGTTGGATTAGTTTAGCGAAGTCCAAACATAAGCATAGAAGAGAATGAAAAAATACAAAACGCTATAAGGGAAGTGAGCAAACGGGACTGTGTTATTATGGGGGATTTCAACCATGGGCATATAAAATGGAAATCTCTACAGAATATGGGTAGTGAGGACCACAAGTTTTTAGTTTTAGTACAAGATAGTTTCCTTTCTCAACATGTGCTAGAACCAACCAGGGGAGAGAATGTGTTAGACATAGTTTTGTCCTCACAGAATGAATTAGTTGACAATGTCAGGATATGTGAGCCACTGGGGAATAGTGATCACAACCAGATACATTTTACCATCAAAGTAAAATCAGAATGGAATAGTAAAAAGCAGTACAGGAGAAATTTCCACAAAGGAAAATATAAGGAAATATTTAGCAAAGATAGACTGGAATAACACACTGAAGAATAAGACAGCAACAGAATGCTGGAATATCTTAAAGAGTGAAATTGAATGCATTATCGTCAAATTTGTTCCCTTAAAAAACATGGGAAACGGTCCAAAAAGAAACACTTATCGAAAGAAGCCATTAGAAAAATTAAGTATAAACAAATGATGTGGAAGTCATATAGACGTACTGGAAATGACGAAGACTACAACATTTATAAAGAGGCACTAAACCAAGCTACAGCTGAAATTAGAAATTCAAAGAGAAGCTATGAACATAAATTAGCTTGTAATATAAAACATGACAGCAAGAGTTTTTATGCGTATGTTCGAAGCAAACAGAAAGTTCAGGATAAGGTCGGTCCTCTAGAAGATAGTGCTGGAAATATAATATCAGAAGGATTCTTAATGGCAGAAGACCTGAATGAGTATTTTAGTTCAGTGTTTACCAGAGAAGACACTAGTTCACTGCCAGTACCAGAGGCTAAGTTCAAGGGGGCAGAATCAGACTATTTAAGACAGTTAATTGTAACCCCAGAAATGGTAGCTAAGAAAATTAGGTCTATGAAGGATAATAAATCACCTGGAGTGGATGGGATTCCGCCCAAACTACTATTGGAAATTGTAGAACAAATTAGCATACCGCTTGCAACAGTTTTCAACTTGTCATTAGAAGAGGGAGTGGTTCCTTTAGAATGGAAAGAAACAAACATTATACGTTATTCAAAAAAGGTTCGAGAAACAAGTCAAATAATTATAGATCAGTTAGTTTAACATCGGTGATTTGTAAATTATTAGGAAGACTAATTAAAGATCACATGGTGGATTTCTTGGTAAACATAACTTGATAAACCCATCTCAACATGGGTTTCTAAAAGCGAGGTAATTCTTAACAAATATGTTATGTTTTTGGAATATATCACTAAGTGGGTAGATGATGGATCACCAGTAGATATCATCTACCAGTAGATATCATTTTCAAAAAGCTTTCAACAAAGTGCCACATCTCCGATGACATCATCATAAGACACATTGATATTAGTCATTGAGTCGGATTGGTAGGAGGGAATAATTGGATAAACAAGGCTATCTACTAATGTAAAGACATATTCGAAGTGGTCAGAAAATAGTTCTGCTATGTCAGCTGGACTGTCTGCCTCGGTGCCTTTATATACCATTGAGTTAGGAAGTTTTATATTAGCTTGTTTGCTTTTGGCAAAACTGAACAGACGTATGGTGTTTTGTTTGACGGACAATTTCCGATATGTAGTCACAATACCTTTCTCTCTTAAGTTTCTTAAAAGTGATTCGTAGTTCAGAAAATATTTGGTAATCAGATAACGAATGTGAGCGTTTCCATGCTTTGTGTACCGTTTCTTTCTCTTTCAAGGTTGTGATCATATCGTTATCATACCATACTGGGTATTTACGTCCACGAATGCAGATACGAGGAACGCATTCGTTTATGGCAGCATACAAAATGTATCAAAACTGGCGTCAATGTCAGTAGTGTCCATAAGAAATGACCACGGGATACATGACAATAGGTGTCTTAGGTGACTAAAGTCCGCTTTGCGATAGTTATAAACAAAACGTTTAGCGGGTTCCTGGTTTGGTCGGTTGGCAAATAACAGTTCACAATGTAGGGCGTCGTGTGTGGATTTCACCGCCTTGTCTATTTTCTTAACATTACACTCTGCACCGTGCACAAAGACAAGATCTAGTGTGTGCTCGTTGCACGTGTGGTCAGCGTTACACTGCACAAGGCCGTATTCAGATAACATTTCAAAACACAGTTCGGACTGTGGATTGGTCCATGAATGGGGCATGAGGCCTATTGTGTTGTTTGACGGTGTTCATTGAATGTCTGGACGATTGAAATCGCCCAAGAGTAACACACAATCGCAGTTAGGGTTCATAGCTCTAGTCACCAGTTCCAGCGATTTGTCGAGCTCTGACCAGGTGTGCACATCCGACCAGGTCGGGACGTAAACATACCCTAGGTACAGGCTTTGTCCCGTCAAGCGCGTTTGAGTCCATACTATTTCCAGATCAGTTTCCAGATCCAGCCTACGTTTGGAGTTGTATGCATTACTCACTGCAACCAAGGCACCACCGCCGCGACACTTCGTGTTGTTTGCTGTGCTGTCTCTGTCTCTTCTGTATATGTTGTATGAATTTGACAGTACCTCGTAGTCGAAAATATCCCCCCGCAGCCATGTTTCGGTTATAGTTGTAGTCATGATCGCTAAAGAAAATGTTAAAGTCTTGTAATTTGCCGACGATGCTAGTAGTGTTCTGGTAAAAGAGTTTATGAGTTGGGCTAGGTCCGGGGTTGGGATTTACATCCCCACTCAGCATAAGCAGAATAGGCAGAAGAGCCATCAAGATGAAACTGGCCGTCTCGCGTGTGTGACTCCGTCGACGCATGTCACCGCCGTGGTGGAGACCCGACGACTTATGCATTCTTCGGGGACATAACACGAAACGACCCGTGCAGATTCTATGTTGTATTGGGGCGATCGGCATCGGCACCCAGAGACGCCTCGTCAGGGTACAAGAGTGCAGCCACGCGTGACCTCAACACTGCAGTTCAGCTGGTGCAGGGCAATAGCGATCGAGTCCTCGGTGGGCGAGATTCGCAGCTTTTACAATAAAATCAATATATCAGTCTTTAAGACCACATAAAATGTGTATAAGACGTAATGTTGTAGACGCACTCACGTACCATTCACGTATTGTGTAGCGCGTATGCAGCAGTTCAACGCTCGCTTCAGTAAATAGGATATACTGCGGAACGAAAAATGTTAACACTTCAACGTCGCCATTACATTAGTACTCTTATAATCACCACACCAGTACATAGTCTTATTGGTGTTTCTTGTCTTGTCAAATATATGTTGTAAAGTTTCATTAAATGTGTCCACATTTGATCCAGGAGTTCTGTATATACATCCTATGATAATATTCTTCCTACTATTTAGTTGTAATTCTACTGTGACACATTCCATGATGTTGTCTACTGCCAATGATATACAACTGATTTCCTTAAAGCCAATGCATTTTCTAACGTAAATTACTACACCACCTCCTTTTTTATTTTTGCGACTGACTTGTACGGATTCAAACCCTTGTAAAATAAAACTGTTTTCATTCCCTTCGTGACTCCACGATTCACTTATAACAACTACATCAAGGGGGTCATGCAATGTATATAAAACATTTACTTTGCTATTCTGAAAGTTTGCATTTAAACTTCTTGCGTTAAAGTGTATTATTGATAAATCATTGCTGCTCTATTTTGTTTTATGTTCAAATTTAGCTTCTGTATAATACGAACAGTCTACTATTATGTCATTGTACAAGTTATTATCTGGATCGATATGGTCGCCATAATTATGATGTAAATAGTCGGTATATTCATAACCTTTAAAATCAAATTTGGAAGTTTTTTCATAAATCTTAAAAATTATTCATTCATGTCACTTTCGCTTGTAATATATCAACATTCTTCGTCCCTTATATTGTGATAAGGAAAACAAATGACAGTCATCAAACTTCAATCACGTCGATGAGGACTCGACAAGCCAAGCGCAGTCCATTTCGTCATGCATCACATAGGTCTTAGCCACATCAGGTGACCCCAGTGTTCTTATCAGTACTTTCCCATTCCTCACCCACGTTGACGCGATCGTGTGGTCTTTCTTCAACTTTCTGGCTTCCCATGCAATGCTGTTGTTTGTCTTTGTTAAGTGTTCGTTAATGTACAAATATATCAAAATAATTCCCAATTAGTTGTCTCTCATTTACTTTCAGCAAATCAAGGTTGAAATCTCCAACTATTACTATTGATGTTTTGGAGCCTTCCGTACCTAATTTTGACAAGATAGGTGCCAATTCCCCAATAAAAATGGATATTACTACGTCTGTGTTATTTAGTTTTGGTGGTCTGTAAATATTACCTAGTGTAATGTGTTTTTTAAGATTCGCTCCATAAATGTCAATAAACAGTCCCTCCCAAATATCAGATGCCTCGTATAAATTCCTTACGTTATATTGGTAATGTTGATGTAAATATATAATTTGGCCTCCGTGACCTGTACATGTTTGAATGACCTGCCTTGATGAATAATATTATAATTTGGAAGATGATATTGAGAGTCTGAATCCTCCGAGAGCCATGTTTCCTGCAAGCATATTGCGCTAAAACCTACGCCTTTGTTGCATAAGTCCAACAAGATTTGGGAAAGGTAATTAAACTTTGAATTAACGCATTGAGTATTTAAACTGAAGATAGTAAAACTATCTTTTATAGAAACGAGAGTTTCATTTAGTTTGTATGTATGGCGAATGTGTCAGCATAGCTGTGTTTTCATTATTGTCATTTAAATTACCGAGAATGTGTTGTAGGTTATTAGCAACAGATCCACCAAAATTTTATAGTATTCTGTCTTCAAATAAATTATCATACATACATACATACATACATAAGTAAATACATACATGTATACATCCATACGCACGCACACACACGCGGGCACATACCACACACACACTCACACACACATACACATATCCTCATATGCGTATACATACAGCACGCCACAAACGTGTGCCTACCTGTGTGTATGTATGTATATATATATACATATATATGTATGTATGTGTGCACGCGCGTGTGTGTGATTATGTGTGAGTGTGTTTGCGTGCGCATGCGGAAATGCGTGCGTGCGTGCGCGCGGAAATGCGTGCGTGCTTGTGAGCGTGTGTGTGCGTGCCTGCCTGCGCGCGGGCGTGTGTGTGTGTGTGAGTTTTACATTTGTAACGTACTTTTCAGGCCTACAGCCAGACCCAATGCCTGTCGACTGTCTCGGTCTGCCGCACTGGGGCGTCATCGCTCTACTCAACTCGGCGTCTTCTCACAGACTCAACTACGTCGACATCTCCTGTGGCGGGCAGGAGGCGAGTGACACCGGCATTGCTGAACGGAAGAGTTCTCTCTACATGGCGTCAAACGCTCTCAACATCAGGTAATTACACTTTAATTAAAAGTACGATGTTTGTTCGATGTAAACAAAAATCGACACCGTTGTTAGTGTGATCTTCTCGGCTATATTCGCGAAGGTGACGAATAGCGGAGTTAGTAAAGTTCAACGCAACTTTATTTCTATTCTTGGAGTTTTATGCGAGTCAGTCTACTGATATACCCACCATGAATATTAATAGTATCGTTCAAGTATTTGTTTATTCCAAATGTATTGTAGAATTATATAGAAAACAGAAAAACAGATCATTGGAGCATTCCTATTTTGCCCCGTATTTCAGCAGTGTTGCTGTCAGACAAAACATAGGCGTATGAATGACACATAAAATCATTAAAACTTATACATAAAGGTTCCATTAATCCTGGATATTAACATATAATTGTTTGTCCACAAAACGCATACCTTAAACAAACGTTCCAAAACTATCTAGACCGTAGCAGATATGTGGCCAGCTTTTGACATCATCGCAAAACCGTGTGTGTGTGTGTGTGTGTGTGTGTGTGTGTGTGTGTGTGTGTGTGTGTGTGTGTGTGTGTGTGTGTGTGTGTGTGTGTGTGTGTGTGGTGTGTGTGTGTGTGTGTGTGTGTGTGTGTGTGTGTGTGTGTGTGTGTGTGTGTGTGTGTGTGTGTGTGTGTGTGTGTGTGTGTGTGTGTGTGTGTGTGTGTGTGTGTGTGTGTGTGTGTGACTGTGTGCATGCGTGCGCGCGCGTGCGTGAGTATGTGTGTGCGTGCGCGTGCACATGTACGTATTCTTGTACGTGTGTATATGTGTATAACTGTGTGTGTTCGTGGCAGTATTTATTTACAGTATGTTTTGCTTCATTTTAAAGCAACGTTGCCGTGTCACAGTCAGCTCTGAATGGTATTGAACTGGTAGATGTGAAGACATCATTGACCGTCACCAACGTGACTGTCAACGACAACCGACTGACTGGACTGAAAGTCGTCTCGGAGCCGCAGTCGGCCACCTTCACAAATGTACACGCAGCACGTAAGTTGCCAGTTTGCTTAGGTGTATTTGAACAATAACCATACCCACCATACACACACGCACACGCACATTCACGCGCACTTAAGCACACACTCACATATGAACACGCTCGCACACGCTCACACACACACACACATACACACACACACACACACACACACACACACACACACACACACACGTTTGTATTCCGCCGACTGATTCTTCCGATCATCGTGAAGTCGCAAACCAGTCGCCGACGAGTCGATGAATGACTGACAATGCTTACCTGCAGACAGTAGATTAACTTTCACTTAAGCTAAACGTCCGGTAAGAATCGTTATTTCTGGTAAGAACCGTTAATCTACGTGGAATTTCGAAAATATTAAAGCGCTTTTCTTCTGAGGGAGATGAAACTGTGAATGTTAATCGCCCAAGATGCAAAGCGTCTAGAAAGAAACGCTTAGCACATATACATACGTGCGTACGTTCTTACACGCGTGCGTGTGTGAGTGTAACCCCGCAGCGCGCACGCACACACTGTTACTTGGTTGGGTCATTTATATGCTGCATCATGTTGAAAAGCTAAGAATCTATTACATTGAATGTTTACGGTCCAGGTAACGATGGCAAGGGCATATCAGTAAGCCGACCCCCGATATCGAGCTATGACCCCGGAACTGATCTATGCGGCTTGACATGTCTGCTGTGCGAGCACAAAACACGCGACTTTCCACAGCGTCTCAACTTCTACAGAGAATCGAACAGCGGAGACTTCACCTGCATAAAGGTCAGTTTTAATGAGGTGTGGAGTTCAATCGGCATTTTGTACAAAAAAAATTTTCATTCGCAGGCTTGTATTCGAAATACCACACACACACTGTGTTTTTGAAATCCTGTACTCACAATCATGTACTCGCAATCTTGTATTCGCAAGCCTGTATTTGCAGTCCTGTACTCGCAATACTATACTCGCAGTCCTATACTTGCATTCCTGTACTCGAAGTTCTGCACTCACAATCATGTATTCGCCGTCTTGTGAACGCAATCCTGTTCTCCAGTCCTGCACTCGCAGTATTGTACTCGCAATTCTGTACTCACACTCTTGTATTCGCAGTTCTGTACTTGCAGCCCTATACTCGCAGTCCTGTATTCGCAATCCTGTACTCGCAATCCTGTATTCACAGCCTTGTACTCACAATCCTGTACTCGCAGTCCTATACTCGCAAACCTGTACCCGTAGTTCTGTACTCACAATCATGTACTCGCAATTTTGTATTCGCAATCCTGTACTTGCAGTCCTGTACTACTCGCAGTCCTATACTTGCAATCCTGTACTCGCCGTTCTGTATTCACAATCATGTACTCGCAATCTTGTACTCGCAATCCTGTACTCCAGTCCTGTACTCGCCGTCTTGTAATCGCAATCCTGTTCTCCAGTCCTGCACGCGCAGTATTGTACTCGTAATTCTGTACTCACACTCTTGTATTACCGTTCTGTACTTGCAGCCCTGTATTCGCAGCCCTATACTCCCAATCTTGTACTCGTATTCCCGTATTCACTGTCTTGTACTCGCAGTCCTGTACTAGCAATCAACTACCAGCAGTCCTGTACTCGCAGGTCTTGTACTCGCAGACCTGAACTCGCAATCATCCTGTATTCGCAATCCTGTAGCCGCAGTCCTGTACTAGCAGTCAAATACTTGCAGTTATGTTCTTGTTATAATATAACCTGCAGTACAGGAGAGAAAAACAAACATCTGGGTGAGACAGAAGACAAAAGTCATAGACGTGATAGAACAAATCAGAAGGCAGAAGTGGACCTGGACTGGGCACACCAGCAAACTACGAGATTACCGATGGATATCGCGTATCACAACCTGGAGACCTTACGAAGGGAAACGATCTAGATGAAGACCAGCGAGACGGTGGAGAGACGAACTACACGAGTTCTGGAAGGGCACCATCTGGCAGAGGATAGTGCGCAAGACAGGCAAATTTGGAAACGACATGCTGAAGCCTTCGCCCAACCACGGGACACTACGGCTGCACAATGATGATGATGATGATGATGATGATGATGACAGTACTCTCAGTCACATACTTGCAGTTTTGTACTTACTGTACAGTGACCGCAGTCCAGTTCGTTTTTTGTTATTGGTTCTTTTATTTGCAGCCTTGTTTGTTCGCGATTGTTCTGCTGCTGTTGCTGCTGCTGTTGCTGCTGCTTGCTGCTCCTTCTTACTTGCCACGTTGCTCTATTCCAGGCCTTCTCGACCGCGCCTGGACATCTGTTGGTGTTTCGTCTCTTGTCAGCGTCCGGCACAGTCAAAGTGACAATTCGTGACGGTAGCGACACTGACTCGCCCGTCATACTGAATGCTCGAATAAATGGCGGCGACCAGACTATTGGAAACCCCGTGGGCACGGTGATGACTTCCAAGGAACGGATCATAATCGAGATTCGCAACATTGGATACAGATATTACTATTCTTATTACAACAAAGGTTACACCTTTAGAGCCGATGTCAAATTCGAACTGTTCTCCGTGATCCCTGGTAAGTTGGTTTTGTGAAGGTTAAGTTAACGATTTATTCGGTATTTCTTGGAACGATTCAACCAAGCTGCATTTATTTTCACAAAACTGGTCATTCACATACTTCCATTGCGTCCCATAGAAGCCGAGACGGTGTTAGATTGAACACGCCGGTGGTGAACTGTAAACCGCTTTGTGCAACCCCAATGACTGATATTACGCTATATAAGAACTTAATTTTACATTTTGGGGGCGCTCCATCCAAATTGTGAAAACGGTTTCGGGTTTACTGGAATCAATTAACTTTACATTTTGGGGGCGCACCGTCCAAATTGTGAACACGGTTTCGGGTTTACTGGAATCAATTAACTTTACATTTTGGGGGCGCACCATCCAAATTGTGAACATTGTTTCGGGTTTACTGGAATCGTTAACCTTACATTGTGGGGACGCACCATCCAAATTGTGAACACGGTTTCGGGTTTACTGGAATCAATTAACTTTACATTTTGGGACCACACCATCCAAATTGTGAACATTGTTTCGGGTTTACTGGAATCAATTAACTTTACATTGTGGGGGCGCACCATCTAAATTGTGAACACTGTTTCGGGTTTACTGGAATAAATTTGGCGAGGACTATATCTACACCATAGTTATTATATTATGAAGAACTTCATGTAAAAAATAGGAAGAAACAAGATCGGTTTAACATGGAAAGTGATATTCGTCATGTTGTATTTACATCTTCCCCCAGTTTGCACTAGTATTCAGTTGGTGTAATCACTGATATTGTTTCATTATCAATGTCTGGCATACTGACCGTGATATGGATTAAAAACATTATCATTAAATCTTAGCTATCAATTAACGCTGCAAAAATAGCTATAATTACACATTAAGCACGTATTCGTTGTATTGCAGGATCATTGCGTATGCGCATGGCAGGAATCGTTGCGGCGGATAACGGACAGGAAGGACTCTATATAAACGAGATTGGAATACCGATCGAGATCAGTGACGCTCAGCTGTCGAATAACACACACGGTCTTCGTTTGGCGCAGTGCAATTCAAAGAGCACTGTGAGATCCGTGGTTTGTACATCGAATCGTGAGGCCGGAATCTTCTCTGATAACACTGACGGGTTACTGGACATAAGCGCTGTCACGATAACAGGGAATAATAAGTATGGTTTATCCTACACAAAAACAGACGTATGCAAACCACCCGTCCTAGCTGGTGTCAACGCAAGACAACTGAACGTCGGGGGTAGTGAGTTCCGTAATCATAACGAATGTGGGGTGAATATAAATGAAAAATGTGGTTTGCCTTCCGTCATAGACACCACGAACTTTCATTCAAATAAGAATGGTTTTAGCGCGTCATACGAAAACAGCAACATTACAATTAAAAATTGCTCGTTCGTCAATCAACTCGACATATCAGTCATGATAAATACAAGAGGTAATGTGGATATATTCAACGGTAGCTTTCATTCAAGTAAAAGGGCTATTAGTGCAGCAAGTAGCAAAAACATCACAGTTGAACAATGCAAGGTTATCAATCATACTGAACTATCAGTCATGATATATCCAGGACGGAATGTAATATTACGCAATAATGAGTTTAACAATAATCATATGTCCTGCCTGGATATACAAAACGGGGGAACAGAAATATATTTTAAACGCAACGTGTTCAAGGGTAACGCCATTGACAATCCTCTTCCGTTGTACGTCTTGGATCTGACGACCATTTCTGCGGCTGTTATTCTACGGACCAGAGCCTTGGTGACTATGAGATACAACGAGTTCGTAAACCCGGATATGCAGTTTCAACTGGCGACAACCGTGCGGGACATTGACAATTCCATCGATGCATTGTACAACTACTGGGGCAGCGCGGATATCAATGATATCGCGAATTCCATATATGGCTACCATCAACATGGCGTTCTGGCTAACGTTCGGTATCACCCATATCTATTTCTGAGAACCGACCATATTGACGTATCACGACAATATCCAGATATCATACAAGACCATGACATCGGAGGGGTTATCAGAAGCAAGATCGAATTGAACAACACTGACACACCCTATCACGTTACAAAGGACATCATCATTCACCCAACTGGAACTCTTATGGTAGGCGAAGGAGTAACACTGGAGTTCGAGCCAGGTCGAGGTATTCTCGTGATGGGTACACTTCTAGTTCACGGGTCGTCTTCAAAAGAAGTAGTTATGACGGCAAAACGGCAGACTCGTCACCCACGCGTGAGATTACTGGGTGAATACGAAGAAGGTCAAACAGTTTCCGGCGTGGTACAAATCTACTCCAACAACGCCTGGCGATCTGTGTGTTACGACTCGTTCGATAAACACAGTCCCACGCTGAACTTCCTGTGTCGTGCAGCGGGCTTTGAGGGTCATACTAAGTATAAAGACACCCGCAATAACAGCCTGTCGTTTGAATCTTTGCCGACGTTTCAATGTAACTCCGGTCGCTTTAGTGAATGCGAATTTCCTGCTGACAGTTTCACTAACTGCAGTGGCCACTCTATTCTTGAGATCACATGTCGAAGCAACTTCTGGACTGGGATCCATCTAGAGATCGATGCGCATCCCAGCGTCATTCGAAACACCCGGCTCTATCAAACTAATCACCTGCCAAGTTTTGCCATCAGTCATGCTGCGATACACGTTGACTTTCTACAAAATCACATAATTAGCAGCGTACTCATCGAAGATGCGTTAGACGATGAGAGTTCACGAGGGCTGTTTGTATCCCGTGTTGGCGCCGGCAGCTATTCCATCGATTCGTTGACTGTTGCTATGCGCAGTGGCATTGCAGTCGAGTCCCACGACTCGCGCATTCATTTGCATGATATGAATGCCTCGTGCACCCCACAGCACACATGCAACGGCGTCTACGTAGAATCGAAACGAGCCACAATCGCGGGCCTCAAAGATAAACTCCTCGTACCGTTCACCTCAGTGCCCAGCGCGGAAATTGCCTACAACAAGTCGTTGTTTTTGAACGTGTATGATAGGTCTTTGTCAGATGGCAGTGAAGAGTACGTTCATGTTACAAATGGAGAGGGCGACAGGATCGTTGTAGAAGTTGTGAGAGGGAGTTTCCCGTCATGCTCCGCGCAGACACTCTATGCCCACGACGGACTACGCAACGAAAGTGTCGCTGTCCCATTGGCGGCTGGACCTGATGGGATACTCTTCCGGTCCACCGGATCTACTATCGACATCCAGATGCGACGAAACAGATACCACAGTGACGGATGTGTTAATGCAGTTTTGCATGTGTACGTCAGCAAAGGTAAGGTTTAAAAAAAATTATCCCAACGTATAATATGCTTTTCGCAGTTGTTTTTGTATTCGATAACATGTGCATACTCGCTTTTATAAAAATTACTATCTATTATTACTATCTATCTCTCTATCTACATATCTATCTCTCTGTGTGTCTCTCTGTCTGTCTGTCTGTCTGTCTGTCTGTCTGTCTGTCAGTATGTCTGTCTGTCTGTCTGTCTGTCTGTCTGTCTGTCTGTCTGTCTGTCTGTCTGTATGTCTGTCTGCATGTATGTATGTATGTATGTATGTATGTATGTTTATCGGTTTGCCTCCCTGCCTGCCTGTCTGTCTGTCTGTCTGTCTGTCTGTCTGTCAGTATGTCTGTCTGTCTGTCTGTCTGTCTGTCTGTCTGTCTGTCTGTCTGTCTGTCTGTCTGTATGTCAGTATGTCTGTCTGTCTGTCTGTCTGTCTGTCTGTCTGTCTGTCTGTCTGTCTGTCTGTCTGTCTGTCTGTCTGTCTGTCTGTCTGTCTGTCTGTCTGTCTGTATGTCAGTATGTCTGTCTGTCTGTCTGTCTGTCTGTCTGTCTGTCTGTCTGTCTGTCTGTCTGTCTGTCTGTCTGTCTGTCTGTCTGTCTGCATGTATGTATGTATGTATGTATGTATGTATGTATGTATGTATGTATGTATGTATGTTTATCGGTTTGCCTCCCTGCCTGTCTGTCTGTCTGTCTGTCTATCTATCCATCCATTCAATCATCCATCCATATATATATGTATATATATATATTCACGTTAATATATATATATATATATATATAATATTAACGCGAAACTATGGTCAATTTCTGATATTAGTTTATGATAATATGAATGTTCTTCTGTCAGATAACACCTCCGACGTATCACTTTCATTGACGGGAAACAAACTTCACGGGTTCCGATCGGCCGTGGCCTTGGTGTCAGTCCTCACACCGGTGTTCATTACGAACAGTCGTATTGACCATTCGGATGTTGGACTTCGGCTACAGAGCGTTTCCGGACAGGTTACTCTGGGTGGAAGTAAGTTCGCCGTCGGGCATACTGGGATTGATGCTTCGAACATTCGACATTTCGTCGTGTCTGATTCTTCGTTTACGAGATTTACTGCTACTGCTGTGAACATACGCGACAGCGCAGTTAAAGAGGTTACACTAAGCAACATCGTTATTTCTAATAACACAAATGGCGTCTATCTCAACCGAATAAGTCAAAATGCCGGTTATGTCAGAATCAATGTTACCGGTGCGATTCTATTGAATAACAGCAATCATTTTCGCATCGACATCACCCACTTCTACTCCTCTGATTCTGTTCGGGTGATATTTGAACAAAACAATGTGTCCGATGGTCAACACGCATTGTTCCTTGACGGAACAGACGCTGGGAAACCTATCGTCTGGAATATTGCCGAAAACGAGATCAACGACATGACTGGTCAGATAATGCGACTAAGAGGAACTGGATACCTCACATCAAACGTCATCCGCAACTGCACATATCCCGGCGGCGTGCTGCTTGACATCGCTTCATCCAGTCCACACAAGTGTACCACTATCGCAGGAAATGCATTCGAGGAAAACAGGAATGTATCCAGCATTTTGTCATTCTGCTCTTCCTGTCACAGTGGCCGTCTTCTGCGAAACACATTCGCTAACAATTTCGTAATCGACTCGGTGATAACGTGCATATATTCAAGCTTACTTGCAACAACTCAGAAATTTGTGGATAACGTATTCGTCGATAACTCAGCAACTATTGGCACAAATTCATACACCGCCGCGTTGACAATTAGATGGCCTTCGACGGTTGAAGCTCACGGAAACAGGTTTGCCAATCCTAACCTGGCGTACGAAGTGGTAAATCAGCAGCCAACACTCAACTCTTCGACAGGCCTCGACTTCACCAACAACTCTTGGGGGACGTCGGACACATATGTCATTAACAGTCGTATCTTTGACGGAAGACACACGGGATGTAGCCCAGTAATAGAAAGGGTGCCAGACACCAACACCGAGCAGTCGTTTGATGCTACCAGATCACTTCATGGCAGACTAGACAAGTCTTTGACGCTACGAGGACAGACAGACCCATACACGGTGTCTCGAGACCTCCGAGTGCCTGCTGGCGTCACTCTTACCCTGAAAGCCGGCGTTACACTCTCACTGGAACCTTCTGCCAGTTTGTTCATTGAAGGGAGGCTAGTGGCGAGGGGATCCACGGAGAGACCTGTGCGGTTTCAAAGCGGCCACACCCGGAAAAAGGCGACTCCACTGCGACTCGTCGACGGACAGAATCAGCAAGAAGGTCGACTGGAAGCTTTGGTCGGTTCCGCGTGGCGCCCCATTTGCAGTAACGGGTGGACAGCCAACAACGCTCACGTCGCCTGCAGGCAACTCGGCTACGGCAAAGGTAACCGTCTCACACAGTTTGTATTTTTATATACCGTTGATACACTTGAATGAATGAGACATTAATTCAGTTCAAGGTGCATTGCGAAAATGGGTTTCAAAATGTAAATGCTTGAAGTAATTGAAGTGAATGTGTGCGTGCGTGTGTGCGTGTGTGCGCGCGCGTGTGTGTGTGTGTGTGTGTGTGTGTGTGTGTGTGTGTGTGTGTGTGTGTGTGTGTGTGTGTGTGTGTGTGTGTGTGTGTGTGTGTGTGTGTGTGTGTGTGTGTGTGTGTGTGTGTGTGTGTGTGTGTGTGTGTGTGTGTGTGTGTCTCCTCGAGGTCCAAGCGTCTCTTTCTGTGATCAGTAATTTCTTTGAGCCATCGGGTGCTGATCTACCATATGACAATAATATATTAAAAAGCTAGGTACTTCGAGTTACCTACATATGTGTCCGCCATATACTTTGTCTAACTTCTGGAGAAACAATGAGCTAATGAGTGGCCCGCGGGAACGAGTTTAAGATAAGTAGAATACTGTAATTGTGATAACTGCCGTCATTGGTGTGTTGCTCCTCACGCGTGCCTAAGCTATGGTATGTAATCCCAAGACTGTTTTCAGCATCCAGTTGGAACTCGTATTTCGGTTACGGGGGCACCCCCCTGGCTTACACGCTAACTTGTGACGGCTCCGAACAAGACATCGCCCAATGTCGAAAGTTGTTCATTCAGTCTTGCTCTCAGAACAACCAAGTGGGAATAGTGTGTTCTACGGATGGCACGATAACTGGTATTCACATCAGCAGTATGGAAGATGAAAGCGTCTCCGTACTGGAAAACGTCGTAATGTCCAACATATCCGGCATCCAAGTGTCTGGGACGCCCCCTCGTGTTGCCAACATTACACTAGAAGACACGAAGTTCGGATTTGTGTTTGTCGGGCGAGGAACAGCGAGCACGAAAGACATACATATGCGCAATGTGACTGTCAGAAAGGTATCATTAATTGGAATACTAGATAAGTACACCGCACTAGGATATAACTCAATGTGGACGATAACTTAAATCAATTTGCTTTACAAACAACACTCAAATTTAATAATTTTTTAACAAGATTGCCATCCAGAAAATTAACTCTATATGGCAGGTGGACAAGGAAGTCTTTTGGCTTATCGAAAGACCAATACTTTTTATTTACGTGTATCCCGCCCTTATAAAGGTATGTGTCGATTTTATTTTTAAACGTATTCACGCTACTAGCACCAACACAATCAGGAGATATTATGTTCCATTCATTTTCAGTCCTTTGTAAGAATGAGACCTTTCTTATATTTAATCTACACTGCTCCTTTACTAATGTAACTTCATGTCATCTGGTCCTTCTATCTTTCTTAACTGAGAAACAAATTTTCTATCAATATTTTCATAACCATTCAATATTTTAAACACTTCTATCTGATCTTCTCTCAATCGCCTGGTCTCTAGTGTTGTTAAATCACATTTTTAGGCGTATTTCGTAACTAAGATCCCTCAGTTTTGGTATCATTTTAGTTGCTCTCCTCTGTACTCTTTCTACCATATCTATGTCCTTCCTGCGATATGGCCTCCACGCTTGAATACAATATTCAAAATGAGGCCTAACTATTGTTTTGTACAGCGGTAGCATTAGCTCTTTTTCCTTATACGTTATGTTTCGCCTAATTAATCCAAGGATTTGATTTCCCTTTGAAGCGGCAATACCGCACTGCTCTGAAACCTTCATATCAGCACTAATGGTTAAACCTAAGTCCTTTGCTTTTACAGTAGTATTAAGTACAGAACCTCCCATTGTATATTGTCAATCTTCGTTCCCATGTCCTGTGTGGAGGCATTTACATTTCCAAAAATTGAACGACATTTGCCATTTTTCAGACGATTTTATCAACCTGTCAAGATCATCTTGTAAATGCTGCCTATCTTCATGACATTTAATCTTTCTAAACAATTTTATATCATCTTCAGATGTCAACACCTTGCTTGCTATATCATCGTCCAAATTGTTGATATACATTAAGAATAATATAGGTCCCAGTACCGATCCCTGCGGAACCCCACTCAAAACTGTTTTCCAGTTTGAAGCCTCCCCATCAACAACTACCCGTTGTCTTCTGTCAATTAGCCATTTTTCTATCCAGTTAATTAAACCATTTCCTATGACATGGGCCTTTAGTTTAAGCAGTAATTTTTTTATGTGACACTTTGTCGAAAGCTTTCTGAAAATCTAAATAGATGATATCTACTGGTAATCCCTCGTCTACTCACTTAGTGATATCTTCCAAAAAACATAACATATTTGTTAAGAATGACCTCGCTTTAAAAAACCCATGTTGAGATGGGTTTATCAAGTTACGTTTAACAAGAAAATCTACCATGTGATCTTTAATTAGTCTTTCTAATAATTTGCAAATCACTGACGTTAAATTCACTGGTCTGTAGTTCTCTGACTTGTTTCCGGAACATTTCTTAAATAACGGTATAATGTTTACTTCTTTCCATTGTGAAGAAACCACTCTCTCTTCTAATGACAAGTTGAAAACTGCAAGTGGTATGCTAATTTGTTCTAAAATTTCCAGTAGTAGTTTGGGCGGAGTCCCATCCATTCCAGGTGATTTATTATCCTTCATAGCCCTAATTTTTTTAGCTACCATTTCTGTGGTTACAATTAACTGTCCTAAATAGTATGATTCTGCCCCCTTGAACTTAGCCTCTGGTACTGGCAATGAACTAATATCTTCCCTGGTAAACACTGAACTAGTAAACACTGAACTAAAATACTCATTCAGGTCTTCTTCCATTAAGAATCCCTCTGATAGTATATTTCCAGAACTATCTTCTAGAGGACCTACCTTATCCTGAACTTTCTGTTTGCTCCGAAAATATGCATAAAAACTCTTGCTGTCTTTTTTTATATTACAAGCTAATTATTGTTCGTAGCTTCGCTTCGAATTTCGAGTTTCAGTTGTAGCTTGGTTTAGTGCTTCTTTATAAATGTTGTATTCTTCATCATTTCCAGTACATCTATATGATTTCCACATCGTTTGTTTGTACTCAATTTTTCTAATGGCTTCTTTCGATAAGTATTTCTTTCGGGACCTTTTCCCTTGTTTTTTCAAGGAAACAAATTTATCGACGATGCACTCTATTTCACTCTTTAAGATATTCCAGCATTCTGTTGCTGACTTATTCTTCAGTGTGTTGTTCCAGTCTATCTTTGCTAAATATTTCCTCATTTCCTTATATCGTCATTTGCGAAAATTTCTCCTGATTTTACTTTGATGGTAAAATGTATATGCATCTAATAATGTAAGTTTAAGATGTTTCGTGTAATTTATTGAATTACATGCAATATACACATATATACCTGCACACGCAACCATATAACGTGAACGTATGCACGCACACGCACACATGCAATCACCACACACACTCACGCACACACACACACACGCACACACACACACACACGCACACACGCGCACGCACACGCACGCACACGCACACACACATACGCACACACACACACAGTGTATTGTGTGATGCAGGTGGGAGGCAACGGGATTTCGTTCTTCGACTGGACGGCGCCCAACTTGACACTTGAGAACATTGTTGTTACTGACACCGCGAAGGACGGGATCACTCTCATGCCTTCGCTCCACGAATTTCAGCTAACATCTGGTCACATCATGTACCCAACATTTTGGATATGTGACATTGAAACGAACATGTTCATCAAACACGACGAGGAATACAAATTCTTCCCCACCCGCGCCACCGACTGGAAAAATTGCATTCGACGATTCGAAACAGAAGATGGGTTTACGATCATAGTAACAATGAAAACAAGAACCGGCTACAGTGGGCTGGCCGAGTTTTATGAAGGGTCTGAGGCGAATAACAACAGAATGATCAGCCGATTCACGACTTCCAGAAACGATCGCGGTGCCCAGGTTGGTTGACAAAAGGCTAAGGTTGGTGTTGTTAATAGTTGATACTATGCTGGAGAACCCAAAGCCACAGTTTGGTTTTTCATGGGTGTCAACGTATGCATTAGAAAAATAGAGTACATATATTGCAAATATTGCTATTGATTGCAAATTGTCTACGAATCTATGCTATTCAGAAACATTCGTGTTTGATCGCTATGCGGTACTTTTTCAGGAGTCTCGTGTACACTAATGTAACCAACTTTGCTCCAGTCCTCTGTATGTGCGCTATGTTAAACGTTGTTGTCTGACCCGTTACGTAAGTAATAGCAGAACGATCCCTCAATCAGTTGAACGTAGTCTGAATTCTGTCTGGAGCGTGGGAATGAGTCAACTTCAGAGTAATGAGAACCAATAAGCAGTAAGTACAAAGAGGGGATCTTTACCAATTGAATGATTGCACGCAATATGTGCCAATAACGGTTGTTTACAAATATTTTGATCTGTTCACAATTTGAACATTACGCCGGCGCCACTTTCAACTTGGGAACATTGTTTCGCGCTAATTAAACGCAACAGGCAGACAGTATGCCTTCAACATATTTGTTCTGATGTTAAAAAACCAATATATATATATGTATATATATATATATGTATATATATATATATTTATATATATAAATGTTACTAAATGAGGACCGGAAACCGTTTCTTTAGTATAACCGTATTCTTCGTGAAAATGAATTTGGAATAATAATTTAAGAACGACTTTGTTTAAAACTAGGTATTCGAAACTCACATCGACGTTTCGACCCCCTTCAGCAGACGTCATCAGCAAACTGTTCTTCCTCTGCTCCCCACACGGTATGGTGAGCAGGCTGTCCCACACGTGACTCAGTCGGTATCCCCCTCGTCAGCGATAACTGCGGCAGAAACAACTGTGTCATAGACTGAGTTACAGATAGACAGATGCATGTATTGGATTAAGGAGGCCATTTGGTGAACAGACGAAGAACAGTTCCTGATGAATGCCTCCGAAGACGGTCGAAACGTCGACGTGACTTTCGAATTCCTAGTTGTGTATTAAGAAAAATCGTTATTTAGCCTGTCTTCTGTTACACGTCGGGAACCAGACGACCGTGCGATCGTGGGGTAGACAGATGACAGTGGTGGTCCGTCAAAGTGAGACCTTAGTGCAGTACGCTTCTGTCACCAGCGTCCCTCAGAAAGGTCAGTTATCACTAAAAACGTTCATCGCGTTATTCACTTGGACTTTCCATGGCTCTATGACAGGTTTACCTTTCGTATTGTCTGAATTGTGTTTTTCTCGCTGCTAAACATTCTATCTATGTGCATCAATACGCTTGAATCTTGTCTCGCTTGACATTGATCTCGGGATCATTTGTGTTTATAATTTGTTTTGTCGGGTCGTGGTGATCATGATTTGCATGTTTTCAATATTAATAACCATCCTGTGTTAATCACACCATTTGGAAATTTCCTAGAGATCGCTGATCAGGCTTTGTTCAGATATCGAACTTCGAAAATATTGAATGTCGCCGCGAAACAAATGTATTCACTAGCAATATCCCCCACCCCCATGTCATCCGATGTCGTGATCCGACAACAGAGTGGTGCTGAAGCTCCGTCTCAGCCCACCGAATGTTAATTTCGTTCCGGCGCCAGTGTTACTCCAATCAAGTGTCCCACTTACATACCATATTATCGCTGTCTCACATGAGTATCGGGGACATACATCCGACTAGCCATCATATGTAAAGTAAAGGTAAGCTCTAATATAGCGCAGTATCCAGTTCTTAGGACTGCTCAAAGCGCTTTACATTTTACTCCCCTGGCAGACCTGTTCAATCGAACACCATCTCGACTTCTCTGGGAAGGATCCAGCCACGCTGCAATTAATACGCGAAGACTATTCGTACACAAATATCCACCACTGTCTATAGCCAGGTACTCATTCATACAGCTGAGTGAACTGGAGCAACGTATAGTGAAAGAACTTGCCCAAGGTTCGACACCGCCGCACAGGATTTGAACCCGGGTTCTCTCGTTAGAAAGTCCAAAGCTCTAGCCACTGCACCACGGCGCTACACTATATAGCATGCTATGTGACATGAGACGGGCGTATCTACTGTTTGTAAGTATCTCTCCCAAAATTGCACCCAAGACTGATGTTGGTCGGTGGGCTGACTCTGTAACAATGCAGATAGTAAAAATGCATACGCCATAATGTAATCCAACGTGTGTATTGCAGTATACGACTGTTCGTTTGAGGCCGGCTGGTGCGGCTGGCACAACTACGGAGATCTCCCGGGCACGGAACTACACCCGTGGCTCATGTACAACTGCAGTTCCAACAGCCCTGGCACATTCAAAAGTCTCTACAGCGATACCACATTCCCTGGTGCAACAAGTAAGTGAACACACTGTTTTTCAATAATAATACAAATTATAATAAACTACTACTACTACTAATAATAATAATAATAATAACTTATTAATAATAATAATATTATTATTTTTAATATAATAATAATAATAATAGTAAAACTTTATTTTGACACCGTCCAATCCGGGACGGCTGCCCCGTTTATGGGTGTGTACAAGCATTACAATTATAAATAACTTAAAATTTTAATTAGTCCAGGTAAATAATAAAAAAATATTAACGATAGGCCATAAAACATGTTAAAACTGTAGAACTATAATAAATAAGATAATATGTAATATGTGTGTTAAAAGTCCAATGTCCGTCTTCAAATTGGGGCGAGTATTTGAGCTGTTCTCACGGGTGATGAAATCGCGACTGGCGAAGTCAATTACTAGTTTGACTCGGCTAACTTCCGCACTTCGCGTAGGGGATCAGCCAGGGCTAGTTTTGCATGGCAAACAACCCTGGCTTGCGAGGATGGGTGACGGTCGTTTATTTCGAATAGCATCGCATTATCATAGTCAAGTCGCGATGTCACTAGTTCGTGAACCAGACTCTTACATACACTGGTGGTAACAGAATCTCGTATCCTTACAATTTGTGACATGTGATAATAGGCGTTGCGACATACGTTCGCTACTTGTGACGCCATCGATAGATCAGTGTCAATGACGAATCCGAGATTCCGGATAACGGAGGAGGTGTCAACGAACTGGCCACATATGTTGACGCGGCTTAACGATATAGGAGTACGCAAACTTGGCGAACGGATGACAATGGCTTCTGATTTGTTGTCATTCATCACGAGTCCGTTGTCATGGAGCCATATTTTCACTTCCTGTATGCAGGCGTCCATATGCGCAAGGATTTGTGTGTGGTCGGTTGGTGGGAAAGTGATGTAGAGTTGAGAGTCGTCTGCATATAGGTGGTGTTGAATTTTGTGCTGTTGTAGAAGTTTGGTTAAAGGTGCGATGTACGCGTTAAAAAGTATCGGCCCCAGGACAGACCCTTGCGGCACCCCTGTCATTATGGTGTTTGTTTCCGATACGCCATTCTTTACACGTACTACATATGTTCGATCACACAGATAAGGTGTCAGCCAGGCAAGGACGTCGCCAAATAACCTTTATCCACGCAACCGTCGCAGCAGTATGGTGTGATGGATGGTGTCGAAAGCCGCAGTAAGATCCAGCAGCACTAGGAGCGCACCCCGGCGACTAGCAATCGACTGTGCAACGTCGTTGTGTATACGCACGAGTGCTGTTTCCGCACTATGGTGTGCACGGTACGCACTCTGGTAAATTCCGTAGATACCGTTCTCCTCCATCAAATGTTGTAGTTGTTGGGCAAAGAAGCGCTCAGTCGTCTTCGCCACAACCGTGATGTTCGAGATTGGGCGGTAGTTGGTGAGTACGATGGCGTCAGAGCCTCGTTTCTTCAATATTGGTACTACAACAGCATGCTTCATAGATGGAGGAACCACAGCAGACGATAGTGAGGCATTGATGATGCGGGCCAGGGCAGGAGACAGAGCATCAATATGACGTTTCACGAGCGATGTTGGCAGTGGGTCAAGTTCATACGACTTCACAGTAGATGCCAGCACTATCCTCTTCGTATCCGGTGGCGACGTAGGTTCAAAGGCATCTAAGCGAATAGTCACCACTGCTGTCGTGTCATCAGCTGGCAGCGGAGACCGATTACAACACAGCGCTAATTAGTAATAATACTAGTACTAATAATAACACTAATAATGTATTATTAATACTATTAGTAATAATAATAATGTATTATTATTATATCACAATGACCGTTTTACTTGCACTTGACTTGTTGAGCTGTGTCGTTTTGACTGGATTCTTGCTGACAGTGTTACGTCTTTTCTGCTCTTGTATTTTCATATATCTACCCAGGTGGCCATTACATTATTATGGCAACAACAACAATGAAGGAATATTGCCACAGACCCTACAATTATTACCGACGTTACGAACAATACGGTGGTCCGTCAAATACGGCCGTTGTTGAGAGCGTCACTTTCCGCAGAGGAGACAACATTTGCCGCATTTCGTTCGATCACTACAGAACGGTACACCTATACCGCGGTGAGTGCTAGTTGTCCAGAAAAGCTCTTTGGCCGATAAGTAATGGTGAATAGTCATGTTCGTGCGTTAAAAGTATTATCATATCTCTCATTTAAACTCACGCAATAGTCGACTTTATCACCCATATTGTGCGATATGATATACAAAGGAGAGAATTGTTACTGCTGAGAAGTTTTTTAATTGCCGACAATGCATAAAATAGAAAACGTGTTTGTCTATAAAATCAAATTAAACTGAACTGTATACCATAACGGAACACCTCAATCTATAAAACGTGAGACATCTTCGTCAATACGATTCGTTTTTATCTTAAAATTGTTGTGAATGTTGTCAATATTTGTTCGTACCCTAGAATAGTTTGCAGTAAAGGGTATATGTTGAATACACACAGTTAAATTACATAATTAAATATTTCATCATAACATTGGAATATTTGGCTGTCCTCTTCTGTCAAAAGAATATAAATGTGACGCAATTGTCACGGTGTAGTTACTTTAGTATTGAATCGTGCGTTTGCGAAAGGTACGCAAATTATTCTACACATACACACGCGCGCGCACACACGCACACTGCATACACACACACACACACACACACACACACACACAGCAGTTAATATACTGAAGACATTGATGGATCTGTTTAATTATGCCCCCAGAGGAAAAACTGATCTTGTACATGAAGACAAGCAGTGGCCTTCGAGAGATCTGGGCGTCCACTCTAAATAACAACTTTGACCAATGGGTTTCCGAAGACGTTGATCTTACACCAACAGACGTCGACATATTCACAGTTCTATTCCAAGTTCGTGTCGGGGCATGGTGCAAGAATTCCGTCGGGCTGGATAACATCAGATTTCACCCCTGTCCGATCGGTAAGTATACACAGCTTCCTACAGCCAGTACAAGCAATGTTTCTGCTGATGGATACATAATTAAAATAAATATTAGTATGTATATTAAACATAACCAGAAATGTGTTGCTTTAACACGTCTGTTAACTATCGCGTTGTATTAAAAACTATACGTGAACTCCAACGTGCCACCACAGGGCAATATCTGATATATAGCATTATGGTTAGAACTAGCGGTCAAATATGTGGCGATCTGGTTAAGCTACTGTCAAAATTACGTTTTCATACATATAAAATTGTTCAATAAAGTATGTTGAATTATAGTGTATGCTATCAAACTATATTATGATTAAATAACACAATGTTCTTAGTACACAACTAGAAATTGTTGACTCACAATCGACGTTTCGTGTACTAAAAACAAGTTGTTATTAAATTTCTACCAACTTGATGAATTCTTTCATGAATACTATGATTAGTGCTGAAAAACATTTCACAATTTCAGTCTAGTCGACGTAGAAAGGTTTGCGTGTACAACTTTGCCTGGACGTCCAAACTCCCAATATTTGTGTTCCGCTTATTTGACCTCTTACACCTGTGCGTGATTGTGTATATGCGCATATGAGAACGTGTGTTTTACTGATACCAACATAAATTATTGCCCCTTTTAAAAACGAGATTTGGTTTGTTTGACAGAGAAGCGGGTGAGTTCCATCACTCTGAGAGACGTCCGAATCGAGAACGTGCCAGGCCAGGCCGTGCGTGTCTGGAACACAGACCGGGACAAACATGACGTCATCCGGCTGGAGCGGATGTTGGTCAACAACACGGGCTACGCCACAACGTCGAGTCCAGCCCTCGATCTGAGGCTCATGAACGACCATGTGCTGATCCGCAATTGTTTCTTCAATGGCGTAACGGCGACTGACTCACACGTTGTATCCGTGACGTTTGATTCGGAGACGACCTCGCGGGTGTCAATGGCGACGGTGACCCAGAATTCAGTCGTCTCCTGCTCTGGTGGAGGTGTGTTCTTTGTCAATAACACAGGGAAGAATAACGCGACTCTCAGCTTGACCAAAAACGACGTGCGCCACAACTCCGCCAACGAATCGCACAGTGTCGTGCAACTTATCAATGTGAGTATCGCAATGAGGGACAACTTTTTCTATAACAACAGCGGGAAGTACGCCCTGGAGGTCAGCAGCGAGACAGGATGTAACCGACTACCGATGCGGGCAGAGGGGAATATATTCTGGTCCAACATCGCCCTCAGAAATGCAGCTAAATACACCGTGTTGCTGAATGCTTGCGATGTCAAATTCAGGTGGAACGTACTCAAAAACCCTTCGAACACGTACGAACTATCAACTCAACACATGGACATTATCGCCGTGACAGACGCGAGTATTGACTGCGGTAATAACTGGTGGGGTTCCGGTCTACCTCATTTCCACAACAGAAGGATCAGAGACGGCCGCACGGTTGATGGTATTCCCGTTGTCGTCTCATCTCCTTTCGAGACCGTCCCTCCGAGTGGCCTACACTTTTCAAGTAAGCGCTCGAGTTGTCTACCGCGTGCGTGACATATCTTGAAATTTAAAGGGTATTAACATTTTGTATGTGAGATTAGTGTTGTCAGTTGCAGCGCTATCAGAGTGTTCGAAATATATATTTATTTTTCCTATTATTTATCATTAGTAGTATTTATATTTCCGGGACTAACCCATTCACAGGTACGTACACACATTATATAGCGTATTTGGAATCATAGGAAAAACATTAAGAATACAAATGACTGTGTATATAACATAATTATATGTGTGTGTGTATATATATATATATATAATTATATATATTGTTATATGAGTCAAGACGCGCATTGGACATTCTTCTTTATAGTTCAATCTTAACATATTCTAGAACAAGTCTTTAATTCTTATGACGTCATTCACACCTTGCAGGTGTGTGTCCACTGGGCTGGACATATCAACTGTCCAGCTGCATCTTCTATGGTGTTGGTGCTAGGACCTACGACGAGGCGGTGTCATTCTGTGAGAGACACGGAGCGGTTCTCCTCCACATTCTCCTACTGAGTGATCTACAGCCGACCATTGACAAATTCATTTCCTACCAAGACCTGGACGGCGCAGAGAAACGCGCAGTGATATGGCTCAGTAACGGTGTGGACAGCGGCCGTTCGTGCCCGGTATATCCGGCGAACATCAAAGACAGACGTGTCACAAACGTAGGGGAGTCAAACTGCAACGAACTGCACCCGTTTATCTGCAAACGCACGTCGACGGTCCGTTGCATGAATTCGTGTTTCAATAGAGGTTCTTGCGTCGGCACCACATGCGTCTGCTTCAGGTTTGTTACCGTTTATTAATTGACAATCAATAGACAGATAGCATCATTTGTGTAACGGATACATTACACGTATGATTTATAAGTAATTAAATCATATAACAAATCGGGGCATAACGGGATAGATAAGGATATTTGGTCAATTAAAAACTATAAACGCATACACAATGGAATGGCAAAACGTAAATATTGCGATGAAATTATGATAAAGTTTTAAAATGACAGTATTACATTTGCGTACTTACATTTGAGATCCCGTGTTGTCCATTTTAACTTCATGCTAATTACTCTCGTTAGTCTCATTATCGCTCACCACTAATAAAAATAATTGTTTCCATAACAAACTGTGATGGAATACTTTTCTTTCGTAGACACTGCTTTCCTAAAGGTTGTCAACCACACTGGGAACTCTCTACAAAAGTAGTTGAGTTAGATCATAAATCCAGAAAAGCACACACATACTCGTTCTGGAGAACGATTCTTCTGGCAGGAACGTCGCTTGTTACAGTGTGTATGTTGTGATGGAAACGTTTATATAATGCAGCTGTTCTTAACCTATTTGAGTTGCGAACCAAATGTTGGTCGCATGACATGGTTGAGTACTTATGCTTTCTAACTGTTAAATAAATCAATATACACTAATTAAACTTGCTGCTGAACACGGAGATATTTCAAAATCAGCGCTGTTCATTACTTTATCGACATAGAAAGAGGGCCCTCATTGCAAATCGAAAGCATAAATGTCAAACGGATTCGGACAGATCGTGCGAATTTGAATATTTCCACATGGAGAGAATAGAAAACTGCATGTTACATTTTCGGCGGCTTCAGATTGCATGACTCGCCGATGCCAAACGCAAGACGAATACTTTACGCCAAATGTCGCTTGAATTTGAAATGTCGTGTTATGTTAGACTGTCACATGACGGTTCGCAATCATACAAAATCTGGAATTTGTAGGTAGTTTTGTATCACATGCATCTGGTACAATAAAGCACAATTTTGAGAGTCACAGGAGACTGCAGGCGACCCCTTCCAAATGATTTGGCGACCCAATCTTGTGTCGCGACACACAAGTTAAGAACCGCTGATATAGTTAGTATTATTAAAAATTGGCGCACCTGCTAATGAGAAACATGGACATCCCATACCGCCCAAGCATCCATTATGCCACTACTTCCCCTATATCACACGATTAGATTGTGATTCTCAGTAAACCGTCCTTACGAAACAAAATATTTTTTCGTGAAAGAACGTACGTATTCTAACCGGCAAGTTATAAAGAAACCTTTAAGTACATTCTTCAGTAATCCGATCTATTCCGCGATTAATTAATCCAGCCTAAGCCATTTCGAACCGAACAAATATATGCGGATAAAAGATAAATGTTAACATGCAATAACACGTGTAATAATTATTGTTTCATGTCTTTGTGGTATGCAGGGGTTGGAGAGGGGAGGACTGTTCTCGTTTCCACTGCGATGACGTTAATCAGTGTTCCGGTCACGGGATCTGTGTGGGAGCCAATGAGTGTGAGTGTTCGTCTGGTTGGTACGGTCGTGCATGTTCGATCACCTACTGCAGACGATTCGGGAATTGTTTCTCGTGCACCAAGGTGGCAGGATGCGGGTGGTGCGACTCGAGCCATATATGTCTGCCAGGCAACGCCGTCTCTACCACCATGGGCTCTTGCGACACGTGGTTCTTCCATAAATGCGTCACGGTTGGACCTCCCGGTAAGTGCTCGCCGCATATAGCGACTTTTGACTGTGACGGGCGCTATTGCAATATAGCCAACTGTACTTCAACGCCGTCTAGTAAAACTGATAATTCCGAATGTGATGAGAATGATGCAGTCAGCTACGCTACGAAAGGGACGTGTCAGCAGTGCAGAGATGTGGAACAGTGCTACAGTAAGAAAACCGACACGTCTGCCTGTAGCACGTGGGACGAAACCCGTTGCCCTAACGGTGTGGTGAAGCCGGATTACGATGATCCGACAAGAATCGAGAATACTGTAATCAGAAAGAACGTGCGTGTCATCGAGCCGGAAGAAACAATTATGTACTCCTACCCTCAAGATGACACTACATCGGAAGAAATTCAACTGTTGGTGGCGACAGGTCATCTCGACCTCAAGCCTGGTGACATTGTGGTGAGCGCCCAAGCGAGAGGCATCTTTCACAAACTTCACAATGTCACTCATGAGTCGCACTTCACGGTGATGCGCGCCACAACGGCAGCACTGCTTGACGTCATTGTCTCCGCTGATTTCAGGGCCGTCGTGCCGGTATCAGAAATTGACGACGTTGAGTCCCTAGAACAGATGCCTCCGATATCGCTCCTTGGTGATGTTATTTCTGGAAAAACAAAACTGAAAGTGGGAACAGTTGTTCGTGATTTAGACGATCTTGCTGTGTACAAGTGTTTGGGACGGACGTACACGACGAATGACGCCAACAAGGATACGTCATTCTACCTAGTGATAGTGACTGATGCGAGCAATAACAATGTTTACCGAGTAGGAGACATTCTTACGAGTAGCAAGAGTTCTGGTTCCTTGGAGACGGTTCTAGGAGTGTGGCCAACGAGCGCGGGTACCTTCGTCAATACAACGTTAACGGAATGCAACAACCTCAACACCTCTAAACTAAAACTGTCATTGCCATTAGGAAACACGCATTTTGTTGGAGGAGACAACAATCCCGGGTTGTTTATGTTTGACAAGGATACTCAGGTTAATACGGATGTTGGCGATGTCGTCTCAGGTCGCGAAACATCAGCGATATTTGCGAAGGTGCTGAAGATGCGCTCCTCTGGCAGTTTCGTCATACTGGAAGTGGCCAATGTCGAACGGGTGCAAGACGGTGTAGCGATAACGCGACTAAACGTTAAAGATATCATGGACGGAAAAGTCGTCAGACGCAAACGGTGGACAACGAAGCTGCAATATCCTGGACACTTTAAACGATATATTGTAAGTCGAATGTTTGTATGTATTTATATTTAAATTGAAGTATGTTGTAGGGAAATGTCGGGTTGCAAGGCTTATGATGTTTACAGGCCGGTGAATCCATGTTATTACCTCTCTCTCTCTCTCTCTCTCTCTCTCTCTCTCTCTCTCTCTCTCTCTCTCTCTCTCTCTCTCTCTCTCTCTCTCTCTCTCTCTCTCTCTCTCTCTCGCTCTTGTGCATAGTTGCGTGCGTGTGTATGGCTGCTGTATGCACATATGTATGATTGGATATATTTATGTATGTAAGTATGTATGTAGATATATATATGTATATATATATATATGTATGTATGTATGTATGTATGTATGTATGTATGTATAAAAATATATAATTATATGTATGTATGTTACAATGTATGAATATTTGCATGTAAGTATACATATATTCATGTATATAAGCATATATGCATGCATTTAAATGCATGTATGTATGAATGTATGCATACATGTATGTACTCAGATATTCGTAAATTAACCACCAATACCACTTTTATCTAGGGATCTATGGCGGCGTCTTTCAACTACGTCGTCGGAGTGGAACTGACCTTGAATACCAACTGGAACTGGGGTCGTTCAAATACGTATATGATTGGCTACAAACTGTTTGGATCCATTAAGGTGGCTATGAAGGGTTTTTATAAGTCCACACCAGAAAAAAATACAGTGGGAGTTGAACATCAATTTAAAGAATTCTGCAAGGTGCGTGACTTTATGAGTTTACTGATTTAAATACCAGTTGCGTGCGTGTGTGTGCTTGCGTGCGTGTGTGCGTATGTATATATATATATATATATATAATTATTTGTAAATATATATATATATATACTGGAAGCTCTATCCCGATGTTTCTGGAACATACCTCACTGGAACAAGGGAATGCACAAGAATAACAATTAGTAAAAAAAGTGTGTTATTTTTTAATTGACTTGCCATTTTTACCCAATGCCCCCAATGGTCTGTTACTTTATAGAATTTATTGTGATTTTGACAACGGAGTGCAATTGTTGGGCTTGCCTTTTCTGAATATAATTGCCAATTTTGTAAACAAAAACCTTTAATTGTTTTACGAAAAGGAACCCTTTGGGTACTTTACCCACAATTCTTTGCGGAATATTGAATAACTTGCAATTCATTATAAGGACTTTGCTCCCAAAATTACTTCTTATTATGATACTGTGTGGGCTTTCTCCCCCAGCAGTTTACCCTTGTAAGGAAAATGTGCCTTTTATGGATATTTTCCATTACAAATGCTTTTATCAGTAGTATGCCTTTTATGGACAAATTAAGTTGTATATTTAGTTTTTAAAATACAAAAAAACTATAGATGTGAAGAGTACTCGTAATATGGCAAGAGGTAGGGCAGGGTTAAAGGTGGGCAAGTTGGCCTGACTGAAGGCAAGCGAACGGGCGGTGGGAAATCATCCATACTTTGTATGACAGAAAAAGCCCTGATTCCCCTGACTATTTAATCTGCGTTGTCGCCAATTGTCGTCCTTATGTCGCTGAGTAATTAAATACACTTGTCCTCTCCTCTTTTTCTAGGACATTACCACGGTTAGCCTTCGGATTTTGAGAATTCCCATTCCTGGAACAATTTCAGGAAAAGTCACGCTGGGGTATTCAGTAGCATTTTCGGTAAGTCGTCATTATCAAATATTATTTAATCTTCAGTAGATAGATTAGTTACGATTGTATCATCACACCCGATTTGGATTATTGTGGGATATTGCATGTTAACCGTTACAAATTGACTATTCCTGATAACTATACAACTGTAAAAAAATGTATCTTGATTTAAGGTGAAATGTCGAAGGAAATGTTCGCTTTCGGTCCAAATAAGTTAAATTGATCGTACAACTGTGAAATTCAGCACACGCATTTATTATGACAGATAGACCCGTTCGTATACATATGTATCCATTGCAGTCGAATTGACATCTGACCGCCATTTGGATTTATTAAATGATCTGCATAAACAGCCTTAATATTTAACCTACTCATGGTGGATAGATCAACATGGTCAGAGTCAAGCAATCAAGTGTTGTCATACGCTGTACTCTCAAATGAAGGGACTTGTCACCAGTGGCATCGGCAATCGCACCATGAAAGCTACACAGGATATTTTTGACTCAGAAAGCCAATACCTAGGAAAGACTTTTCCAGGGATCGCCAAAGGTGTAAAGGCTTGTATAAGAATGGTTGCTTCTCCAACAGCTAGTCTGGGACGACATCACGAATTATGAAGAGTTCAATGTCTAGACAGGATAAGAGGAGAAGAATTATTTTAATACTGGCCGATCAGAAGATAGTGTAACTACGTGTCACTTAATATATTCAGTCTCAGCAAACGAATGGTAAAACATCGAATTTTGGCGAAATACTTACAAATAACGACTGCGTGACGTAGACGCGCGAAAACACTTTCCGTGACGCGAGTCGGAATGGCAAGCCGTGCTGCTAATAAATGTACTTATCTACGTCGATGTTTCCCGGGTGATTAATGTGAATAGTTATTCTCATTTTAGTTGTTGAGACGGTTGACATGTAATTATATGTTTGCATAGTATGCATACGTATTTCATTATATAGGTTTCACATGTAATGTCAACACAGGCGGTCCACAGGCATAGCTCTTTCATTTTAGTACATATTTTTGTCACATGACCAGAAAACCAGACGACGCGCTAGCAAATGATAACATAATAACTGGTAGGTACGCTAAGTCAATTGTACTTGGATATACACATTATTAGCGGCGATAACTAGCGGTGTGTTTACGTGTCCGACTTGCGAGCGTGTCCGACTGGCGGGTACTTGAGTATAGATCTAAATAACAAAACCATCTCCATATTCTACAACGTGCTACAAGAACATCTGATGAACATCAACAAGAAAACCACTGTGGCAACCTACAAGCAGAGTATAGACGTTTGCAACCAGGAAAGTATAGCTCAGTAGATGTGCACAGGGCCACGTGAAGCACGCATCTGTGATGAAACGCTTACGTTGCCTAAAACTGCGATTTATTGCAGAAACACAAGAAAGAAATGAAGTTGTCAGCAAACTACATCAAGGAAATTGCATTTTCTGCCAGCTCAGAGATAGACAATGTGGCAGGTGTCCATACAAAAGAACCAACGGTAAGTAACGAAACATGGGAACATTACTTAACACTTACTCTGCTGTTCCCTACTATGCCAACACTATTTAAAGATATACACCACGAATAGCACGAAGGCCACAATGGAAACAAGTGCGTGCACTTTCTTGTGTTATCCTTATACATGGTGTACACTGTATCTATATTTTACGTCATGACACGTTTACATTTTTATATTGAATAAAATCATCATCATTATTATCATCATCCAAATATATAGCTGCATATGATGTATTAAAAAGCAAGCCTGGAATGTATCAAACGATGTAATTCATAAACGTTCCGTACAAAATCTTTAAAATGTATCTGTGATGAGGAATCATACATGTCACCCAACTGAAATTGCCTCCTTATTTATATATTTCCTCGTATCCGTTATAGTATTACATTAAATTGAAAATAATGTTTGCTTTCTAAATATATACAATTTTGTGACTTCGTTATTTGTACTTAACAATTAAGAATCTGTGTTGAAATTAATTAATTTACTTAAGATTAAACACATGTTAAAATGGGCCTAAGCATTGTTTCAAATGAAAAAGTTGATCGAAGAAGTGCATTGAAATTTTAGTATTTTCCAAAACAAACTTTATGAAACAATATTAACTATTGCGAACTGATGATGAATGGTATTTCTGTTATCGTTTTCATTCAGTTGAAAATCCTGACAAAAATGTTCATCTTGCAGATAGGGACATTGACACAAAAATAAGGGACGATTTCACAAATATTTGTATGTTGGTAAAAATTACATATTCCGTAACTATTGTCCGCAACCTTACGCGTATCTTCGGCGATTATTCCAAGTTTCTTAAACCGTCCTCGATGGTTTACTTAAGTTTGAACAATCGTTAAATACGCTTTTGGTTGCGGACAATTGTCTGACGCCTGGAACAAGTCCTTAACCTGTACGGACCCTTGACCCATGAGGAATTTCGAGAAACAAAAGCATTATTTTCTTTTTTAATGTCTCCAGATTTAGGTTAATAGTAATTAGGAGATCTTGGCGTTGAACATGCAGCATCAAACCTGCCATTTTTGCTATTTTACTTACGTTTGCTGACTTATTTTTGCTTACCTAAGCAATTTTTATAGCACTATGTAAGTTTATATGAGTCAGCAACCCCCCTAAAGCCAGTGTAGCTATGAGTACGTACTAGGAGTGGTAGCGGGTGATTTATCGTCGGCGGCGCCTCTTATCTTAACAGCAGGGTTTTTCATAGCCGCAACCGTTGCTGGACTTTGCTTGTTGCCTTATCTCCTGAGACACGCTATGAGTGTAATGTAAATTCGCTCATGTTGGCCGAGTGTACCATTATACATTATAATTATGTATTTGTAATGCCTTTTGAATTTCATTATATTATATTAAATTGTGGAATTGTGTTTAGTCAATTTACTAGATGTTGTTGTAAGGTTCCTCTCTCCTTCTTCTGTAGTCTTCCTTCCTTCAGCAGTTTGGGCGTTGCGAAATGGATATAGAAGACGGGATCCTTACCTCACAAAGTGTTGTCGCTCGCCAAGCCGTATACATCGTCGTGTTGTTATTATGGTATTGTTCCCTCACGTCTAAGGGTCTGTTAGTCTGTCAATAAATTACACAAAACGCGTTTCCAGATACATCATGAATACAGAGTTTATTCTTTCGTATTTCGGTTACAGCGTCCGCACAACGTTTTATATACACATGAACGTCACGGCTTCTAGTTCTTCATATCTTTGAAATGTAAAGTGTTCCAACATAAGGCAAAATATAAACCGACGTGGTTTATAATTGCCGAAATTGTGATAGAACATTTTCGTAGTTCCCCGTGGAGAGCGTCAAATGTCCTCCCTTCTGTGTAATAAGTGCCGCCCTCCTCGACGTTCCAATCTAGTCCCCTTTTAAACAAAATTAGCCTGGCACTGGGCCAGGTTTAGGGAGCCCTTTCAAACTAGTATAGATCCAAACGTTTGGTAGCGTACCAGTTGAAATTATGGCTCTACGCATGAGTAGTTGTACGTGTCATATTGTGGGGACGGAGATTGACATACATTTGCTTCTGGAAAACTCTTAAATTCAGGACAAGGTTTCAGGGTGGTGAACTTCCGTCCTAGAAATCCGGTTCGCCGACCAGTCAGGTGTGTCACAAAGGCAGCGAGGACTTATCACACTTCCTCCTAAGCTGTACTGTCCTGTACCAAGTTCGTGAATAAACTGGAGAACGAACATTCTACGCGTGTTGAATTATCCTGTGATTCGAAGTTCCGGGGAAAAAATTATTAAACTTTTGATGGACTGTACTATGCCAATGCTTTCAATACCAGGTGAACTACATGATGAACTAGAGACCTTAACCAGAGTCTATATCTACTCAATACACACAAAGAGGTCGACCCAACTAGGACGCCGTGCCAATCCAGTGAAGTCCTGGGGGTCCTTCTTATAGAGAAGGGATTTACTACAAGGAACAAGTATGCGTAGTTGTACGTTGTACAACAGTTGTACTGTGGGGATGGAGGTTTTTAATCACCTTGTCCGCTATGTTGACACGGGAGTCCGTATTCACACCCGAGTGCCCTAAGCTGACCACATATGATGACATCCACCTGTTTGCCTTTGAATCTGGAGTTTCTGTTAAACGCCTACAATTTTCCTCTAATAAGAAATAATTACCTAGCTAGCCACGGCGGTTCTTTACAAACCTCCCAACCGCTAAGTCTGAAATACGTTTCAGACTTAAATAAAGTAATAAAAAACCCACCGGATACTATTGTTATATGGCTAGCAAAATGGGTATATTTCAGGGTTAGCACGAGCACACACAGAGATTATCTACGTGACATTAATAATAAAATATACATTTCATATTTACATAGTAAGCCTCCCTGACCCGAAGGACAATAGGTTATGTGCCTGAATAGTCAATGACTGGTGGGGCAGCGTTTGCTGTGACTATGCAGGCCAATCCTTGAATGACTGTCCCTTGCAGCACTGTTTCTGCAGACGTAGTTCGATGGCAAAACTGGTGCGCCGTTCTCACGATCCCTTCATTGTTGTCTCTTCTCCATCCAAGATACGTTCCGCTTTTCCTCGCTGGTTTTCACCCCCTCACGCACTGTTGCGCGCCATGTACTGCGATCTGTGGTAGCTGTCTCCCACGATGTTGTGTCGATGCTGCATGCGTTCATATCGCGTTTATCGTTTCAAGGACACACATCCTTGAAACGAAGCAACGGGCGGCTGGTGGGTTCTTGATCTTAATTCAAGCTCATTATAGAGGATGTCTTTAGGGATTCTACCATCCTCCATGCGACATACGTGGCCGAGCCATCGCAAGCGACGCTCGCTGAGAAGAGCGTACACGTGGGGGGTGTTTGCCTGCTTGAGCACTTCAGCATTTGAGACGACGCTCCTGCCTTGTGTATGCTGTCCATGTCTCACTGCCGTACAACAGGATGCTGACGACACAGGCTTTGTACACTTGAACCCTGGTGTTCAGTGTGAGTGCGCCGTTTCCCCATACCCTCGTGGTCAGCCTGGGCTTTGCAGAAAAAGCTTTACATATACGTTTGTTGATCTCAGCATCAATGGAAAGGTTGCTGGTGATAGTTGAGCCCAGGTAGGTTAAGTCTTGGACAACTTCTAAGGTGTGCTCATTGATGTTGATGGATGGATGTTCGTTTTCTTAATGCTGATGGTTAACCCAAATTCGTTGCAGGCATCAGCACACCTGTTTGTCAGTCTCTGGAGGCTTTCAGCAGAGTGGGATGTAAGTCCAGCATCATCAGCAAAAAGAAGGTCCCGAATGAGGCATTTGCGGATCTTGGTATTTGCTTTCATACGGGCCAGACTGAAGAGCTTGCCGTCTGATCTGGTGTGAATGTAGATTCCATCTTCAGAGGTTCTGAAAGCGTGCGATAGTACTATTGAGAAGAAGATGCCGAATACGGTCGGTGCAAGCATGCAGCCCTGTTTAACCCCGCTTTTGATGGGGAAAGCTTTCGAAGTTGCTCCTTCATACGGTACTGTGGCTTCCATGTTGTCGTGGAAGACAATGACGATGTTCATCGGTTTTGGCGGGCAACCGATCTTTTCAAGGAGTTTGAAAAGGCCACTCCTACTAATAAAATCAAAAGCCTTGGTCAGATCGATGAAGGCTATGTAGAGTGGTACTTGCTGTTCGCGGCATTTCTCCTGCATTCGGCGCAAGGAGAAGAGCATGTCGATGGTGGATCTGTCTCTCCGAAAGCCATGCTGAGGTTCGGGGTACACTCGCTCTGCCAGTTTCGGAAGTCTTTTCAGAGTGACTCGTGCAAAGGTTTTGCCCACAACACTGAGCAGTGAGATACCGCGGTAGTTGTTACTGTCGCTACGGTCACCTTTGTTTTTGGGTTCATCGAGCTCATACATAACGGGCAAAGATTCAGCTGCATTTATGGCAGCCTCGGGGACTACATTTTCCCTGGAGTAGGTCCATCTGCTTGTTTGGTTCTGTGATGGTTTCTCTTGTTTTGCTCTTCAGCGGGGCAGATTTCTTGGTGGTAGATCCAAAAGCTTTCTTTATTCACTCGTACATCCCTCGGATGTCGCCAGTGTCGGATGACAACTGAATACTGTTGCAGAGAGTTTACCAATAGTCATTGGCGAATATCCTAGTTGTCCTTTGCGTTGTAGATCTTGCTGTTCTGAGAGCAGCAAGTGTGGCTGCGTTGGGGTTCTTTTTGTAGTTCAATAGTGCTGTGCGTTTCGCTTCAATGGCGTGCACCTTGTCGGATATGTGGGTCTCAAACCAGTCTGCGCTGTTTTTTCTCTGTTTGCCTAAAGTTGCCAAAGCGGCTTTGTAGATGCTGTCTCTGATGTGTGACCATTTGGTTTAGTTTGGAAGAATGTGTTGGTGATGCAGAGGTTGTGATAAGAGCACAGCTCGAGTAGTCGCTGTCCGTTTTCATTCATTTTCCCAGTGCCGTAGTGACCAAGACAGGTTGACCATGAATTGTGGTCGTCACTAACTCAAGCATTGAAATCTCCCAACAAGAACAGATGTTCAGAGTGGGAAATGTCGTTGATGATAGAGTGGAGTTGTTCATAGAACAGGTCTTTCACTTCCGGTGGGGAACAGAGTGTTGGCGCATATATGCTCAACAAGTTCACTTAGCCTGAATCAATAAACATACGGAGGGATAGGATGCGTTCTGAGCCATTTGTTGGGGGTTCAATTGTGATCAGAAGGGAGTTCCTGACAGCAAACCCCACTCCATGTAAGCGGGTTTCATTGAGTTGTTTTCCTTGCCAGAAGAAGGTGTAATTTTTCTCCCGCAGCGAACCGTTTGCTGCGAGGCGTGTCTCTTGAAGAGACGCAGTGTCCACATTTAGTCTGCTGAGCTCTCTATCGATAACAGCTGTCTTCCGTGTGTCCGTAATCCATGATACATGGTCCTGACTTTCCAGCTTGCGATTCGAAGGGCTTGTACCTTCTGGGCACTTTCTTTGTTTTGCCTGGTGCAGTATTTCAGTCCACTTGTCAGGTGATAACCCTAGGCTCCAAGCACCGCAAGGTACCCAATATCCGTAGTGCACCACAAGGAGGTTGTGCTAGGGTCTTGTCTGTGGAGAGGCTATGTACCAGACCAGAAGAGGAGACTTACGCGCACGTCTCCCTTTTCACTCCCAAAAAGGGAGCTAGCTGGCGGCCGAAGCTTACACTACAGCACTTGATGCATCACACAGACCTGGGCTACTGCATCGCACTACATTTCATACTTATAGCACTAACAATCTGCTAAATTAACAAATAGCTTCAACCGAACATGGGCACTCTTGTTACAACATTGTGCCGATTCTCTAGTGTTTTTAGATAACACTCTGTAGTCGTTCGCATTTAGGGCGCAAGCTATATAAGTAATACATGGATACTGTTTCTAGAACACGTGTTCCTGTGGCGGCTTGAAAATTAAAAGCGACCAATAGTGGCATTCGTATAGGATGTCATTACACAGCAACAGTAAATAAAAAGAATATGCATTAATTAATATACCACAATGCGACACTTAATGTTATTTTGCAAAATATTGTCGCCATGAATAAGAATACTAGTTATACTTAACATGCTTCAATACATATTATAACTCTATCAGTTACAGTAACGTCGTGACTATCTAAAACAGACTGGACTCTCACGTTTCAGGTAGAGCATCTAAACAATAGCAATTTATTTGATTAATGACCGGCTCGACTATTTTCGTCCGGCTGCCACGCTTGTGGTAATTTTACGTTACGCCCAATTTTACGAGTTACGCTCGCGTCAGCGACTTCTCCCATGAATATATCCTCCAAGCTATGAGCTGATTCCTCTGAGCGTTTTATTGCCCAGCCCGGCATGGTAATTATCTGTTTACGTCACATTACTAATATGATACCCATAATTGCTACCATCACACCGATTAAACCTACCAATGTACTCCAAGAAATGTGCCCTGAGTAACTACTCCATATGTGCGTGTTATCAATGGAACTAATTGCTAGCTTTTCCAGTGTGACATTCTTAATTTCTTCCATTCGTTTCCATATTGGGTTATCAAAATGGCGTTTAATTTCTTTGTGGGGAACTATTTGGGAGGAGGGACATTTTGAGGAATAGAACTTACAGCTAATTCGACCAAAACTGTTGAGCTAAATTGGGAAATACTTGAAATTGTCTAGCCGGAGGCTTTTAAATTACAGCCTCGTTCTAACCTAAATGTAGTGAGGCATGTTCGCCATTGGTCACAATTATAAATGTTCAAGGGAATAATTATGTGACAGTCGTGTCTGTTTCTGTCTGTGGTCTTAATGTCATTTACACTTTTTTCGTAGTGCTTCTTCAGAATTCCTCTAGGGCATTTAAAACGAGTTCTCTCAGATATTGCACCAGCCCTACACACCGAAGGCCTTTTTCCGTGGTAAGCAGTTGGTTCAAACATTCCACCTGATAAAGGATTTATTGCAATACCTGCAGCTACTTGTAGTTGAACAGTGAAATTGTGTGTTTTTGCTGGAATTGGCCATCTTGTGAGAATAGCGCTTATACACTATAGAGTCCGTCAAAGGGACTTTAACGAGAAATATCAACTGGTGTTCCGTTCTTGTGATTGGAAGCATATTCTCATAGTACCAATGTATACTAGGTGATTCGTAACTAGTACGTCTGCCGGCTGTTAGAATCCTCACTAAGTCTTGCCTGCTTATTAATTCTTCGGTTAAATATAATAGCTCTAGAGAAGCGACTTGTCTGTTAAATTTATCAACTTGTCTGAGCCAGTTATCATGAGCAGATTCCATTGCACTTACAACCTGGTCAATTCTCATCTGGACGTCCAGAATCTGCAACAGGTTGTCCTGTCGATTCAATTTCGATTCAATGAATTGTATTCTTTCTGACATTTCGCCAACATATAGCGTTGTAACCCGAGGATATGTTTATGATCATCGACCTATTGTTCATCTGTCTGATTTATAATAGAAAGCATCTGAATTACGGAGTGTACGATTCTTTTATTCAGTCTGCATTTTTTTTCGTATCTGGCGTTTGCATTCAACAACGTCGCGGTCCGAGGCAATACAAAAAAGCTTTACATATTTGTCCAAAAACGTTCAGTAGTCCTCGTCTCTTGCGCGCCTAATGAAAGTTGAGAGACGTACATAGATTGTTCGATTTCAGTTAGCTGGCCGGTCCAACTCTCCATCGATTGGTTATTGCCTTCGCCTGAATTGATGTGTAGCGTTAAATATAGTACATGACGTGTGATGCTATTGCGCGTGCGCGAAAAAAAAACCGGAAAATACGGGCAAACATTGACGGTTTCAGCGTTCTTTATATGTTGGATCGTTGGCGATAAATGCTGTTGTATTCTTGTATTCTATGTCGCTAGTATAATATTGAGTGCCCAGCATTGTTAACCAGCATTGCAGTTATGTGACTAGCAACATTGATTCAAGATACGCTCACTGACAACACTAGCGGGGTGTTTATTTCTCCCTTTCCCAAAAACTTTCAAAAGCTCGCACACTTAGTCTTCGAAACTAAAATGTAGCTCTATACTATTATAGTTGTAGTTGTACCTTTTTAGTTGTAGTAAGTCCGAGGGAAGGCTTCATCTACTTACAACCAATGCCTGGCTCCTGAAACCTAGGGACAATTCATTGACCTTACTGAGGCTAGGGATGGTGATGAACATATCAGATTGCATATCCATTTCGTTGCGCATCCTAAATTCGTACACCGTGCAAATCGACGTCCCCTTGGACGTTGTCTCGTTTTTCTCTTTGATTGCTTCGGTGAAAGTGTATGTTAAACTGACAGCTAAAACTGCTAATAAACCTGGTTGGCGTGCCATCATTCAGTGTACTTCTTAGGTTTGAGAAAAAATGACACAATACAGCGTCGCAAAGAAATTTCGCGTCAAAACGATCGCACACAAATGCAATCACCTGAGACCCGAGAAGTTTCCACTTCATTGGGCGCTAATTGTAAGTCGTTAATGTTAATAATGAAACTTTATTTTGACACCGCGGGACGGCTGCCCCGTTCACGGGTATGTACAAGCATTAAAATACTAAATAGCTTAAAATTATAATTAGTCCAGGTAAATAATAAAATAATAATAACGATAGGCTGTAAAACATGTTAAAACTGTAGAATGTTCCCTGTGTAAATTATTTTAAATAGGTATTTACAAATTAAACTGCATTCGTTAAAAGTAATATTAAATGTGTGAAATATAAAAAACACTAACACCATGAATACTACAATGATAATAAATAATGAATACTACAATGATAATAAATAAGATAATATTTAATATGTGTATTAAAAGTCCAATGTCAGTTATGTAAAACCCATTAAGTGGAGAAGAACAATGTCTTTAGTTGTTTCTAAAAATGAGGGAGATTGCCGTTGTTGCGCATGTTCATGGGAAGTTTGTTCCACAGAGTGGGGCCAGCACAAGCAAATGCACAGCGGCCGAAACGTTCTAAGTTCACTCTAGGAACTTGCAAGGGTAACCCGCTTGCAGAGCGTATGAAACGGCGTGGTGTATATTGGTGTAGTAGAGCCGCAAGGTACTCAGGCATACCATCGTATAATACCCTGTGCACAAGGACGAGTATCTTAAACTCAGTACGCTTCCTAACAGGCAGCCAGTGTAATTTCCACATTATTGTCGTCATGGACTGCCCATCGCTCCGCCGAATCTGCATGACAATTCGAGCAGCTGGCCGCTGGACCATTTCCAGACGGTGAAGGTGACGATCGTTTATTCCGAAATGCATCGCATTACCATAGTCAATTCGCGACGTCACTAGTCCGTGGACCAGACTCTTACATGCACTGGGGTAGCAGCGTCTCGTATCTTTACAATTTGTGACAGGTGGTAATAGGCGTTGCGACATACGTTCGCTACTTGTAACGCCATCGATAGATCAGTGTCAATGACGAATCCGAGATCTCGGATAACGAAGGAGGTGTTATCCTATTTATGTTGCAAATACAATATTATTCCCAAATAGGTGTGAAATGAAGTAATTTTATTCCGTTTGTTGACATTCCTACGACAGTGTAGCCTATTAATGTGCACTTTTGTTAAACTGTCTATGATGTATTGATTGCCTGCTTTGTCTTAATTAAGTATCGTATGTGTTGCTATCAAATTAATAATATTATTGGGGTTATAAAAAGTTACTGTTGACGATAGTAAATTATTGTAACGTAAGTTGTTGGTATTGACAGCCTTATTATGGATAATTAATTCACAATTGCCCATAATACCAAAACTAAGACGAAAACCAAAACATGTATTTGCGTTAGATAATGTTAATTATTTCATAATTAAGACCATTTTGTTAACAGTTTGGCTGTACTCATTATCGGTGTCATTCTTAATGCGCGACAACATGTCCGCCCGGATAAGTCGTTTACCTTGCCGATAGTGTATAGAAGCTCCGAATTCGGCCAGCAACATTCCCCATCTCTGTATCTTTGTATTGTTCATAAACTGTGTGAATAAACCAAGTAATGGTTTATGATATGTAAATACTTTGAACTGCACTCAGTATAAATATGGTCTGAGTTTATCAATACAATGCACTACGGAATAAGCCTCTTTCTCAATCATTGGCCATTTCAGTTGCGTAATGGACAGTGTGTGACTAATATAAGGTATAATTTTCTCAACTCCGTCTTCTGGGTCCTTGTCGTGTATTGGGTACGACATTTACAGAGAACTATTGACGTAGTCAAATAGAACAAAACATTTTATTACCGGAAGTCCGGAACAACTCTCTAACCAGGAACAGGAACACGTCATGTCATATATAACATTCCTCCCTCTTTAGGATACAAACTTGTATTAGAGTTCACTGTTCTGTGAATGAAATAAACTAAATTAGAAAACAGTCCAGAGTGTTCTACAGCTCGTAGAAAATGTGCAAATAAAAACGTACACTGATAACTACACTAACTTTGTAGTTATAGTTCACAAGTTTAACTTTATAGGTGCTTTCACTACTCTGGTAGATCTTCTCACGGGACTTGCCACCAATCTTGGTGTCGCAGATTCCGTCACAGTGACGTTGGGAAAGTTCGATTCCGAACCTTCTGTAGACACTGAATGTCGAGTACTCGCGATCGCCTCCGCGTCGATAGCTGGCGACGGAGGTAGTACTTCTGGCAGTTGAACAACCGATTGTTGCTGCTGCTGCTGCTGTTGTTGTTGTTGTTCTGCATCAACCGTCTCCGTTTCATCGGGTCGTCTCTCTCTGAGATGGTCTTGGTGGCGTTTCCAAAGGCGGCCGTCACTCAAACGTACGGTGAACGTGAGTGGGCCCAGCTGGTTCTCGATGACTGTCGAAACCCACTTAGGTTTTCCTTGGAAATTCATGGCCCAGATGCAGTCTCCGGCTCGGAACGTACGTGCAGCCGCATGAGCGTCCTGACGTTGCTTGTCGTATGCCTGTTTTTGCAGAACGCGATCTTGAACTGATGGTCGTATGAGATCCAGGCGTGTTCGAGGTGAAGTCTTGAGTACGAATTCTGCAGGTGTTCGACCCGTGGTACCCTGTGGCGTGATCCGGTACCTCGCTAGCAGAGTGTATAATCTGTCTTCCAGATTACCTTTGGTTTTCTTCAGACCAGCCTTGATTGTCTGCACTGCTCTCTCAGCTAAACCATTGCTTGATGGGTGGTACGGTGAACATCTGATGTGTCTGATGTCATTTGCTCTGCAGAATTGTCCAAACTCCTCGCTTGTGAAACAACTTCCATTGTCCGAGACGATCGTGTTAGGCAGTCCAATATATGCGAATGTTTGCCTAAGTTTGGTGAGAGTTATGCTCGTGGTTGCTGTAGATACCACATGAGCATCGATGAATTTGCTGTGTGCGTCCACAATGATCAACAGCATGCGACCTTCAAACGGTCCAGCATAGTCAATATGGATTCGGTGCCAAGCGCGACCTGGCCACTCCCACGAGTGTAGTGGTGCTACAGGCGGTTGCTTGCCGTGCAGCTGACACACATTGCAGTCTTTCACGTATCTTTCGATCTCCATGTCCAATCCAGGCCACCACATGTAACTTCGGGCGAGCGCTTTCATCTTGACGATGCCAGGGTGTGTGTTATGCAACACATCCAGCAGCGCATCGTGTCCCTTGGGCGGCACGATCACTCTGGTTCCCCAGAACAACACTCCTTGTTGTACGCTCAATTCGTCTTTTCGTTGACAGTATGCATCGAGCTCTCGTGGTGCTTGGTTAGACCAACCGTGTTCCACAAAGTGACGTACTTGTGAAAGAACGGGGTCAAGAGCCGTCCATTTTTCGATCTGGTCCGATGTGACCGGGCTCTCGTCCATGGTTGACAATGCCAGGACTACTTCTTGTGGAACCGGTACTTTCTCTGGTGTGTCAGGCAGAGGTAATCGACTAAGGCAGTCAGCGTGGCTGATGCTGGTCCGCGGCCTGTACTCAAATTTGTACTGGTAGTTGCTCATTGTCAGCGCCCAACGTTGTATTCGTGCGCTGGACATTGGCGATATGAGTCGATCTTGTTTCAAGAGTCCCAACAATGGCTTATGATCCGATTGCAGTACGAACTCGCGACCATAGAGGTACTTGTGGAACTTCGTAATTCCGAACACAAGAGATAATGCCTCCTTTTCTAGTTGCGCATATTTCTTCTCAGCAGAAGATAGAGTGCGTGACGCGAACGCTACTGGCTTTTCGCTGCCGTCGGGTAGGCGATGAGACAACACGCTCCCGATGCCGTAGGGTGAAGCGTCACTGCTCACAACGATGGGTAAACGGGGGTTGTAGTGCACAAGCACCGTAGAAGACGACACTAATGCCTTTGATCGTTCAAATACATCTTGGTGAATCGCACTCCATTTCCACTTCGCGTCCAATCGAGTCAACTCATGCAGCGGTGCCAAGAGGTTGCTGATGTTCGGCAGAAAGTTGTGATAATAGTGGATCAGACCAAGGTAGCTGCGCAACTCCTGCACGTTTTGCGGGGCACGCGCACTCTGTATGGCGAGCACCTTGTCGTTCGTCGGGTGGATGCCCTCCCTGTCGATGATATGGCCCAAGTACTTGCAAGACGTCTGTCGAAACGTGCACTTCTCCTTCTGCAACCGTATTCCAGTATCGAGCAGTCGCGTGAGCACCATTTGCAGGTTGCTGTCGTGCTCCTCTGGTGTCCTTCCAGAAACAAGGATGTCGTCCAGATATACCACGGTCATAGGAATGTTCTGCAGCAGTTGCTCCATGATGCGTTGGAAAATTCCAGGAGCAGAAGATACGCCAAACGGAAGGCGTTCGTACTCGAACAGACCTTTGGAGGTGTTGATTGTGGTTAGCTTGCGCGACTCCTGATCGAGGACAACTTGTTGATAAGCGTTGCTTAGATCGAGCGTTGTGTACAGTTGTCCACCAGCTACTTTGTCGAACAGATCATCGATGTTGGGAATGGGATATTTGTCGACCTTCACTGCCTTGTTTATCGTGACCCTGTAGTCTCCGCAAATCCGGATGTCTCCTGAAGACTTGAGTACTGGTACAATAGGAGCAGCCCATTCTGAGAACTCAACGGGATGAATGACGCCCTCAGCCTGTAGGCGTTCTAGTTCATCTTCTACCTTTGCACGAAGAGCGAGCGGCACTGGACGTGGTTTGCAGTACCGTGGCTGTACAGACTCATCAATGTACAACTTGGCAGTAACTCCTTTGAGCTTGCCTAGTCCTGCCGTGAAGACAGCTTGGTAATGCTCAAGAAACGAATCTTGGTCCATTTTATGCAGTTCAGCCCAATTAAGACGTAGCACCGACAGCCAATCACGTCCGAGCAGATTCGGACCAGCCCCTGGGACGATCAGCGCACTCAGCGTATGATGTTGGCGATTGTGATGTACATTCAATAGCACCTGCCCCAGTGGTTGAATTGTGTCGCCTGAATACGTACGCAGACTTGGCACGTCACGTGTGCTGAGTGTCAGCTGTGGATTAGCCTCTTTGATTCTAACCCAGTCTCTGTCTGCTATCAACGAAACTGAAGCCCCAGTATCAATTTCCATCTTGACTCGTGTACTCTGAATGTCAATTGTACACATGTATGGTGCGACAGTGTTCGTGCGCGTGGCGTTGCAGTTGTACAGATTTAACATAAACCTGCATTGTCTGATTGTTGTGGAACGTCTTTTACCAAATTAGTGTTTGCCAAGACAGCTCTACACACTCTAGCGAAGTGATTAGGTTTTTCGCATTTGTAACATGTTTTGCCCCAAGCTGGACATTCCGTTCTATTGTGCGGAGATTTTCCACAGCCTGGACAAGATTGTGCATTGCCATATTTTGAAACGGTATTGCTGCAGCGCGGTGGCGCCACACGACGGGGTTTTCGTTGATTGTCAGTTTTCGGTGGCGCACCCTGGCGACCAACAGAACGACTATTCCAGTCGCGGTTTTGCTTCCTCGAACGCGGGTGGTGATGACGATCACTGGAAACTGCGTTGACGTTCGTCGTTGACGCGGCGTTGGTCCCCATGACCGATGATTGATGCATTGTGGACTCAAGCGTACGACCGTACGTCAGCAAACGTTCGAGACTGATCGTTGCCTCACTCAGTCCCTTTTCGCGAATCTTAGGCATCGTACACTTCTGAATGATTTGCGATTTTATTTCACGCGATTTGTCTTGAAAATTGCAATTTTTAGACAGCAGTTGAAGTCGAGCGTGAAATTGGTCCAGTGTCTCACCAGTGTGCTGTTGTGACTGGCGAAAGACGAACACTTCATATTCTTCGTTTCGTTTCGTTGTGAAGTAGGCCGTAAGCTTGTCTTTCGTTTCAGCGTAATTGTCACTGTCGACGACACCAACAGACTCACTCAGCTCGAATACAGCTTCACCAGCGTAGTGTAACAACATCGCCTTCTTCCGCCTGTCATCGTCTATATCTCGCGCGACGACGAAATTGTCGAAACGGCGAATCCACCGCTCCCATCGCGCACTTGCGCTGTCAGCGGGCGTTATGGCGAACGGCTCGAAACCCGTGTTTTCCATTTTTCACAATGACGTAGTCAGCGAAAGTTCTACTTGCGTGCGACGGTCTAGGTGCTAGAGCTCGTCTTGTTGTGGTTACTCATCCCATCGTTCATCGCCAATATGTCGTGTATTGGGTACGACATTTACAGAGAACTATTGACGTAGTCAAATAGAACAAAACATTTTATTACCGGAAGTCCGGAACAACTCTCTAACCAGGAACAGGAACACGTCATATGTCATATATAACAGTCCTCGACCAAAATTCCGCCTATTGGTCATCAAAATGTTCCTGTCGTTCGTTGTTCTATGTAAATCGTAATTTTTGTTCGTGTCAGTTCTGTCAGGGGTTCCGCAACTTTAGCGTAGTTGGGTAGGCTGGTGCTGTAATAATTACACATACCTAGTATTGATCTGACTTCTTTCACAGTTGGGCTTGTAACTTCGCGATAGCTGCTACTTTGTCGGGATATGTCTGCATGTCATGCTTGTTAACACGTAGCCTAAAAGCTTTACTTCGTGGGCTTTAACTTAAGTCCTGCCTCTCTGAGTCGGTCAAACAAGTAAGTGTTTATCGTGGTCTTCCTTGGTTTTGCTATACACCAAAATATCGTTAATGTACACAAACACACATTTCCCAATCAAATTAGACAAAATCTTATTCATTTCTCTTTGGAAGAAATGAAGCTGTTTTAACCCAAATTGTACCTTAGTGAATTCATAATGACCCACGTGATATCGAAAGGCAGTTTTGGGAATGTCTTCCTCGGCTACAGGCATCTTATAAAACCGGCTTTTAAGTATAATGTTGAATAAATGGTGCTTCCTCCAACCAAGTCAAACATGTCTTTGATGTGAGGCAATTGAAAGGCGTCAGTTTCTGTCATTTGGTTTAATTTGCGATAGTCTATGCATAGTCTAGAACCATTGTTCTTCTTGCCTACAAGCAAAATGGGAGAGGAATATGGGCTATTGCTAGGTCGGATAACTCCCTCGCTTAACAAGTCAACTATCATATCTTCAACCATCTTTCTCTTATTCCAAGGCATACGATATGCTTTCTGGCAAACCGGGGGACCCGATGTTTTGATTCGTAGAGGTCTAGTCTTACATGTTCCATTCCTCTCCCCTTTTGCTGCGAAAACATCAGCGTTTCTCTGGATTAGCTTCTTAATGACAGCATTTCCTGTTTCAGGAGAAATCGGACCGATGCTGGAATAACCTTGTTTTGCGTGTGGCTTAAGTGGCCATTTAGTGCTAAACCATGTCAACTCATTCTTGTACATTTAAATGACAGCCCTCCCTCGCCTTAAGGAAGGATCCCTATAACCATTTCATGTGGCAAATCATCACATATTATTACCTCAATTGGAGATGCAACTCCTGCAACTCCTGCAACATTACGTGCGTTTTCCTACAAACCTTCAAAGATACACCACCTAAACCTTGTAATGGTGTCACATGTTCTAAATAGTGCATTCTATGAGTCCTGTTCACAATCATTGCTAAAATATTACGTCTGAGGAGCGAGCAACCAGCGTTCGCATCGATCAAAGTGGTTACCTTATTACCCGATACAACAACATTACACGTCGGGCGACCGCTTACCGGCATGTCACGCGTCCTTGTGGCCGACACGATGGCGTTTTTTAATCGTGTTAGTGTGTTTGATTTAATTTGCATTGGGGTAAAATTAAAAAAACTCTAAGTAGCAGTTGTTATGCATTCGCTAAAGAAGAACGGTGCCCCTGGACTACTTGAAATGGTGAACAAAGCTCTGGATCTGACAGGAGATAAAGACACGAAGCTGGTTGGTGTCACCACTGACGGCGAGGCGGCCACCGATCTGACTTAGCCATTGAGTTGGTCGTCAGCACCATACCTGAGTTGGGAATCTGGAATTCCAATCTATTGGGACTCGTATGATTCTTCCGGACGCCGAGACGGATGAAAATGCGCAGGCCAGGAATGTCAAACAGTTCCCCCGGCACCACGATATCAGGTTTGCCCAGCACAAGCTGCAGCTGGTGGATGGTGTGTTGAACAACCTACCAGCCTGCATTATGGTGTGGGTACATATGCAGGCGCCAGAAAGTACCAGCGACAGAAAGGAGAAGGCTGAAGCCAAAGGGTTCCCGATAATCTGGAACCACCAACAAACGTTGATCACCGCACTGGTGGGCGACATCCTGGAGATATTTGAAACACTCCAGAAGAAGTTGCAAAGGAGTGATTTGTTCATCAGCGATCTTCTCACTAATTGACTGATGCGGTAATCAAGAAGTTGAACCTAATGAGGGATGGACCATTCCCGGGAAGAAGGGAGGAGAAAATGAGTTATCCGATAACACAAAAGAGGACCTATAACACAACGAAAGTATAATCACCAGTTCGTTTGTATAAACCGCCGCGACAGACGAGCAATCAGGTTGGAGGTCGTGCAAGCATTGCACGAATACCTGTCTGAACGCATGCACCCGGAGCAGGAGGACGTCATCAAAGACATGAAGGAGTTAGTGATGTCATGCAGTCTCAGATCATTCGTTGAGCATGGTGTGTGCGTCGTCAGGCGCCTTTTCCCAGATGAGGCATCTGACTTTGCGGACGGGGCAGCCGAGCAGTGGGAAAACATAATGAATGTGCCATTCCTGCCTGATGGCTGTGATCTCGGTTGTAAGCTGACTGTCAGGTTGCCCCAACTTCTGCCAGTCACAATAGGTTCAGTTCAGAAGGTGATGGAATCTCTGGCTTGTACGAGTCCACACTCTATGCAGACCGAAACGATCATGAACCACCACCACAACCTCGTGGTCGATAATCACCGCACCAGTATGAATGAGGACACGAGAAACGCATGAATCATGGTGGCACTGAATAGTGTTGGCACCGCCTACTATGACCCTCGACTCACTGTCGTCAAATTCTTGGAGAAGACAAGAAGATGCTGGGTTCCATACTGGGACATCTACCGACAGCGTGAATTCGTTAGGGAATTCACCTGCGAAACGAGACTCGTCTAGTCAAATTGAAACAACTGTCAAACGTTCTGACTTGCAGGATACGTCTCATGTTTCTATGACTACTCCATGTATTGGTTGTAATAAAACATGTTTCTAGTATATATGTGTAACATTTATTTTCATACCAAAATGCAGTCGTCACTGTAGGCCCCACAACTAGGTGGATACAAACCTAATAACACATTATATTAAGCTTTCATACTGCCTAAAGGTTATGAACATAATCATTAATGTATGCGTAAACGGCCCTTTTTACCCATTAGAAGTGCCCTTTTAAGACATTGCCCCCCAGTGAAAATTCAATAAAAAAACGCCCTGGCCGACACGGTGTCGGATTTTCGTGTATTTGCCATGCCAACTTCCATCGGAACTTCCTCTCGTCGTTTTGCTCACAAAATCTCGCAACAGCCATAATCGCTTCCTCGATATTCGCAGGATCGGTTTGTTCTACAAGTTTCCTTGCCGGTTCATCTGAGGCTAACCCTCGGGCGAAATTTTAATTAAGACGCGCTCTTGATCGTTATTGCGCCGTCCGATCGGATAGGCGACATCGCCAACGTCTCGGAAGCGGCGAACATATTGTGCTGTAGCTTCATACGCGGATTGACGTAGCTTTTCTAACTCGTCTCTCAAGGCAGCGCTTTCGTCAAGATTGAGAAATGGTCAAGATGATCTCCGATATCAGGCCAAATCTTTTTAAATACACATGAACGTCACGGCTTCTAGTTCTTCATATCTTTGAAATTTAAAGTGTCCGGGATTTTAAAGTTCCAACATAAGGCAAAATATAAACCGACGTGGTTTATAATTGCCGATAGTTCTAAATTGTGGGGAACATTTTCGTAGTTCCCCGTGGAGAACGTAAAACTTCCACCCTTCTGTATAATAAGTGCCGCCCTCCTCGAAGTTCTAATCTAGTCCTCGTTTAAACAAAACTAGCTTGGCACTGGTTTAGTTAGCCCTTTCAAACTAGTATAGAACCAAATGCTTGGTAGCGCTCCATTTGAAATTATGGCTCTACGCATGCGTAGTTGTACGTTGTAGAACAGTTGTACTGTGGAGACGGAGGTTGGCACACGTTTGCATAATTACAAGCTTCTACAAAACTCTTAAATCTAGGACAACGTTTCAGGGCGGTGAACTTCCGTCCTAGAAATCCGCTACCACCCCTATTGTTAATCACCTTGTCCGCTGTGTTGACACGGGAGTCCATCGTCCTCCCACTGAATAAACACATTGGTATTCACACCCGAGTGCCCTAAGCTGACCATACATCCACTTTTGCCTTTGAATCTGGAGTTTCTGTTAAACGCCTACAATTGTCCTCTAATAAGCAATAATCACCTAGCTAGCCACGGCGGTTCTTTACAACGAGCCCCAGTTGCCTCTACAATAGGATAGACTGGGGCAGCGCGGGGCCTTGGGGTAAGTCGGCCCCTTATATCGTACGCAAAATAGCAATTATAATGTACCAAATCCGTGTGCAAAATGATTCTGACATATGTCGGATATCCACCCAGGAACCTCAGAAACATGAAAGAAATGTAACAAAGTCAATGTGTTTTTGAAATATGTTATGCAGTTTGATCAAATATTTTGTCAAAAGTCAAAATTGTTCAACGCATTGTATAATTGTAATACTGAGGAAAGTAGGTAATGTTTTACATACATCGTGTTACTGTCTTCTTATGCATGTACACATGGTCATACGATACACATATATAAAACGTGTTGTATTATGTGTAAAATTGAATTTGTTTGTGTTAATGTTACAAAGTTAAAAATATGCTAGACCGCATGCCAAATAATGACGAAATATTAATAAATCCAATCTGTTGTAATGAAATATTAAATACTGTACATTTAACAACTATAGCTTAATAATTGTATTCTTATTTGTATGTGTGTATATGTGTGTGTGTGTGTGTGTGTGTGTGTGTGTGTGTGTGTGTGTGTGTGTGTGTGTGTGTGTGTGTGTGTGTGTGTGTGTGTGTGTGTGTGTGTGTGTGTGTGTGTGTGTGTTCTAGTGCACCAAACTTCTCAAATGTCAACTGCACTAATGTGGAATCAAATCCCTTTATTGAGGTTCGTTCACCAAGTTTAGTGTTACATTTTCAATTCAATACGAACAAAGAGACGGCAGAGGCGAGTCATCTGCCAACTCAAACAATAATACTATTGTCAGCACAATCGTTTTAAAAGTAAATAAAACACAAACATCGTTCCAGTGAACTGTATCGCATCTAGGCACAAAGTAAGGGAGCAGAACAATCACCATATCTTCAGAGAAAGAAGACAAGTGTCAGTCTTACAACAAAGGACACAGTGATTATAAGACACAACTGTAAATGTTTCCATATTTCTAAAGTAAGAAATATGTCAGTATTCTACCAAACACATTGCGATTGCAAATAATTGAGCACTGCAATTGGCAACCGAGCAGTTTATATTAAAATGTCATGATATCCGTTGTACATACTACACACAATATCAATAATGATTACAAAACATAAACAGCCTGCCAGTGTGATCTAACAATTTACAGATATAATAATGTCTATGTATGGAAATGGAATTAATTCAACTTGTCACAATCCCAACTATTTCCCTACACACAAGTCACAAACATGTGTTTATAAGAAACAAGTGAAATCGAATCACCACTCTTAATAATAACAACATTTAGGTCGAATATAATGTCAATATATGACTAGTACGTGCACAACATCAGTTGTAACATTGTCGTTTAGGTAACCACCCCGGTCCACACCCGTTAAGTCATAAATCATCCCAACAAATAAAAATGTTCTCACGACACAACCTCGTGGCAAGGACCTTTTCATCGCGCTGCAGAAACGTTGTCGCACCGTAATTAAGCGCCGCTAAAAGAAACTGCAAAGAACGAGGTCAAACTGAAATTGCGCCAGTAAGAGAAAGAACGCCCTAGTACATATATATTATATTGTATTTCCATGCAGTATTTCGTTCATAGTTTTGTGGTGGGTAATATGGAACCGTGCTGCCCCAGGATACCCTGATACGTTACAAATTTCGCATTGCATTTCAGATTACGACTCCTGACAGCAAGCCACAACTGTCCGGTGACGTGTACGGGGCGGATTTGAATGTTTCGGTAACTCCAGCCTTTGCCTTTAGATGGCCATCCGTACCTCCAGCCGTACGTGTGATTCGGCGGGGATTGAAAGCTGTGGTTGATTTCCTACGATCAAGCAAATCAAGAATAAAACTATCAAAGAAACGAGGAGATCCCTGCAGTATGTTGATATACGTTTACACTTCTAGACACAAACAGTTATGTACTCGTCATTCAGCATGACCACGAAAACATATACTTCACATGTACAATCTTGTGTGACAGTGACATAGACACCACACACACGCACACTCACACCACACACACGCACACGCACGCGCACACACACACACCACACCACACACACACACACACCATACACTCACGCACATACCCATACACACATACACTGCACACACATAGGCACACACGTACGCACGCACACACATACATACGCGCACACATACACAACTCATACGTACATGTACACACATATGACACACACACCACACACATGCACACGCAAATACACACCACACACACACATACATCCATACATGCACACACGCATACACGCACACATACACATCCGCAAACACACACAACACACACTCACACAAGCACACACGCACACACATACACACGCACACACGCACACACACGCACACACACGCGCGCACACACGCGCACTCACACTCATACACAGACGCGCGCATCCACATACATATGCACACACACACACACACACACACACACTCACAAACACACACACACACACACACGCACGAACACACGCACACACACACACACACGCATACACACACATGCACACACATGCACACACATGCACACACACGCACACACACATGCACTCACGCACTCACGCAAACACACTCAGGCACACTAGTTCGTTGGTAGTTAGACTGCATATGAGAAACGCGTCTAATGTGGTTGATTTGTGTTGGGGGTTCGTGATTGTACCATAGAAATGTGTTTGCAGGAAAAGGTACAGATCCAAACTTTGAACTCAGTGTTGGGTTCCCGATTGTTTTGTCGGTATCGGCGAAGACGTGCACCTGTGCTAATCCGGTTAACCACACAACGTTAAGTAAGTTAACTGTTTCAGTTAAAGCCTAAGGGAAAGAAAATGATTTTGGGGGCTAATGCACGACGCGTCACAACAGGGTCAAATTCAAGGACGATCTAACGGTCTATGCCCTTATTGGTCAAGCACTGGGGGCATGTTTCAATATGATAGTACGTATTTCATCTGTGTAGTTCACTAGAAACCCCAACTTTGAAAATATCTTCTGAATATGCCAGTCGTGTGATGTTGTTGATTATAGATACAAATGGTTACATTGTATTAACTCTTAATTGCATAAGCCCAAGCAATTGCCTGTTCTTTCCTTTGAATACACACACTGTAATGTGATAAAGTACTAACCATATGAAAATAACTCTTACCTTGTATGGACTTTCATCTGCGTGTCACGCATACTTCATCAATACCAGTACATCTGTTGGGTGGTCCATGAGGAGGGATTTGTTGATGGTAGACATATATTTTGTGTCATTTCTCGTGTATTTCTCTTGGTGTTTGTTGCCAACGTTCTTTATATGTCCCTCAATCATGTTTTGAACAATCTTCCCCTCCTAAAATATACTCAACACCACACCTCTTGCATGGTATTTGATACACCAATTCGCTCTGTTCTTTTTGGCTCTACTTTGTCCTTTTAGTGTACCAACAGGCGCATGAGGGTGGTGTGGGAATGCATGGCTGTTGCTACCCCATACTTTTTCAGCACTCCCTCAACGTATAGGATGACAACCTGGCTTGTGTAGATCTCGTTCTTTTTGTTGTTGTCAGTCTTTTTTCTTGTTATTTATTATCCTTCACCTTTTTCAAAGCTATGGACGTTTAGCTACATAATCTCAGAGATCTTCTTAGGTGGTTCTACACTTCCGTCTTGTTCCCCTTTTCCGAAGTTATCGTTCCACACTTGTTCATAAGGGTTCTGCTACTCCTAACAGCTGGTGTTTGGGGTGGTTGGACGCAAAGTTCAGGTATTGGTCAATGTGTGTTTTCTTCCTGGATACTATGGACTTCACACTTCCATCTTCCTTTCTGGTGAACTTAGCATTTAGGAAGGACATGCTGTTGTTCTCTCCATCTTCTCTCGTGAAAATTGTGCTACCCCTACGGGTAGTACAGTTTTCACGCAAATACAGACACCACGTCAACAGTGTTCATATGTTGTTGTAATCTATCTGCTTTTCCTGTATGTATCAGAAAAATTACGTAATCCGCATATCTCTTCAAGTATCTTGGTTGGCAATTGGCTGGCGATGTGTCGATGATTCTCTGCTCCAAAACTTCCATGTTCAAGTTCATAATAATAGGGATACAGGACTGTTCATGGCTACACCAAATGTTTGCTGGTAAATGTTTCTTCCAAATCTAAATTTCATGGTCCCCAAGACAAATGTTATCAATTCTGTGAAGTCGTGTATTTATAGGTTGATTCTCTTCTTGAGTGTCATGTCATTCGGTAGTGTCTTTTTGATTACGAGAGTAACACAACATCGTATGACACAAATGTTCCCCATCTTCCTCTTTCAGCCCTGCCATTTCTTTCATAAATTCTTGTGAATTCTCAGTGTGGTGTTCTGTTTTCCTCTAGTGGTTGTAGCATAATAATAATATTTATTATTAGGATACATTTATAAAGCGCCATATAGCCGGGCTAAAAACCTGCTCATGAGCGCTAACAATATAAAACAAGTGAGACAAGTAAAGCAAAGCAAGGTAAATAAATAAGTTAAATATGTCAAATAAATATGTTAAATAAATAAGTTAATTTAAGAAGTTAAATCAGTAAAATAAATAAGTTGAGTACACAACTAAGTTGACTTGATAAATTATATAGACATAAACATTGAGAAAACAATCCAAATTAAAAACAAATTAAAATTGTTAACTTAACTAAAAACGCAGATATGCCCGGCCGAGGTAGTGAACAACGCGACACACAAGTAGGAGAACCTTGATTTCCTTGGCGAACAGGCACCCAATGATGATTGAACAACACTGGTGTGATGTGATCTCGTCTGCGGGTCCCAGTATTGAGCCACGCCACCGAATTCTGGACCATCTTCATTTTCTGCAGCAGCATCTCGGGCAGACCATAAAATTGGCTAAGTTTCTGGACACTCGGTATGCTACCATTAGTGTCTACAGTCTATGGTATAGTTTACAATTTGTCGGAATGGCACACCCTCCTTGTGGATGTTTCGTGAGCCATACATCCGTGTTATTTTTCAAGCGTTGGATAAAGGTAACACGATATTGATCTATTGATCAAGGGAATTTACCATTCTGATTAGTTCTGCCTTCTAACTCCTGGTTGGGTCCTTCTTTAGCGTCTCATGCATTGTTTGGTCACGTACCATTTCCCACATTTTCTACTGATATTCTTTCGTTTCCATGATGATTGTGGCCTTCCCCTTGCCCACAAGAGTATGGTGATGAACTGCTACTTCAGAAGAAGCTATTCTTTCCTGTCTTCTGGTCAGATTCGGTTTTAGAGTCTTAGCTAACATTGTAACCCTCGCGATGTTTGCATGAAGCTTGTCTTTTTGATCTTGTGGCAAGCTACATGTAACTTGTCCTGCCGCTACAATGAACTCTTCGGTCGGTAACTTCGCTCGTGTTATTACTTAAGTAGCTTGTTCTGATTCACGGATAGTTAGTATTTAGACAGGTTTATCACCCACCGGTTCAACGGTGTTCCGGTTAGATTAGCTTCGTTTTTTTCTGACTCCCTCTTTGAACGATTTCACTCACATGTACGACGCCGTCACTAGACGTTACATGTATTCATGAAGTTTGTGTGATATACAGACGTCAAAAAGAGATTGTTTGAATAACATGATCTGTCCTGAAGAACGTTTAGTAATCTAAGTATGTGTGCGTGATTGATTGCGTGCATGAATGATTGCATGAGTTTGTGCGTGCTTTGGGTGTATGTGTGTTCGTGCTATTAATAGTTGTTGGGGATTAATTTCATATTTACAGCAATTCGATTTTTAACTAAATGTGTCAACGTCTTCATAAACAAAACGAAATTCGTTGCGGTGCCTGGATTAACATGAAAGTGTTTGATTATACTTTATATATACTAAGTCACACGAAGACTGTTTCCTCTCCCGTTAGTCATCAACGGATTGTTATCGATTAGCCTCGGACCTGCCTTTTCTTTTCAGTCACTATTTAAACAAACACATCGCGATTCATGGTTTGAACAAGAATGACTGTTTGATTGTAGGCCCTATCAGGATTGTGGTATTTCACAATGACAATGTTTTGTTGTCCAGAATTCACCGCTGGGCTGAAATCAATCGACGTCGCTGTCAACATTTATATTTGGACAGCGTTCTCGAAAATATTCAAAACGCCTTGGGGCTTGATTCATCGCAGGTGAGTGTACAGGTGCATTTTCCAACGTTTTATTCAGGTTGACATTACCCAAAAAAAACACGACGTAACAGCATACGGCATCACTATACAGTAACTTTTGGTCAGTCTGGACATCACTTGATGCAACGTGATATTCACGTAATTTAAGGTGACGTCCAGACATCTCCTGTCCAGAACGTGATGACCACGTCTCGATTGGGTGTGTCAGAGAATAAAACGTGGGGAAACTAGATGGGGTTTTTCATACATCGTGTTAAGACACACATTTGTGTGTGGGGTAAAACACGCTCTACCGTTTTCCTATACATATACATGATATATTTAACAACTGCTGTATAATGTGTAAAACAGTACGTTTTATGCTAACGTTGCATAATAAAAAATATGTTAGTCTGCATGCCATAATTGTGACGAAATATTAAGAAATAGAAGCGAAAATGCAAATGGAATGTCACGGACAGTATAGCCTATGGTGGGGAACCTTCTTACCCATGGGGCAAGACGGCGTTTTCGGTATTTATACTACTGGTATATAACTCATCTGATTTTTATATTTACCCTACGGGTAACACGTACATTTGCCTATTGTATGAGCACATGAAAGACATGTTTGCATAGTTTTATGGTGAATAATCTGAATGTTTTCTTTAGGGTGTCGCACTGCCCCAGGCTACTCTACTGACGTGATATTAAGAGAGAAGTGTAGGAGGAAGACCTCAACCAATATGTATTGTCTGTGTGCTTACAGTGTTTGCGTCGCTCCTCCTCGGCCGTGTTGCCATTGCAAAGACACCGGGGAGCCTGGCAAAGTTGACGATAAAACAGGAGAATGTTTGTGTAAATGTTTCTGCGACTCACCGGATAACAAGACAGCTAGCGTGAAAGTAAGTCAAGTTCGACAGAACTGTTTTCGAGTATTACAAGTCCTCTGAGCCATTGGGATGCGAAACGATACTGGGATCATGTGAACGAAAAGAGTTCGCGTATATGCTACACAGACCTGCCTACCAGTCCGGATTGTCCGGAATCTTTCCGGAAATACACCTCAAATTACGGTATTACGGCGAGGGATGAAAATACTACAGATTCATTCGTTGTCACAATAAACGTCAATCACTTCCATACTCCTCAAATTTAGCTTCACTTTATTCAACAGGTGGCAGCATATATACTCTGCTTGTTGTGACATGTTTTTTCATTCGCTGCTTCTGGTCGTAATCTGACCAATAGGAAACAGCATTACGACGAGTTCACATTTCCGCGCTCATGGCGCTCAAACAAAACGACTCACGCTGCACGAAATGATGCCGGGGGGTCGAAACGGCACCACTACCAGCCAAGAAGAAACGTGTACTGCAAACGTTTATAACAGCATGCACGCAGACATGGCCCGTATTGTAAAGTTTAAAGAAGGGGGTCGGCTTTATACATTGCCGGATACGCGAAATTTATTTTCCTATTCCACATGGTCACTGGTGGCTGGGATAATTGCACGTACTGACTACGACGTCGTTAGACTAGTACTAGTGACAGAGTAGTGGGTGTTGTACTTGTAGTGTTGGGCCAACTGACTGTACTAAGACTAAGTTAGTGTAATTATTGAGTTTAGTCTATCATTTACGGCCTATAATACAGGGATAGGCTTATATACTAGAGTTGAGTAGACTAGAGTCTAGACGATGTCGATGGCTAGCGTAATGTAATGGTTTTGCCGTCCCCGGCATGACTGTCTTTGATCTAGTCAAGCTACTATACTGTATAGTCTATAGCCTGGCCCTATGTATACCAGCTACTAGTATTAATCATAATGATACCACAAATATACAATGATGTGATGCATTGTTATAATTTGTCAAGTTTTTGAAGTCAGTATGCTGTTTTTGAAATTTACGTAAAATCAGAATTACAATGTGTATAGACTAATTTACATTACAGTTACGCTTCTTCACGTTTGATTTCCATCAATGCTGGTTATGAACATCTACCTTACCTCGTTAAGCTTGAAAACACCTCATAGTTTTTTAGAGACAATGATGTTTTGGGTGGAACTATCGTCATAGTCACAGTATTAAAGTATTACTGACAGTCGTGTTCTTTTCGTGACAATATCTGACACGGTTCTGAACTATTACTGACAGCAAGCCTATATTCCTGAAAGTCAGCGTAAATGGGAAGATGGATTATTGACAGGAAGTTCTTGGGGTAGGCAGGTCTGGTTACAGCAATGCCGAATTATTCCAATACAAATTAATTTAGTTTCTTCTTACAATTCACACGATTTGTTAGCCAATTAATATATTGTTTAAACGACTGCTAGTTTTACCCTTGAAATACTTACTTTGACACATTTGCAAATTCTTTTGAAACATTACACAACATAGTACAGACAAAGAAATGGTTATTTAACTTCGTAGTCCAGCAACAAGGTGTTATGAATGGTGTCGTGATAATAACATCTTCACATGAAGCTCGATCTCCATGTGATTGAATTGTGTTATTTAATCTCAACCATATGACGTGATGTGATGTGATGTGACGTGGTGTGACGTGATGTGACGTGATGTGACGTGATATGACGTGATGTGTGAGTATGTATTAACCAATCACTGCCTTCTATCTCTGACAGTCGACAAATGGTGACTGCAAATGCGAAAAGTGCCCGGATGGATCACTCCAGAAATGGGCTGCTAACATAAAGTGCCCGTGCATATGTGCCGACGGTGTAGAAAGGGAGATGTCGCAAAACGGTTCGTGCAACTGCAACTGCACCTGTGAGGACGGTGTCACGAATAGTACTATAACAGTGGATGGTTCGTGCCCGTGCGAGTGTACGTGCAAGAACTGCGAGAACTCGACGCTTGGGCCGGAGGGCTGTAAGTGCCCTAACGATGTATGTCCGCGCTGCATGTCGGGCGAGGAGGCGACGTGGCAGGGATGTGAGTGTAAGTGCCCGGAAGTGTGCGGCCACCCGCCCATGTGTGGACAAGGAAGAAGAGGTCCTACGTGTGACCAGCCTGACTGCTGGCCCCGCCAGAGCTGCAACGGACACGGCGTCTGCACGAAAGGTTACGCCTGCACTGCCTTCTGCCTATGCAATCCCAGATGGCAGGGTATGTCATTTCGTCGTGGCTAAATTCCCCTTCAGCGTTCATTTTAAGAATCGATTTACGTGCCCCGCCCACCTCACTCGTACCACGTGTTGTACCCACATCACGCGTTCCACGCGCCCCATCCACCTCACCAGTTCCACGCACCCCGCCCACATCACCCGTTCCACACGCCCCACCCACCTCATTTGTTCCACGCGCCCGTTCCACGTTACTTGTTCAGCCCCGCCTGCCTCACCCGTTCCACACGCCCACCAACCTCACCCGATCCATGCGCCCCGCCCACCTCAACCGTTCCACGCGCCCACTGGCCTCATCCGTTCCATGCACCCCACCCTCCTCACTTGTTCCACGTGCCCCGCTCACCTCACTTGTTCAACGTACTCCGCCCAGTTCATCAGTTCCACGCGCCCCGAAACTTTTACCGTTCCACGTTTTTTTCAATGGAGATGTCTTCGTCAAGTTATGTATGCACTGCATGGTTTACTGTTGTTCGCTTTACCAGTTTTATCAATGTTACAAACTCTATATAATATCCGACTCCGTCATATGCAGGGAAGTATTGCAAGGACCGAGTGCCGCGCCGAACGATTGGCGATCCACATCTAGAGACACTGGACGGCATCGAGTTCGACTACTTCGGCATCGGCGAGTTCTGGGACTGCAAGAGCGAGGAGAACGACTTCGGCTGTCAGGTGCGCTACTTCCACTACAAGCAGACGTCTCTGACGGGCGCCGTCGCCCTCAAGGCCGGGATGTCTGTCGTCACCATCACAACCCCCGCTATCGCACAGCCAGGCGATGTCCCCACGGTCAGGTGAGTGACACGCACTGTGTCTATCAGCTTGAGTTTTGAGAAACTCCTCTCACACGACGCCACACTCACACACAGGGTGAGAAAGGTCCTTACCGATATGAGCATGTCCGGGAACGATGTCTCGCATCTCTATTTCACCTCACACCGAAAGAGATAGAGCGCATATTCCATCTGGCTGCCGTCTCTCCCGTTTGATTGTGGTAACTGGGTACGTGACGTCACACGTGAAGGACCTCCTTCACCGATCAGTCCTTCTGCTGCGATGTCGACGTACTTTCTGTCAGTCGGTTGATGGCGGAATCGACGTAGTAATCACTGGTCGAGTAGACCAGGTGCTCCATAGTTGTTGTATTCGCCGGTATATGTCATTTTATGTTGCTAAAACTAAAACAGTTCTTGTTAGCAGCAGACTTGACTATCGCAATTCCCTCCTTTATAATATCGCTAGCAAAACTTCAACATGTCCAAAATTGTTTGGCAAGGATAGTTACACGTTCTCCTCTTTTTACTCGTTCAGTGCCACTTCTAAAATCACTGCATTTGCCACCTGTGCGATATTGCATTATTTGTTAAGAACTGTACAACTACTTACCAAGCCCTATCATCCAAAGAACCTGCATACCTACATTCTATGCTTATTCCAGCAAAGAAACCGAAAAAGTTTCGGTGAGTAAATGTTTATCTACTTGTTATTGCCTTAGTTAGGACAACTGCTGCAACTCGAGCCTTTTCGGTTGCTGCACCAACTCTGTAGAACTTACTCCCTATTGGTGTTAAGTCAGTAAGAAATAGTTTCATTTCGCCGTCATCTGAAAACCTATCTTTTTAATCCTGCATATCATACGTAGCTTCTTAGCAATTTCATCCATCTGTTGACGACTTTTGCTCTAGTTAATAATGAGAACGTCTAATCATTTGGATTTGTTGCGCCACTGAGTTCGTATTTTCCGAGGATATCGGCGCTAAAGAGGTCATTCCATTATTATAAACCAAACATTGTCGTTCAATTCGAACCATGTGGGCTTTCTAATGATCATATCCCCGGGGAGTCGATCGGTGATTTTGTGTTGTTCTCACCTTATCTCAGCGTGAAGCGACAGGCCAGCATTCTTGACGGTTTTGCCCCGCTCTGTGTCTTTTCCGCCGCAACCTTCTTTCCGTTGACGATGCCCGTTTCTTCGGATAATACAGTGGCTTCCGTCATTACATCTTGGACGACATTTACTTGCACCTTCCCGGAAAAGGGAACAAGAGCCACGAGTTTGGTCGCGCAATTATCCAGCAGCCAGTGTTTGCAATTACACCTGGACCTCTTTTGCTTCCCTCAGAACTGGACATCAGAAAACCATACAGGCACAACATCACACTGGACCGGTGATCACGCCAATGTCAGGTGTTTTAAAAACAATATGAAAACAAGGACGTTTCGTGATTCGTGTGATCCACAACATATAAATAATCCATGTTTGACTCGTTCTTAAGTAAAACATCTTGCGAATGCTAAAGTGTTGGCCCCTAAAAGTGCCGCTGGGGACTTTTGCTCCATCGCCCCCCTCGATACGCCAGTAGTGTCGGTAAAGTACTTATATCATGACAGTTTTTACTTGCAAATAATTTTTCGAAATTGTGTTTTCCTATTGTTCCATCCATTTGTATTAGCCTTTGGTAATGTTGAGCAAATTATAATGTCTCTATTTATGCTGGTGATGATTCACTGGCCTACAATTTGCCCCACATCCGACAAGATACAACAGGATAGAAATAGTGTTTCGCCAGATTTCGAATACATCAGATGTCACTGCGTACAAGTTGAAATCGTATGTGAATCACTTGTTCCTGACGCGCAGGGTTGACGGCAAAGTGCAAGACGCTCACGTTTCACAAAGGATAACGCTCGGCAACGACACTGTCTTGCTCGACATCCTTCCACGAAATGATACATCTGGTGGGGGTGACACAACTTCCGGCACGATGATGTCGCTGCAATTCCAATCAGGTACATTGATCAATGTGACACGATTGTAAATTATGTTGTTAAACAATTTAATTTACCCCTTCCCTTACGCAATAAAACAATATAACTATTAAATGTAATTTGAACAGGTTTACGCACGCACACGCACACACACACATACACACACACTCTCTCTTTCTCTCTCTCTCTCTCTCTCTCTCTCTCTCTCTCTCTCTCTCTCTCTTTCTATATTTCTCACACATACGCGCTTGCGCACACGCACGCACGCAACGCACCAGCAAACACACACACACATATACACATACACAAGAAATTGTGTTTACATGTTGTACTGGAGCTCCAACACAACTACAACAAAATATTGTGAAATTATGTGTTGTTCCGAACCCATCTAAAGGTTTCTTTGTAATTACATATTTCTTTGTCGGTCTTTATTCGAAAAGGTACATCTGTGACGGTGGCGACATCTTACAGTGCGAAGATGAAACGGCTCTTCCTTAGTGTCAGCTTCACGCCAACAGGGGCGTTCTTTAAGAAGACGGCAGGACTGTGTGGTATCATGGACGATGACATCACGAATGACCTCAGTGGGCCCGACGGAACATTGTATAACAACACTGAAGAGTTTGCGGAGAGCTGTGAGTAGATGACTGAAGAATGCTATTGATCAGACGAAGTCCGTCTGCAATTTGCTGTTTTAAACGGTCACTTTGTAAACGTTGGACACCTAGGCTACAAGTTGTGACATTGCGTGTCAGTTTAAGGTTGCATTTTGGGTCGTCCATTTTTTTAAACAAAATTTCCTATATATATGCCATGTTCATATACTATGCAATTTTAAGATAACACAGTGCAGAAGACGATACATATCTGCGTGCTATAATTTTATGATTCCGTTGGCCAAACATGGCGAGCAGTAGTTTTGTAAAAGCATAATTTATCGAATAACATATAAAATGTCAAAGTGACATATACAGTAGCAAATATGATCAGATAAGTAAATATTGTTAATGTTGGAAATAAACTTTAAAAAAACAGTTAAAATGTTAGTTTAACTCAGAATGCTACTTTAATAATCCATAAATATTGGCCGTTTAGCATAGAGATCGGTTGTTATGCTGCGGATGGTGTAACATGGTAGTTCCAGAGGATATAATTATAATGCATGCACTACACAATACCAGACGTGCTCTGGATTAGACTGCATTTGTAAAGTTGCTCTAAATGTAGCGCCTTGTTAAGACCACATTGTTACTTTATACTTTGTTCACGCGTTATAGAACTTCTTCCTGCAATGATGGGATCATTTAAATGTTTCAAATCAGAAAATATAACACTCATGAATTGTATAATTTGGATACCGCAAAGTCAACAACATCGCTCTAACGACAAGAGTGATTTAAAAGCAGCAAAAATCAACAAGTTGTTACCACTCGTCTGAGTAATTTAAAGGCTTCGAAGGAATAATAACTTATGTGGCGGGAATGCTATTTTAATGTTTTACTTTGCATTTCCGATATTACATGAATTGTCTACCCCAACTCCCAGGTCCGTACTGATACCCGAAACAGGCGAATTAAGTATGTATGAATGATTAATGATGTGTCATTTGTAGGGCGAATAACCAGTTCTCAGCGGGTGAACGCTGGCATGCTTGGGTCGTGGTCTTGGACGGAGTCAAACTTCCACCTTGATGACGTCATGGATTCATCATACACGGATCCTTCCTACAAACCGGCGTACACTCTGGAAGGATATTCTGCCGGCATCATTGACGCAGGTAAATGGTTGTTTTTACACCCGCTTTGGAAAGACCAGATACAATCCAGATTGCATGCGGTACGTGTCGATATGGTAGCGATTTGGGCGTGCTATCCCATAGGTGGATCCAGGGAGCCTCCCTAGACCTTTCTTGACCTATTGAATATGTCCCCGTTTCTGTTATGACAAGCCGAAGTTACAAGTTACGGCGACGCCGAGAATATTTTAACAGCACTGACAGCGCGACAGCAGAGTCGTGCTGAAGGTTCGGCTCGGCTCAGACCACCGAATATGAATTTGCGTCGGCCGCCACTGAAGTTTCTGCCCCCTCCCTTGACTATCCTCTCTGGATCCGCCCCTGTAGCCACCCCGGATATGTCGTATCTGGCTTAGATCCTCATTTGTCGAGAACACGCGAAAGTTATGCTATTGTAAATCAAACTAATTATGTGTGCTCCTGCATTGTTTTATGGTTTACATCAATAAAGTAGATGTTGTGTGTTATGATGGTTGCTAACGCCATGCCTGTTGCAGCCACTGCGCTGTGTGAGAAGCAAGGGTTGTCTGGCACACTTCTCAAGGGTTGCATCTATGACGTCGTCATCTCCAACGACACGGCTTTGGCAGAGCAAGAAGCACTCAAGACAGGTCGGTGCTCTGGCAGAACCCATACGCCACATTCGAATAATACATAGTTATGCCTTCGCTCCGTCCTTACGTCCAAATAATGATTCCCTGTCCCAAACCCCGTCACAGTAGCACTGCCCGAAGCCACGTATTTCTTTCTTTTTACTACGCTAGTCAAAAAGGGACCGTTGTCGATTCATTTGTGAGTGCTCGAAGCAGAATACTGCCTAGCATTGATGCCAGACCTGGGGGTAGAGGCAAACACCTTAGTTAACATTATTCCACAGCATTGACGTTATACAAGTACCTTATTATATGTTTATTGTTTGGCCTTTAGTCGATCCATTTGAGGCACACCAAAATTATCCAACAACAGCCCCCTGCCGATATCACTGGCGGCTAAGAATATGTCCAGCTCCCAAACCCCCGGTTCCGACGCCAATGATTTTATTCAGATCATAATACATTCAGATAGTCGCAATTAACAGGAAACTGTATGTGGTCCAACGTAGAATATGTGCCCACTTCACCAGACGATGGTGTACACATGTATGGAATAATGACAAGCGTGCGTTGTTGTGTCGTGAAGGATGTCCCAACCAGTGTTCTGGGAAGGGACGGTGTGTCAACGAGATCTGCGAGTGTTTTACCGGATGGTCAACTGAAGACTGTCACGTGGGATCGTGTGGCAGTTGTTACCATGGCAAATGTGCCACAGGATTCTGTAAATGTCACATCGGCTGGGACGGCGTCGATTGTTCGCGTGAGGCAACTTGTGAGAAAGTAAGTTGAAGTCAGACGACCACGATCATTGACGCAAATTAATTAAGGATAGCGATCACGACAATTATTTGACCAATTAAGTCATCGTAAGCACGTTCTTACTAAAGTGACGGCAGACTCTACTTAAACTATTTATGGGCCTGAAAAGTGTACAAATGGGGGTTTGCAAGTCCAAAACTTCAATGTAATATGAGTTACTTTTGTTATGACAGCTACTTGAAGTCAACCTTGAGTTTCATCGCGTGTCCAGCGTCATCGACAAAAAAGTACTATATTACAAACAAATTGAGCATTTTAAGTTACATATAAATGGGAAAATCTTGTTGAACCATCTAGTATATATTCCATTTAATACGAATCAAGAAGTATAAGTTAGAATTTGACTTGGAAACTTTTTGTTTCCCTCATGGATACTTTGGTGATTATTACTGCACCGTGTTGTTTCATGGAAAGACCTGTTTTATATTGCTACAGCTCGTTCAGAAACGCGTTAGGAAGTATAACTGAAACACAATCAGTAACATTGATCAGTTATCGTTGGCTTGGCTAACTGTCATATGTGTCCGCGGAATGAAACTAGGCAAAATGTGAACTAAGAAATGAACATACCTTGATGACGCTGGACAAGCAATTTCGTAATCGAAAACAAGTAAAATGTTTAGGAAAACGTATTAAAACATGACGTGGTATGCAACTGTACACATGTATTGAGTTTATATTGTTTGTTTTAGTATTGCACTTCCTTAAATGGTTCTTCAATTCATAATTATTTACGTATGTTGTTTAATAACCTGATCCACAATATGAATACACTGCACATGTGACCCGCCAGAGCGAACTGGGTATCAAGTCGCGCAGGCAGTCTACGTCACATCACGTAAATGTTATGATTTTGGCATAAATGCATATTTTTTATATTTACCTTTCAACGTCTAGTTTATTTTCCTCAACAAGTCATCCAAAACTAATGAAATACGTGCAATTACAAACCCACGTATAAAAACAATTGTCAATTTTACTCAAAATGACCTCGTTTCTCTAAATGTCGCCTTTGTAAAGATTGCTTCAATTGTAGCAATGAATCGCAAATTACTGAAGATATTTCAATAAATGAGGAAACATTTTAAAGTTCATGATTTGTAAAATTCGAAAAAGGTACAAAACTCCATTTTCACAATCTTGCAACTTAATATCCTATTCGCTATGGCAGGTCGGATATCTGTACATCAAAGAACTGCAGTCGCGATTGGCTAAAATAATTGAGAAAGCAGTTTTAAGGTTGCTTTATGAGCGAGAGCGGTGATCGTGATATCTGCTTGTCACTGCGTGTGACCAGGTCAACGACTGCACGGACTCAGCTCACGGCCGATGTCGCTCCCAGGACGTGTGTTTGTGTCAGGAAGGATTCACCGGTGTCGACTGCAGGTAGGACGTATCCTTAACAATAAGTATGGGCCTTGATGTGCAACTTCTGAAACCGTTAATTCCTTTGTGCAACAATAGCGCAATGTACCTTATGGTGATAAGAATGTATGTGAGTTTGTGTGCGAAGAAGTACTAACACTAAATATTGGTAATTCTTCAAACATTTGAGGTAAATGTGTAACGTCAGCAAAAGGAATGTACAGAATATACGTAGGTGTTGGGCAGAGGTGACAAAATATTTATAAAAAGAGTTTGCTTATACTATGTAAATACTATGTTTTGTGGAGGCAAGCAACACTTTTGTAACTGTCTATTGTTAGAATGTCCATCGCATGATAGATTTAGTGTAAATGTGTCATCGTGAGTGCATTGATTTGGAAAACAATCTTGTGAAATGTTTTAGTAATATAGTACACTAACGCACGCATGCACGCTGCACACACTCAAGCACACACACAAACACACGTACGCACGCATACGCACACACACGCACACACACACACACACACACACAACCCAACGTTACGTCCTTTACTATGTCACTAATCATCACCGTGTTGTCGCACTTCAGTCAACTCTTAATGAGATGTAATAACGTTACTCAATCTTACCTTGGTCGTTATTCACAATACTGTCGGTGTGGCACAGTAAAACATCGGTTAGGGCATCGGAATAGATGGATGCTTCTCAGCGGAGGTGTTCGGTTGAACAGGTCTGTCAGGGAGTAAAGTGTAAAGCGCGATAAGCAGTCCCGAAGACTGGATATCATGATACGTAAGATCTTATCTTTACTTCACCTTTACTGTCGACAGTGTGACTGCGACCTGCTACAACCAACAGGACTGTTCCTCCAACGGCGTCTGTGTCGACATCGACGTGTGTCGGTGCGACTTGGGCTGGACATCGTCCAGTTGCTCCCAGCCGTCCTGTGAGATCCTCAACTGGTGTTCCGGCCACGGTCAGTGCATTGCCCATGACGTGTGTCTGTGTGAGTTGGGTTGGACGGACAACAGCTGCTCTACTCCGGACTGTTCCGCCCAGAACGACTGCTCCAATCACGGCGACTGTCTTCAACCGGGTACTTGCTCCTGTCACCCGGGGTATGAGGGCGCTGACTGTAGAACCAACACTAAGTGCACAGCACTTGACAACTGCAATGACCACGGACTGTGCATAGCCAAGTCAGTTTTGAAGGACGACAACAAACAAACTCTTTTTAAATGCAGGTACGACAGCATACACCAAATGCACAAATAATCAGTCTACTATATACAGAAACTATTACTATTTTAGGCCTTGCTAACACATTGACTGTACACCTATTTTAAACGTATCGCTAGTGTGATTAAGTATGTGATATAAAGTGACATAACACGAAATTACTATGTGACGCTATAAAAGGAATACTGTATTTAGTATACGTACGTGCATACGTATGCCTACGCTTACTAAGCATGATACGCAAGAGGGTATATGTACATAAATAAATAAACACACTACGTGTAAATACTTGCACTCATAGCAATATTGGCCGGTGTTTACGTCAGTAAGGGTACTCGTACATGACAGATGCGACCCGGGCTTTGACGGAGACACCTGCAACTACCCAGTGTGCGAGCCGAGTTGTTCATCCCACGGCCGCTGTGTCGAGCCGAACTTGTGCAGTTGTGACGACGGCTACACAGGACCGACCTGCGCACACTTCTTGTGCGAAACCAAGAACAGGTGTTCAGGTAGATATTCTATATATATATGTATATATATATATATATATGTATATATATATATGTGTATATATATATATATATATATACAGCGGAACCTCGCTTGACGGTCACTCAGTAATACAGCCATTTCGCAATTAAGGTCACCCTAGGATAGTCCAGAATTATTTCTGTAATAGAAAAAAAAAACATCACTAATACGGTCACTTCGCCATTCAGGTCACTTTTTCCCAGTCCCGATAATAATATGTTAATATTGAGGTCCCACTGTATATATATATATATATATATATATGAATCAAGGCAATACAAATTACCTCGCGATTCACAACATTGAATCTGTAGATAATTAATTGTGTCAAAGCTATATATCGAGGAAATGTGTGATATATGTGTGTGCGTGTGTGTGTGTGTGTGTGTGCACGCGCACACGCACACACGCACACACACACACTCTCTCTCACACACACATTATAGTTGTTTGAGTTACTCGACGTTTATTGTCTAGTTAAAACCGCTGCTATGCCTAAGGATGGCTCCAACCTTACTCTCCGCCCTGTGTTGTGTTATAGGCCACGGTCAGTGCACGGGGCTGGAACAATGCACTTGTGACATGGGCTGGTCTTCTGAGAACTGTGGCACGGCCGACTGTACCAGTCTCGACGACTGTTCCGGTCACGGCCAATGCGTCGCTCCTGAGAGCTGCTTCTGCAACGACGGCTTCGAGGGCAGAAACTGTGGCCAGCCCGTCGGTGAGAACTTGAGCGCGCCGGTGTTTAAGGAGTCTGACTACTACTGCACGGTGAGCGGGAAGGCAAAGAGTGGGACGTCGTTAGTGGACGTGCAAGCGACGGATACTGACCAAGGAAAGAACGGCGACATCCGCTATGAGCTGGTGCCGTACGTTGGTCAGACTGACACGACACCCTACCTCGTCATCGACAGTGCCAGTGGCCGTGTTACCCTGTTGTCACCGATACCTCGCAACCTGCTAACGACAGACACTCTGCTGGTCTGGGTGAAAGCCGTTGATGGCGGAGTGCCGCTAAGAGAGGCGAAGGCTCAGCTCCACATCCGGATTCTGGACACGAATGACCACTGTCCTGAGTTTCACAGTCCAGATCCGCAAAGCATCCACTTCGTCAACATGTCGGCGGAAGTGGACACGGTCGTGGTCATTATCGAAGTGACAGACGAAGACTTTGGAGACAACGGCAAAGTCACACTGAGCTTCGGTGCGAGCACTGACAATGTTGTTTACGACACGTTTGACGTCGACTCATCTTCCGGGCGAATCTCGACACTCGTCTCCCCGCTCAGTGTCGGTAAGTTCGAAGTCAGTGTTGTCGCCACAGACGCCGCCGCAAACTCGTGCTCGAAGCAGTTGGCGATAACCATACAAGTCTTGCCGCCTGACGTCGAACCACCTACAAATTCGACGATCGCAGCGACAGCGCCCCGGAATACGACAACACCTTCGACACTGGAGACGTCGACGACTACTCAAACAACTACGAAAGGGGGCCATTCATCAGTGGAAACAACAACGCCGACAACTCAGTCTGTCACGTCAATCCTTTCACCCCAAACGACACCGCAACGGCGCGATGTTGACTCAGCGTCCAGCGACTCCTCAAGAAGCACATTCATCGTAATGGGATCTGTGTTTGCCCTCGTCGTCTTGGTCGGTGTGTTGGTTATTGCCATCCTCAGATCCAAGGTGGTCGACATGAAAGCTCAAATGGAAGAGAAGACTAGAAATACCTCGCGACGCTGGCATACACGTTTCAACGACTACTTCCAATCCCAACGCGAGTGAGTTCGACGTAATACAAACGATCCAATCAGACTCAGCGGCGTTTTCTGGTTAAATGATTGCTTAATTCTTCTTCTCTTTGCTTCCTTTTGGATTTGGGTCAACATCACGCGGTAACGCATTCTGCTTTGTATGGATGGTATACAAATAATCTATATTTTCCCAGGCTATGGTTTCGGCAATGTATTCCATTCTTAGCCGTTTGCACGTGTCCTCCCAAGATCTGGTTTCACGTTATTTTTCCATCAAATACTTGTCAATGAAAAAATCAGAGAAAGGGTGTAACGTCTCAAAATCACTGACATTTTATTCGTACCCAGTCGACTGTTCGGAGCGTCGCTGAGTCTGGACACGGACCGACTCTCGCAGACCAAAACAAAATATTCTGCAGATGGAACAACTTAAGAGCACATGCATTACACATGTCTAGAATTAGAAACACATAGGAACAATTCTGCAGTCACATTGTTTATAACTTTTTATTATTATGGATAATAATGTTATTTAACACGTCCACGTCGATATTATCCAGGATCGATTAGGGATCATCTCAGAACCATTATCAGACGAAAGTACTTTCGTTCGAGGGAATGGGGTCTGAAGCAGTTTCGTCTGGCGTCGGATATCGATATTTTATCGCTTTTAGAACAGCGGCTAAAGGACATGATTGTGCACTTTTCGACAAAAGCATGGGCATTGGCACACTTATAGATTATGATATATAGATTAATTTCAAGCAAGGTACCCATCGCTATGGACATGGTACCTAGCCGTCATCTTGATTTTTTAAATGGCTGCTACATAAATCCATTATTCAGATATCTCAGCTTCTCAGCAACATAAAAACATGTTCTTTGTGTCTATCCCAACATTTCCAGGGTCAAGGAATCCGTTTTTGTCATATACAGTATCCAAGGATATGGTAACAAGGCTAGGTTCAATGTCGATAGAGATGGGTACCTAGTTTTATATAATTCCACATATTATAAACTACATATTTGCCCATTTTCATGCATTTGTCAAAAAGTGCAAAATTGTCTAGCTCTTACCGCAGTAGTATTTGGATAATGTTAATATGTTGATATCGTCATATCAGTGATTACAAACGTTCGTCGTCTGAGGGGTGGGGTGGGGTCAGAGGCCTGATGAAAGTAATTTCGTCTGATATAAGACATCGACTTTCTGAAATGATCACTTATGCAGTTTACATCAATCTGACCGTGAAGTTGAGTTACGCTTTTATTATAATCAACGCTGTAGTTATTATTCAACTTGTATGCGTAGATATTATCCAGGATTGAGAAGGCCACAATTTCGTCATTGCGACCGTAAAATTGTGTGACGTCTATACGTGTTTTTTATTATTATAATCAACGTTGTAGTTATTATTCAACATATTTATTCGGTGTTATCTAGGATTGCGAGTAAGCCGTAACAGGCTTATTATAGTTGCGGTCAGGGTGTACTACATTTAGGTAATATCTTATTCGTAACACTGTTTTATTAGTTAACATGTGTAAGGGGATATTATCCAAGATGGAGTAGGTATTGGTTGGGATCAAGGTGCTATTACACTTATATAGCAATTAGCTTATAACAAACGCTGTATTTAGTGGGACCTATTCAACGTATAGCATAAATCACTATTATCCAGGAGTGAATGAAAGTATATTTATATATGTTGATTATGAATATATGGTGGACACTTGGATATATATAATAGCATAGTATTGGGTGAATATTTATTGAGTTATTTAAGATTAAATATTAACATTTCCACACAGACATACCTCTCGTAATCGGATAACATAAGGTAGCAACGGTCTAACGCCACAGTCGTCAGAACGCAATATTAATTTCAACACAGCGTTTCAATGTCGTACAAAGAGACTTTGAATGCTCACACTTTTGATTCGTTTGTCGTCATTAGCTCGTAATCGTGCATTATTAGAAATATCAATTCACAATGGTGGTAGACATAATGTGAAATGAAGGCGTATGGACAAGGCAGTAAAGAAGATACATAGAAAACGCAACTCTAAATATCACCAGTCTGTGTGGGACAACTAGCGAACTTTACACTACCATTTGTAATCATCATAGTGTGGCCGTAAGACGCACGGTGAACGTAGACTGACTAGTGTATGCAGTGGAAATAAAGGTTTGATGGTTGCATTAGATGGTGTTGTTTTATAGTCATCATAGTGTGGCCGTAAGACGCACGGTGAACGTAGACTGACTAGTGTATGCAGTGGAAATAAAGGTTTGATGGTTGCATTAGATGGTGTTGTTTTATAGTCATCATAGTGTGGCCGTAAGACGCACGGTGAACGTAGACTGACTAGTGTATGCAGTGGAAATAAAGGTTTGATGGTTGCATTAGATGGTGTTGTTTTATAGTCATCATAGTGTGGCCGTAAGACGCACGGTGAACGTAGACTGACTAGTGTATGCAGTGGAAATAAAGGTTTGATGGTTGCATTAGATGGTGTTGTTTTATAGTCATCATAGTGTGGCCGTAAGACGCACGGTGAACGTAGACTGACTAGTGTATGCAGTGGAAATAAAGGTTTGATGGTTGCATTAGATGGTGTTGTTTTATAGTCATCATAGTGTGGCTTAAGACGCACGGTGAACGTAGACTGACTAGTGTATGCAGTGGAAATAAAGGTTTGATGGTTGCATTAGATGGTGTTGTTTTATAGTCATCATAGTGTGGCCGTAAGACGCACGGTGAACGTAGACTGACTAGTGTATGCAGTGGAAATAAAGGTTTGATGGTTGCATTAGATGGTGTTGTTTTATAGTCATCATAGTGTGGCCGTAAGACGCACGGTGAACGTAGACTGACTAGTGTATGCAGTGGAAATAAAGGTTTGATGGTTGCATTAGATGGTGTTGTTTTATAGTCATCATAGTGTGGCCGTAAGACGCACGGTGAACGTAGACTGACTAGTGTATGCAGTGGAAATAAAGGTTTGATGGTTGCATTAGATGGTGTTGTTTTATAGTCATCATAGTGTGGCCGTAAGACGCACGGTGAACGTAGACTGACTAGTGTATGCAGTGGAAATAAAGGTTTGATGGTTGCATTAGATGGTGTTGTTTTATAGTCATCATAGTGTGGCCGTAAGACGCACGGTGAACGTAGACTGACTAGTGTATGCAGTGGAAATAAAGGTTTGATGGTTGCATTAGATGGTGTTGTTTTATAGTCATCATAGTGTGGCCGTAAGACGCACGGTGAACGTAGACTGACTAGTGTATGCAGTGGAAATAAAGGTTTGATGGTTGCATTAGATGGTGTTGTTTTATAGTCATCATAGTGTGGCCGTAAGACGCACGGTGAACGTAGACTGACTAGTGTATGCAGTGGAAATAAAGGTTTGATGGTTGCATTAGATGGTGTTGTTTTATAGTCATCATAGTGTGGCCGTAAGACGCACGGTGAACGTAGACTGACTAGTGTATGCAGTGGAAATAAAGGTTTGATGGTTGCATTAGATGGTGTTGTTTTATAGTCATCATAGTGTGGCCGTAAGACGCACGGTGAACGTAGACTGACTAGTGTATGCAGTGGAAATAAAGGTTTGATGGTTGCATTAGATGGTGTTGTTTTATAGTCATCATAGTGTGGCCGTAAGACGCACGGTGAACGTAGACTGACTAGTGTATGCAGTGGAAATAAAGGTTTGATGGTTGCATTAGATGGTGTTGTTTTATAGTCATCATAGTGTGGCCGTAAGACGCACGGTGAACGTAGACTGACTAGTGTATGCAGTGGAAATAAAGGTTTGATGGTTGCATTAGATGGTGTTGTTTTATAGTCATCATAGTGTGGCCGTAAGACGCACGGTGAACGTAGACTGACTAGTGTATGCAGTGGAAATAAAGGTTTGATGGTTGCATTAGATGGTGTTGTTTTATAGTCATCATAGTGTGGCCGTAAGACGCACGGTGAACGTAGACTGACTAGTGTATGCAGTGGAAATAAAGGTTTGATGGTTGCATTAGATGGTGTTGTTTTATAGTCATCATAGTGTGGCCGTAAGACGCACGGTGAACGTAGACTGACTAGTGTATGCAGTGGAAATAAAGGTTTGATGGTTGCATTAGATGGTGTTGTTTTATAGTCATCATAGTGTGGCCGTAAGACGCACGGTGAACGTAGACTGACTAGTGTATGCAGTGGAAATAAAGGTTTGATGGTTGCATTAGATGGTGTTGTTTTATAGTCATCATAGTGTGGCCGTAAGACGCACGGTGAACGTAGACTGACTAGTGTATGCAGTGGAAATAAAGGTTTGATGGTTGCACTAGATTGTGTTGTTTTATAGTCATCATAGTGTGGCCGTAAGACACACGGTGAACGTAGACTGACTAGTGTATGCAGTGGAAATAAAGGTTTGATGGTTGCACTAGATTGTGTTGTTTTATAGTCATCATAGTGTGGCCGTAAGACACACGGTGAACGTAGACTGACTAGTGTATGCAGTGGAAATAAAGGTTTGATGGTTGCACTACCTGGTGTTGTTGTATTGTGTCGCTATCGGAACTGTATCTGGCCATTTTTATTGAAATCAAACAAAAAGGTGTCGACGCCGTTGTGAACTGAAAACTTATTTACTTGCTGAATAGTGTGTAGCCTTGGTTCCCGCCATCACAAGGCAGGGCGCGCGCGTACGTGCGTGTGCGGTGCGTGGTGAGTGTGTGTGTGCGTGTGTGTGAGTGTGCGCGTGTGTGACGTGTGCGACTCAAAGGCTAAAACAGGATAACACCTAGAATGCTGAGAGAAACCACATGAAAAAGTTCTTCTACGATGCCCTAAAACGATTTATGTGCCACGAGCGTCTGGATCATCACCTCTATTTAGTGCAGATTAGACACAGATAAAGCACACATTCCTGAGATATGGGTAGGACACTTCAGCAACGTTCTCAATCGGACTTCATCCATCAACGAAGATGCAATCAACAGGCTGCCTCAAGTTCGGATAAACACATTTTTAAATGACCCTACCACGCTGGTGAAAACTGAGAAAGCGATCAACCACTTATCAGATGGAAAAGCCGCAGGAGCCGATGCAATTCCAGCTGAAAACTACAAGGCTGGATGTCAGCGCCTCGCAAAGAAGTTCAGTGAGCTTATTCAGTACATATGAAATCAAGAAACCATTCCACAAGAGAACAAAGATGCCCCTATTGCCCACTTGTACAAGAGGAAGGGAAATCGCCAAGTCTGTGATTACCACCGGGGAATCTCGATCACTTCTCTCGGTTGCTGGTAAACCCTTTGCTAGAATCATTCTGAATTGCCTAGTGGAGCACCTTGGTCATGTCTTGCTGTCAGAGTGCCAGTGTGGCCTCATGAAAGGACTGGGAACCTTCAACATGGTGTTTGCATAGTCTGTGGAAGATCATTGAGTAATATGACTGCCCACAGAAACTAATCACCCTCGTTCGGCAATTCCATGACGGCATGCTTGCGCGTGTCCGTGACCACGAAGGGTTGTCTGACTCCTTCCCAATCACCAATGGAGTCAAGCAAGGATGTATGATGGCGCCAACTCTCTTTAGTGTGAAAGCGCCGTGACAGGCTTGAGTGAAGCATGGCTCGATAAAAAAACGACGGACACAAAAATCAGTCTACATGGATTCACATGTTTCTTCATCAATGAACGCTGGTGTAACAACGCTACCGCAAGAGCCAAGGTATGTTGACCAGACATTGAATTCCTCACTGTCAGAGTATGCCAATTTTACCTTCCACGAGAGTTCGTAAATATCTACATGTGCATGGTGTGCTGTCATCCAAAAGCAAATGTAGACAATGCGTGTAGTGTACTGACAGATCACATTCATGAACTTGAGAATAACTCCCCAGATGTGCCGATTATTATCACGGGTGACTTTAATGAGTGCAGGCTCAAGGCATCTCTTCCTAACTTTCATCAATTTTTTAATGTCCCCACGAGGAAAGACAAAACTCTTGATCTCTGCTACTGTAATGTGTCGGAAGCATACCGCGCAAGAAGATTCCCACCTCTTGGCAACTCAGATCACTTGTTTCCCTTGTATCGCCAAAACTAAGACGTGAGAAGGCAAAACATATTCAGGTAAAGAATTGGGATGCCGAATCTGTAGACATGTTGAAAGCCTGTATGGACTGTACGAACTGGGAGGTTTTTCTAGATTCAAGTGCAAATATTAACGAAGCTACAGAGGTAATCAGCGGATACATCGCTTTCTGTGAAGATCTGTGTGTACCATTGAAATACATTATATGCCTTCCAAACAACAAGCCGAGGGTGGACTCTGACTTGAAGAATCTCTTGCGTCAGAAACGAGATATCTGGAAGAAAGGAACTGAATGCCAATGGAAAGACGTGAAAAGAAAAGTTAAAGCAACAATTGAGCAGAAGAAAGATCAGTACAGGATGAAACTAGAAAATCAGTTTGCCTCAGGAAACTCTAAGCAAATGTGGCGTGGGATGCAGATGATAACTGGTTACTAGGAGACAAAAAAAGAATCTGTGTAGAAAATGAAAACCATGTAGCAAACGAAATGAACACCTTTTTTACTCTGTTTGAAACTACTGATTTCTCGCAAGAGCGTGCACTAGAATTATAAATTCTCAACAGTGAAAAGAAGAATCCAATCATTCTAGAGGAAGAAGAAGTAAAAAAAGAACTGGCAAAATCAACCTAAAAGAAAGCTCCGGGTCCTGACAAGATTAGTGGTAGAACTATGAGGGAGTGCAATGGACAACTGGCCACTGTTATTCACAATCTCCTTCAACAGTCGTTAGACACACACACACTGTGCCCTGCCTCTGGAAATCATCCTGCATCGTTCCCATCCCTAAGAAGCCTCATCCATCCCAGACCAATGACTATCGACCCATGGCCCTTACCTCCTTGGTAATGATATGCCTGGAACGACTGGCACCTCCGTGGAAACATCGCGGTTTCAAGAGCCTCGTCAGTTTGCCTACAGGCACAACAGGAGTACCGAAGATGCCATTTTCACACATGTTCACCATGCCCAGAAACACCTGGACACACCCCAAACCTCAGCCCGCATTCTCTTCTTGGACTTTTCCAGTGCCTTCAACAACACTCAGCCATATATGTTACTCCAGAAACTGAGAGTCATGCTTGTGAATTCATCTCTGTGCAAGTGGATTTGGAACTTTCTTACAAACAGGAAACATTTGGTTAAGATCAATAACACCATCTTTACTATCATCACTACAAAACAGCAGCGCCCCTCAGGGCTGTGAGAGTTCACCAGCACTTTTCTCTGTGTACACTATCAGAACTCATAACTCAGAATCAATGTATTTGACCTATAAATACGATACATATACAATGAATATCGTAAGTAATAGATAAGGTCGGGAGACTCCCATTAAGATATATAATACTGCTAGCACAGGAGCCACCCCATAAATATAAACAACAACAAAATTTACATGTCACAAATCAGAATAGCATATGACTTGCTTTACAGTTGATAATTACTCAGTGTATCAACATACATACATAATACAAGGACTGATTATATGTACTCTTGTACAAATTGACGTACATATGGATACTTAGGTATACATTTCAATACGTATTACGAATTACAAATAAAGCAATTATGAAGACGATAATAATTTAAAATATAACAGTTGTTTGTGTATGTTGAAAAACCGTATAGACTGTGGGTGTAAATTTTATTAATGATAATACTTGGTGTATTGTTAACTGTCTCTACTATGTTGTGTCTAATGCATTTTTTGCAAATTCATGTTTGAATCTGGACATATACAAGTTATTTCTTTCACGTGTTGACAGTTCTATCAGCAAGGACCATTTTTTCAAATAATGTTATGCTGATGATAAGGCCCTACGTGGTTTGATAAAAGAAAATAACCACCTGATCTAAGAGAAGGAAGTTCAAAATCTGATTTCGTGGTGCGATTCGAACTTTCTCCACACCAAGAAAACGAAAGAAATTATCATTGACTCCCCTAACATTCAATCCAACCTCCACTAGTCATCAAAGGCGAGGTCGCAGAGAGAGTTCCTTCATATTCCTACATGGGCATCGAAATCTCAAACCAGCGCATCCAGAAAACGTGCCAAAGGAACTATGTTGTGAGGAAGCTAAGAAAATTCAATGTGTGTAGGACAATTAGTCATATGTTCTACCAGTCCATTGTCCAGCCAGTCCTGTGATACTGTTTAGTTTGCTGGGGTGGAAATATATAGGTGAAGAACAAAGTGCTGCTCAATCGTGTTATCCGGTCAGCCAGTAAAACCATTGGGGTGACGCTACCAACTGTGGATAAACTATATGAAACACATGGGACTAAGAAGACAGCAGAAATTATAAAAGACCCATCCTACCCACTGCACGAGTTCTATGCTGTTGCTCAATCTGGCTGTAGGTACCTATCGGAAAGAGCACGAACCAACAGGTATCGAAACACATTCCTGCCAACCTCCACCCGTCTGCTGAATGCGAGGTCTAGGAGAGGGAAGGGAACGGGGATGGTGGAGCGATTACAATCATTACAATGGTGGAAAATTTGATTCAGGCAGTTCGAGTTATCCGGTCAGTCAGTAAAACCGTTGGGTACGTGACGCTACCAAGTATGGATGGACTCTCTGAAACATCGGAGATTAAGACTGTGACTAACATTGTTGTGTACTCTGTGATGGCAAACTTATATTAAAATTTAGTAACACTGTGATAGTAATGTCATGATTGACCGTTGGGTGACACTACCAAGTATTTAACAAGATTTAACAAGATTGCCATCCAGAAAATTAACTCTATATGGCAGGTGGACAAGGAAGCCTTTTGGCTTATCGAGAGTCCAATACATTTTATCTACGTGTATCCCGCTCTTTTAAGGTATGTGTCGATTTTATTTTTAAACATATTCACGCTACTAGCACCAACACAATCAGGAGATAATCTGTTCCAATCATTTACAGTCCTTTGTGAGAATGAGAACTTTCATATATCTAATCTACACTGCTCCTTTATTAATGTAACTTCGTGTCCTCTGGTCCTTCTATCTTTCTTAACTGAGAAAAAAATGTTTCTATCAATATTTTCATAACCATTCAATATTTTAAACACTTCTATCTGATCTCCTCTCAATCTCCTGGTCTCTAGTGTTGTTAAACCACATTTTTAGGCGTATTTCGTAACTAAGATCCCTCAGTTTTGATATCATTTTAGTTGCTCTCCTCTACACTCTTTCTAGCATATCTATGTCCTTCCTGCGATATGGCCTCCACGCTTGAATACAATATTCTAAATGAGGCCTAACTTTTGTTTTGTATGGATGAACTCTATGAAGCATCGGAGAATAAGAATGTGACTAACATTGTTGTGTAATCTGTGATGGCAAACTTATATTATGATTTAGTAACATTGTGATAGTAATGTCATAATTGACCAATGTGTACATCACTAAACTTAATCAGTTTTAAATGTACTAATATTTTGTAATTAAAGTGTGAGTTTTTATCACATAAATTTCCACTTGTGGACATATAACGGTTATTGTATTGTTTCTGCTATGCTCAATGACCCCTTTCAAGACAATGTCAATGGGATCCCAATCAGATATATCGTACAGATGGCAAACTATTCAATCTTAGACGACTCCAGGTCAAAACCAAGGTTCAGATAGACACTGTCCGTGACTCCCTGTTTGCTGATGATTGCGCACTGAATGTCAAGTTACAGTCTGACATGCAGCAAAGCATGGACCTGTTTTCCTCTGCATGTGACAGCTTTGATATTGCGTTAAGCACAAAGAAGACTGAAGTGGTGTGCCACTCTGCTCCAGGAAAGCCGAGATATAACGGTGAAACACCAAAATCTGATTCCTGTGAACAAGTTCTCCTACCTTGGGATTGCACTCTCCCAGGTTGTTCACATTGACGATTTCAAGACCAATGCAAGGATTACCAAAGCAAGCGTGGCATTTGCAGACTGCGCATCCCAGTTTGGGAGCGTAGAGGAATAGGCTTGCGGACAAAACTGGAAGTATACAGAACACTGTTGTCATTCCATCACTACTCTACGCGGACTGCGTACCAGCGCCATGCCAAAAAGTTAAATCACTTTCACATAAGCTGTCTGCGAAAGTTGTTGAAAATCAAGTGGCTGGACAAAGAACGTACCAGACACTGAGGTGCTCGCCCAGGCTGGCTTGCCAAGGGTATACGCAATGCTGAAGCTGACACAGCTGAAATGGGCCGGCCATGTGGTCAGTATGCCAGACACATGTCTGCCGAGTTGCAAGCGCCAAAAGAAGGCGAGGCGAGAGAAAATCTCGGCAAAATTACATTGACAGTAGGCGATGATGAAATATGGTCTTCTTCGCGAAGGACGTACAACAACTGCACATGAGAACTGTGCAATCCCACGCTGTAAAATGCATACACTCCAACAAAACAATCACTCTACGGGCCATGTTAATAGTCATAACAGAAAGAAAAAAATATAAATGTAGGCCCTAATCGATCAATAACAAAGCTTGCCTTCTTTGCATCCGGTAGACGCAACCTTCTTGCTGGATATGAAAGCAAAGAGTTCTTGTTTATTGGTGGTGTCAAGCGGGATATCTGCCCTGATTCCTGCAACCTTATTATAACCGACAACCTTCCCTTCCTTTGCCAGATTTTGTCATGGTTGACTCTGTGATGCTGCTGGATACATATGTGTCATAGGCTACGTCAGCTCTTGCAGAAGACTCCAGTTGCAATATGATGTGGGGAAGAAATACACCAGTAACATCACCGAAAAATTCATCAAACTTGGTGATGTTGATGATTAACAGGGGGTGCATCACAGAAGCACCATTAAGAATGTTCACGTCGAATGACCTAGGAGGTTCCGATTGTGGCTCAACTGTCTCGTGGGTCGGAATGCCTAGCAGACCGACGGGAATCCACCGGGCATAATAGTTCTGATGGTCACGGGACAAGTACCAACCTACTAAGGCCTTCTGTTATTCCACATACAGGAGGAAGTCGCATTCTCGGTGCGCCTGCACAAAAATCAGACCAAGTAGGCCTATTTCTTGGTGATATATTGTGTCCACGTTTCTTTGGCCCATTCGTGTGTGTATGTGCGTGCGTGCGTGCGTACGTGCGTACGTGCGTGTGTAGGTAAGTTCTTATATATATCGCAGAATCCAAGCGTTAGGATTGCTCAAAGCGCTTTACACTTCACTTGCGCTTTACACTTCAATTGGCAGACCTGTTCAATTGAACTCCATCTCCACTTCTCTGGAAAATATTCAGCGATGCTGCAATTAATGCGCGAAGACTGTTCATACACAAATATAAATTTGTCTCTAGAATTCTGTAGAATTGTTTGCTAGGGGTTATTTGAAAAACTGAATGCCCTGCCACTGTTACCGGTAGGGGGCTTTACCTCAGATTCGGGTAGAGACAATGTTTGGCTCTCAAGCCAACTATGAAATAACAAATTAAATAAGGATACACTTTTATCAGATAAACATTAAACTTATATTGAAACATGCCACACACAAAATAAACCGACATTATTTGTAGTTTAATGCCTTTTAATCACATGAATATTCATTAGGTGGCAGCTTTCTTGTTTGTCAACAATTTCGTATTGACGTTGTCTTGCTTATGCTCGAGCAGAAACAAAAGACTAAGTGTAAATACGCATGATATAAATACCAAATAAACAAGGACAAATGTAACTACACAGAGTGCAATCGATGTCGCGCACAACGGTCGGACTGCTAACTAATAATATTAATTTAATGTAGTCGCCAAGGTACTAAACCATGCTGATCTTAGCGCCTAAATCGGTAGCCTGTCGAGCAACTATTTTTAGGGTCCTCGGTTCGAAACCCGTAGAGTATTCCAAACTGTTGTTTGTGTTCATTTAGTTTAAGATTAATTTATTTTGTATAACACTATTTCGTAATTTCGTTTCGTTATCGAAAACACATAATATATAAACATTCTGGGGGACATAGACTGGCAGTGAGCAGTCAAAACGTAATTCTGAGCCAGACTATCTTCCCGGCGAAGTCACGCAGCCGGGCGAGAGTCGGCTAAGCGAGACTAAATTTAATGTGTCAATGTTATTGCACTATTTTTAAATGGCTGAAACAGGCTCCAGCAAGGTCATATTATTTGGTTCCAATAAAACAATTTATAGCACATTGTCATGGAAAATGGTGCTTTTGTCCGGCATATCTTATGTTTCCATATTTTCAAAATGTGGTATACTATATAGCTAGTTAATCAAATCCGATTTTCCCTGAAAAAACCTATTCGATCTGCAGATAGAATAAAGACCCGCATCCGAGGTTAGCCCGTTTCTCTGTCTTTGTAACCCGCGGGGTCCTATATTACCTAGGCTATAGATCGAACCATATGAGATTAAAGTCCAATTAAGTCGTGCTCACGAGTTAACGTGCTTTAACATTGATGGCCACTCCTTAAATGTCTATTGTATGTTATTGTGCGAATCTCCTATTTGGTAGGTATAACTTTCTCTTGTGCGGAAGTAAAATCTATAGAATTAACGCGGAAGTAAAATATATGTGATTAACGAACGCGGAAGTAAACAACCAGTGACGTGTGTTAGCGTAGGTTGCGTCCTCGGTGACTGAGAAGTGAGAGAGTACACACGAAACCGGGTAATCAAGGCTATGCAACGTTTCGCCGAACGTCAAGTATCCGGTTTGAAACCGAGGCTGCAAGCACACGTACTCTCTTCATAGGTAAATTTGTTTTTGCTTTTCGGCAAACGTAGTTGACTTAAGAGTGACACGTTGTCAAGTTAGTTACCGCTCAGACATAGCCACACACAGACTGTTCAGGTGAGTACCTGCGTTGAGCGGAAAACTCGTTAGGATCCGCTTAGTTGCCTTTGCGTCTGTGCCTGGGTCTTACTAAATATCGGACTAAGTGGTAAGTCGTGAAATTGGAGTGGACAGACAACGTCGTTGATGTCAGTGTCGGTTTGTGTGAAACGCTGCCGTGCTGCGACGTATGCCCCAGTATGGTGCCACTAATTTCCGCGTAGTTGTATGTCGTGTCTATTAAACAAGGGCACCTATACATACAGTACGGTGAACAAGAGGGAACTTTATTGATAAGATATTCTTCAAATGTAGCCGGCCTTTGCTTATTAAATTATTTAAGTGTCATCATTTTACATTTATTTTATGTAATTATGATTACATGAGTTGATTGATGTTGATAATCAGTACAAGGCACCAACCCATTACATTTTTACGTAATTGGATGCAGTCACAGACCAGTTAGCTGCACCATATGCGAGTTATGCTGTGTTGTTTTCCGTTTTTATATTACAAGATAGGGATATCCCAAGATAGTTAGCATAAGACAACAAATAAGTAATTTCCCAGCTTTGAAATCTGTAGAATTAAATATTTCAGGTTTTATTTTAAATGGTCTTTTAAATAGGGCCTAATTAAAACTGTAATATTCATATCTTTAATTATAGAATATGTAGTGGATTTGTGTGACTGATGTACATGGAATTGTGTTGTGACTCCTTCACTGACACTGATTTTCATCATCATCACCATACATATTTTGCGCATGAAGGCATGTACATGCCAAAGATTAGCGCTTACTTTTGGCCCGCTTATACACATGTAGAAAGTAAGTTCCTGCCTGACAGTAAGTTCAGTTTTGTGTATTACGTATACGTGTGTACATGCCAAAGGTTAGCGTCTGATTTCGGCCAGCTTAAACACAGTATCTGCCGAAAGTATGCGTGACCCACTTATATTATAGTTATAAAATGCAAAAATTGTCATTCATTGACACATATCTACAAATAATGGTCTATAATAATATTTAATCAGACAAGTGGTCAAATCCAATTACAGTCGCGCCTCGTTATAACGCGGTAGTCGGGGTCCACGAAATGAATCCGCGTTATAAACGGGGCGTGTTCCCATATCAGCCGTCAGGGGCACTACGACGACGACCGACACCGCTGCTGCACGAAGAACGCCATCGAAGCCAACCAAAGTGTGCACGTCGCGCAGTTTATGAAGCTTATTAAACTGCCAGCCAATGTCAATGCGTATTCTGTTTAAATGTCATACACTGTTGGACACTGTTGAACTGAGTAAAATTCATGAAGTGTGTACCGTTTTTAAATAAACAACGGACCAACAAGCCACGGTCAACTGAACGATAATATGGTACTGCTGACGTAAGATCTAAAATAATGACCTGGCACTCAGCAGCCGAATACGCAAATGATTTGACAAACGCTGTGTTAGAGTTGATTAAGGATTTAAAGCTAAAAGTACGCTCACAATTGGCTTAACTTTGTCTTTCAATCAATGTCAAAATACAAATTTAGAAAGCACATCTACCGTGCCGAACAATATTACGATTCACCAATTCATATGCGGTTGACGAATTAATATTTTGCCATTTTTGGCTCACCAGTACAGGCAGTAGCTTTGCGTTCATCGTAGCGAAAAGCTAATATTTGTTACACAATGTTAGCTTACTGATCTTGCCTACTAAGCTGTAATAAAACGTATTTAACTTACTCTTATGCAAGGCGAATTTGTGAATTTCAATTCCACTTTATAAGCCACCTGGCGCCGAAACCAGGTGAACTTGCGATCCGCTGAAGCCATGATCATGACTAGCAGATTGGAAACGATTCGTTTGATGTCGGCACAAAACAAACAATACCTCGCTCCACATTTACTGTTCCTAAAGTTAAAATTGACCATAATTAAGTCAAAGAAACTTATACCTTTGATAGCATTGGCAGTGCAGAATAAACAACGGCAACATAGTGACGTGCCTCACACTTGATTCATTGCAGTTGTACGTCAACGTTAAATTTATTGTCCGACAACTAGTCTTTCAATATACACATGTCGTGGACAAAGACGGGGATAACTTCACACAAAACAATTGACAGTTATTACCATGTTAATATAGTTTGTCATAGCGCCCATTTTTACCCTGGCGGCAGCAATTCGGGGTCCATGACCGACCGCGTTATAACGAGGCGCGACTGTATTCAGCTCAGGTCACTTGCAGATGTACGCTCACTGTTCAGCACCATAGCAAACATAATTGATTAAATATATAACTCAGTCATCGGGTGTGTCGAGCAAGGGGTCAAAGTTGATTGGTCACCTGCGGTCACGTTGCTCACTACGGTGTAACTCAATTGTCGCATACTTCTGGCATGGGGTCAGAGTTGATAGGTCACCTGAGGTCACGTTGCTCACCACGGGTTGCATTTGGTGTACTGCGCTTGCGCAATATGCAAAAAAAAACAGAACCGGAACTTACTTCCAGACTGGTACACCGGTCTAGAATTTTGGACTTGCACGTAGTAACTGAATCATTCTCTGACCACTATTTTGTCATTTATTTTGTTGATTTATGAATATTACGTGTGTGACATGGGTAGAAATAACCATTAAATAAAATAAATGTAAGATTGTAAAAACACAAGCGTCTCCCATATAAGCAGGATACTATCAATGCATCACTGTATATATATAGCCTATATTCTGTAGACCCAACAACTATCACTTGGAAAGCATTTAGTCAGTCCCAAAACAATTTGAACATATATACTATGTACTAGGTATAGTACTATTAGTAGTTAACAAAATGAGGTGCGGTTATGGTCATTGGAGTTGATCCAATAAGATGTAAATTACATTGTTAACAGTTATAAGGCTTAAGGAGGGATGCAGTGCTCCAAAATTAGGGTATTAAGTTAAATTTATGTTTATATATCAACGTCTAATGTATCTGATGTTGTATCTTTGTAGAAGAGCAGCAACCATGAGGCTTCTTATAGGCCTGTTAGTCATAGCTGTACTGGTCAGTGACATTGTATGTCCACCGGTGAATCAAGGAGCGGCTGGACAGGTGAAACATGCAGAGGAAGACCTCACTAACAGCGAAGTAAGTCATGCAAGTTATCACATGAAGCAACTCATTAAATGGAGGTTGTTTGTCCCTCTTTAAACAAAAATTACAATGTCAAATCAAACATTTACGATAAAATTAACACTGTTGATATCTCAGAAATGACTCCAATTTTAACCAGTGAATAAGTGCATTTCTGCCATTTGAATGCCAATTGTGTAATCACCCTATATATGTCTGTTATGATGTGGACAAGGGTTAAGCACCTGAAATTTGTACAGGAAAAAAGTTAACTAAAATCCACTCACTGAAATTGAGAGGTTTGCTTAATTCATGTTGTATAACTATCATGTTTATACAGGTGATGGATATCGTTAGCCAGGTAACACATTTTGCTATTTAATGGTGCCTGATAAGTATAATTGCAGTGAATATTATGTTCAGAATCTTATATAAGTGCACTTTACTGGTTTAGTGCAGTGGGTGTTTATTTTTGTTATTATGATTTTGCATCATTGCGTCTAAAACATTAGCGTTTCGGTTTCATTTTGTTGTCACTAACATTCATTGTTGAAGATAATGTATACGTTGAATTGTTTATGGAGCATCTGCAAAGGTGCCAACATATCGGCAACAATTTGCTCAGTCTAAAATATTGTGTTTGAAAAGGGTATGAATGTAATATACAGCTGTATACGCTTAGTATACATGTCATATATATTGATTGGTCAAAATTATAACAGTTAGATTAATAAACATTGATCAGTGTACCCTGAATACATCTAGCAAAAAATGCAGACAACTTAGATTCTATCGTATACCTAACTAAATATATATTATATGTTATTTTTGTTAGTTTATTGCTTGACTAAATATGAAACTCACTTTCCCGACACTTTGTCTGTATTTTTTTCGCGAGCTTATGATAAGCACTGGCCCATTACGCAAACAATGTCACAATAAGCAGCCTGAATTCTGCTGACACTGCTGTGAATTAGTGTTGACCAGTGCATCTTGCCAGTATTTGTGGGGTGATGATCAAGATGTACCCAGTCTTGGAATTGTTGCAGCCATGTCGCAGCAGATAAGAAGTTATATTTGTCCTTTCAAATTATTATTTCCAGCTGTTTATAAAGCAGTGAGAACATCCATCCAAAATGTTTGCGTTTATGACACAGTTCCATTTACCCCATGCAACGTCAACTGATTAGTGACAACGATTGATTCGATCTAGTGCAGCTCATTAACAGTGGTGCGAAACAGGTACAGGTCATGTTGTATCTGTACTGCTGCAGAATTTAATTATAATAACAGCGTGATTCTAAGTATAATTTCTAACTAACCCTAATTAGAAATATCCCAAGGACTGTTGTTGCAGAAATTAATCAATAATACCTGGTATCTTAATTAATCACACTGGCAAAAATGTACAACCTCTGGATAGCACTGTGTACACACACAGATGCAGCAGATGGTCTCCTGAAATATCCATAGCTGACGTCTGTTATGACTTCAACAAATGAGTTGTAGCTCACATGTACATTATTTATGGTTAAAACAAATACAAAGTAGTGCAGAGATATTACATCGCATAATGATAGCTTCCTCCATAATTAAATCTGTCTAACAGGAATTCCCTCGGAGCACAGATACGTGTCAATGATGTGTTGTATGCTGGAATGCTGCATACTTTTCGTCGCATGTGCCCAAAAGACGTATCTGAGAATTTGATAATTGTCGATGTGATAATTAAAACATTCCACAAAAAACCTGTACATTTCTGAGCACTTTAATATTGGTGGTTATATATTTTGAATCCAGAAATATGTCGCATAGGCAGTCCAGAATATAATTCAAAACAAGTCAAATAATAACATGATTGCATGCCTAATATTAAAGAAATGTAATATTTACAAGGTTATTTAAGTGATTGTACTATCATGCAAATTAATTCATAACATTTTAATCAACTGATTTGGGGCACATCAAATTTCAAAAAGGTACTTAGTTCTATCTCTGATGGGCCCAAAGGGTACATGCATGTCTTTTTTGAGATAAATCCCTGGTCTAATCCTTAATTTTTAATATCGTGTGGTCGTATGTTAAGAGTTGTCCTTGGCTATGTTGTAACACCCCTCTCCTTGCAGCCGATGGGCCTGGCCTATGAACACTACCTCAAGGAGGTAGTGAGTACTCTGGAGAAGGATGAAGAATTCAAGAAGAAACTGGAGAGTGCAAACACGTCAGATATTGTGGTTAGTAGTGCTTCGTATTCTCAGCGAGAAACACTCCACATTCCGACATTTGGGTGCAGTGGCACATTAGTTGGAATATCATAGTCTAAATGTGGAGAATTATAGTTAGAATACTTTTGCAGCTGTTTTGAGATTTTGTCAATTTGTTCAGTAATTGCAGCATGGCTGAATGCTTCACAGAGCAGTCACAGTAAACTGGTCTACCAAGGTGCAGTACTAAAGACTGGATCTACTGTTCTATATATATAAAGTATACACTTTTTTACTGTACCTACTTTGTTAGTTGACCAGATGTTAGCCGTTTTGGAAGTTGAATATCAACTTTAGTGGGGTTTTTATACTGGTGTTTATGACACAGAGTGGAGATTGTATTACTGACAAGAGTTTGTCAGTCGTGTTGTTGTTTATGACACAGAGTGGAGATTGTATTGCTTGCAGAAATTTGTCAATTGTGCTGTTGTTTATGACACAGAGTGGAGATTGTATTACTGGCAGGAGTTTGTCAATCGTGCTGTTGTTTATGACAGTTGTTTGCCAGTCATGTTGTTTGTGACACAGTGGTGAGATCGCGCAATACCTGGAGTTGTGTTGTTGTTTGTGACAGAGTGGCGAGATCGCGCAATACCTTGAGGCTGTCAGTCGTGTTGTTGTTTGTGACAGGGTGGCGAGATCGTGCGTCACCTTGAGGCTGTCAGTCGTGTTGTTGTTTGTGACAGAGTGGCCAGATCTCGCATCACCTGGAGTTTGTCAGTCATGTTGTTGTTTGTGACAGAGTGGCAAGATCGCGCATCACCTGCAGTTTGTCAGTCATGTTGTTGTTTGTGACAGAGTGGCGAGATCTCGCGTCACCTGAAGTTTGTCAGTCATGTTGATGTTTGTGACAGAGTGGCGAGATTTCACATCACCTGGAGTTTGTCAGTCATGTAGTTGTTTGTGACAGAGTGGCGAGATCGCGCGTCACCTGCAGTTTGTCAGTCATGTAGTTGTTTGTGACAGAGTGGCGAGATCTCGCGTCACCTGGAGTTTGTCAGTCAAGTAGTTGTTTGTGATAGAGTGGCGAGATCGCGCGTCACCTGGAGTTTGTCAGTCCTGTTGTTGTTTGTGACAGAGTGGCGAGATCTCGCGTCACCTGGAGTTTGTCAGTCAAGTAGTTGTTTGTGATAGAGTGGCGAGATCGCGCGTCACCTGGAGTTTGTCAGTCATGTTGTTGTTTGTGACAGAGTGGCGAGATCTCGCGTCACCTGGAGTTTGTCAGTCATGATGTTGTTTGTGACAGAGTGGCGAGATCGCGCGTCACCTGGAGTTTGTCAGTCACAATGTGAGGACAAAGTTAGATGAGTTGAAGAGGAAGGAGGTGGAGCGACTGCAGGCGGCTATCCGACAGAAGCAGCATATGAAGGATGGTAGGTGGACGTGGCAGTGACAGTGAAGATTTATATTTTCACTTCTCAACATGTGGACGGGAGGGTTAGAGCAGTGGATGTTCACCAGGGTTCCAAGTGTTTGGGATCTTTCATTCAGTCCACTGTGTAGCTTCGTGATGACAGGCAACAGCATCATGATCCAAAATTGTTCTAGATACATTTGTTTAGCTAATTTGTTGTTATATGGCCACCATACCGTGGGTCATTCGCAGATTAGGATGATTGGAAGATGGTCACACGGACGGTTTGTTGGAGGCTCCTGTGGGTAAAGGTGTAGTACCGAAAAGGTATTGCATTACAGTGAATAGCTGACATACTGATTATGTTGTCTTAGCTAATTTTTTCTTTAAAATTAATCAAATCCAGTGTTAACATGCATCAAGCAAGAGGCAAGACCACAAGAGGAATATCGATAACAAATAAGATGAAGTACTATGATAAAATGGAAAAAACTGCTGTGATGTTTCTCTCTTTAGTGAATGACTTGTTGTATTCAACAGAAAGCTGTTGATTTTAATACACCTTGGAAGGTGGTGCATTTGTTGAGCTGTTGTTGTAAACTAGCAGCTGTTGTTTCTGGCAGGTGTTCCAATACACCAGCAAGTCAATGAATTCGTTGGACACGTCGACCATCGCAACCCTCATACCTTCGAAGTCGAAGATTTGGAGAAACTCATTAAAAAGGTACTTGGACTAAGAATTTCTTTGTTGGAATAATGTTTCACTTTTAACAGCTACTGAAGTTCAAGAGTCTGATCATCTTGTTTAGACTCAGGTTGCCAACAAATTAAAAAATCTATTATTTGCTTTGAGATGCTAGTTTGGTTTGGAAACTGTCTTAATTAGTTTTAATGAAATCATTACACAAACTTCAAAATTATAATTTTTTTGGCCTAGTTGAAGTTCGGTGATAAATGGCTGAAAGTTCTGGCTCAATACCGTGATTCTTTGCTTCATAGAATGAACTGAATCAATTTAGGTGCAAGGCATAGTGAGTACACACACAAACATACACATGTAAGTTCGCACACACGCACATGTACGCATGCACAACACACATACACACACACATACCAGATGCATTTAAATTGATTAATTTTGTTCTATCAATATATCCGTATAGAATTAAGTCACCTGTAGGTAATGAGGATGCTGTAGACAACTTGTTGTTTTCAACAGACATGTACTGTTGTGGGCGACCTAGACGGTACAGACTTATACAGACATCATGTTGTACTGTTGTAGGCGACCTAGACGGTACAGACTTCTACAGACATCATGTTGTACTGTTGTAGGTAATCCTAGACGATATAGACTTGTACCGACATCATGTTGTTCTGTTGCAGGCGACGGGTGACCTGGATGAGATTGATAAGAAAAGACGGGCAGAGTTCAAGGAGTACGAGATGGAGAAGAAAATGGAGACGGATGATAAGTTGAAGAAGATGACCGTGGCAGAGCGAGCAGTTGAGCAGAAGAAGTTAGACGACATGAAACGCAAACACAACGACCACCCCAAGGTCCATCATCCGGTAGGAGTAAAATGTGAACATTGGTGTGTTCTGATTAAATTTTGTTGATGATTGGTTGGTTCAAGCTTCCGATTATTTAATCGATTACAGTCTTGTTTTTGGTGAAATATGTATATGATTACCAAACTACAGAACTTATGACATATTTGGAAGCCCCACATTGCAGGAAGACGCACCACATTAAATGTATAAACATTGTGGGGCCTTTCAATAAGTTTCCTGTGAGGATTGTTAAGAGCTGTTGCATACATTTTAATAAAACATGTCATACGTTTACGTCAAATGTATTTGCATAAGTACTGCCACCTGGCGATTAAACTTTTCTTAGAATGGCTGTCTGCAAACCGATTATACAATCCGTCATCGATCGGTTTGGCCAAACCAATGATCGATTATGAAAATCAACCTGATTCTCAACACTAGTCAAAACAACGACTGCGTTCGCATGCTTCGATCCTAGCTTTGTGCATGTGACATGTGGGTAAGACTGGTGTTTCTGTGACAGGGAAGCAAGGACCAACTTGAGGATGTTTGGGAGGGACAGGACGGGATGGACAAGAAGGACTTTGATCCCAAGACGTTTTTCTACCTCCACGGTAGGCTGTCGTCGTGTCACTATTCTTGTCTTGTCACAATTCTTATCGTGTCACTAATCTTGTTGTGTCAAGATTTCTAGAAGGAATTATTTGGATGAAACCAAACAGAAAAATATATAGGATTTTGGCAGTCTTATCTAACCTAAATTTAGAAGTACAGTTTATTTAGTTACACATGTACGTAATGTACATAATGAAACAATTCAAGTTGTCACATCATGTTAGAGAAACATGGGGAGTCTAGTGAAACCTCTGAAGTTTATTTGTATTACTATTCTATATTACGTGATGTGCAACGTTGGGAAAATAAACACCTACCTACCTACCTCTACTGCTAGAGTCATGTCTTAGAGGAACGTCGATGACTGAGTTTATAGAACAGTTCTGTTGTTTGTGGCAGATGTGAATGGAGACGGTTTCTTGGACGAAAATGAAGTGGAGTCGCTCTTTCAGAAGGAGGTAATTTATTTAACACTATGAATAATATTGTACTGTCAAATTTACAACATGCTATGCAAAGCATCACAGAATTGATTGTCTTGATGCCAGTTTGTCAGGTGCTAACAGATGTGTTTTGGTGCTGAGTGAACAGCTGTCAAACTAACAAGTGCTGGATTCGTTCGCCGTGAATAAGGCAGTATTTTTATGTAAACTGCTGATCACTTTAAGTAGGTGGCCATCACCATGGGATGATTTTATTGGCAATATTGTTCATTCCTAAAAATCCTGCCATGAACAAATCTGGCTGAATAACCCTTGTGTGTAATTTTGTACGTGGGTGTTGTGTTGTGTAGGCAGTCGCCTTCATGGCTGTGTCCACTTTTGGAGTGTCTGCAAATGGTGTAATTGTAATTGATTCAAATTTTGAAATTATTCTGTAATTGTAATTATCGTATCTTGTGTAACTGAAATAATGATGTCAATTATTGTATTTCTGATATCACAGTCTTTATCTACAAAACTATCAAACCATCTGTCTCGCATATTATTTCAATCACATGTAATATCCCAAAGCCATCAGACAAGTTGTGACCCTAACGTGAATGTTGCATTCTCCCAATGATGCTAATATGGGGTAATTAAGAAGAAGACATGTGTTTTGTAATTTGACTGTGTGCCACTGTCCATATGTTAATATTGACGGGCACAGTTCCATCTTTTCTTGACTTCTAAGTTTTTACTACGCATTCAATGTTAATGGGCACAGTTCCATCTTGTTTTGACTTCTATGTTTTTATTGTACTTTCAGCATTAACGGGCACAGTTCCGTCTTGTCTTGACTTCTATGTTTTTATTGTACTTTCAATATTAACGGGCACAGTTCCATCTTGTCTTGACTTCTATGTTTTACTGTACTTTCAATATTAACGGGCACAGTTCCATCTTGTCTTGACATCTGTGTTTTTACTGTACATTTCAGCTGGACAAACTGTACAACCCAAACGCCCCTGAAGACGACCAAATGGAGCGATACGAGGAGATGAACAGGATGCGAGAACACGTGATGAAGGAGATCGACAAGAACGAAGACAAGATGGTCAGTCTCGAAGAGTTCATTGATAGCACGAAGCGAGCATCATTTGACAAAGATGAGGGATGGGAGGTATGTGTAATATCTGGAATTCTTTTCATATACTTTTATACACTCGTCTACTGTCGTGTCTACTAGTAGTTCAACATACTTACAATAACATTGTATTAAGTTTAACACATATCAACAGAGAGAAGGCCGGAGAATGGGAAGTATGTCTAGTGTTTATTGTCTCACATAGTTCTTATGAATTCGCAATAACTTAAATTTAACTCATGAACGGAGAAAAAAGCTGATTTTTTATTGTTCCATTTTCACTGGTAAATTAAAGTGTGAATTGAGCAATCAATGGAAGAATCTACTTAACAATAGAGCTATTACTTACATTATTGTTGCAGTACATAAACTTAACATGAATAAGTAAATACATTGATGTTTACCCTCAGCTGCAAAATTAAGCGACACCAATTTGATTATTCGGATTACGGACCTGCCGATGTTGTTTTTAATAAATCGGAAATAAAATTGCAATTTTGAACTTTTATTTCTGATCGAAATGCCGAACCAATGATTTTGTATCAATTCATCGAGCATGTATGCATCATACCGAACATTGTATGTTAAACACAGTTTCATTGGTTGTTGCGCATCTTCGGTCTACGATCCAACGAATCCGCGAAAGTCCAACTTGTCATTAATTAATCTAAACCATGGTTGAACCAGACACTGCAGTGTGGTTTTGTATCAAGAAATTGAAGCTTCTTGAAAGGAAGTAACAAAATTGTAATTGTCCGACACAATCACGATCAACAATGTCATTTACCATGTTTGTAGCGACGCCACTCTGATATCGAAAGTATGTGTTGGCATCAAATGGGTGGATTGTTATCGAAATGACAGCGTCCTTGCGGATGCTACATGAGCAGTTCAACACTTAACATACTTATTTTCTTGAACGATGACAACGTTAGTGCCACCGAAATGAAGCGAAAAGGCAACCCGAAGGCTGACATTTTAGACACGATGTAAAATAGCAATAAAGTAAATAAACTGCCAACTCGCAACACAGGCAAAACCAATAACGTGCGCATGTTTAGCGTGCTACGCATTCTGTCTGCAAAAATCTGAACATTGGATTTTGGCCAATCATGTTAACACGCTGGGAAAAGGGGTTGTAGACACTCTTCAATGTCAGCATATATCCTGCCTCTAATCTACACGTTTATTGCTGTAATGTTAACACACCATAGTGGTATCTGCCAAGTCTTGTTATCAGTACTTATTACTCTAAATTCCAATAGTCTTCAACTTTATCAAATTTTCTTAAAAGTATGTGTGTAGTAAGTTTTGATACAAGGCTAAATAATTTTTTTAACAATGTACTGTATGGCTCATATGACAATTCGTGTATTTACACAAAACACCTTTCTCGTACAATTACTTTTATTTTTAGTCCTTTGGCCGAAGGTCCAAGGGACTATTGCCATCACTCTGCGTCCGCCGTTAGCTGCCGTATCTCAGAAACCGTTCAGCAACTTTTTCTCTAATTTTGCATAGACATCTTAGGGCACTGCTACTATGCACGAGAAATCTGTATTTGATTGAATCATTTAACCCATTAGACCTCAAGTCGGCCAAACCCGCCCGAGTTCCGACTCCTCAAGTCGGCCAAACCCGCCCGAAAAGATTAGCTTCATAGTTTCATCTATTCCAGAGGCGCACTCTGGAGGATACTTTTGAAACACATTCAAAATGTCTCATTAACATATTGGCAATGAATTGTGGGTATTTCTGGTGTATGTTGCTATTTGACTTATCAAAGTTTTATGCGTTTTTCCAAGCTGCTCCAGTTTTTGAGAGAACAAAATGGCGTCTGTTGGTCCTAGTCGTTTGTCTGCAGAAGTCGTGTGTCTGTGATGACAGTGATATCGAAGAAAGTGATTCAGACATCGATGTTCATGTAATTATATGCGACTTTGTTCGATACTTCGACTGGACGATTGTTGTTGTTGTCAGGGAAGCTGGTCGTTCACGCCCATTTTGTAAACACTACGAAACCATTCCCGCATTCTGTATTCCTTATTTTTGCACGAAGTCAATACGCTATTTATATTTCGATTTGTATTATTTCATGATTGCTAAGTGTTGTAACTTGCGGGCCTGTCCTGTTGTTCACTTGTTGTTTTGACCGAGGCTGCCCGGGGTGGTAGTGCTGACACTTGACAGCTACATGTGCCTGTGACCAGACACTCCCATTCCACATTAATGAAGTATATATCATTCTAGCCATCAGAATTTAACAATGCAGGTATCATTGTGTAGGCATTTATCTGCTCTTTATAATAAAATAAAGTTGTAGCAGTACAATATTGATCATAAAAAGTTACACAGCAGTCAATCATTATGTTCGGTGTAGAAATTATTGTCCGACAGGGTTTTGTTTTACCACATATTGTTTGGGCAAAATACTTATGATACAATAACATATGTTGTACCAAAATAGTGTTTTAATTACATTTTAGGATCATATAAATTACAGCACTGCAACATGGTGTGCATTTAAGGTAGACTCCATACAGTGACGTACCTCATATTTAATTTCAGCTTTGCAAATTTGTCAAGTATGCTTCCATTGTATTCCAGTATGTGCAATGTATATTTTAGATATAATAACAATTTTTATACCAAAATGTAAGTAATTAAATTATCTTTCAAACAAACACAACTTGTAGCAGTAAGAAATGAAGCATAAAAAAGTTTTGACTCATAATATGACATGTTGTAGTGAAATACCTAAATACTGGCACACCTACTGAGATATGGACAACTATTGTTATTCTTACAAAAGCATATTTACACCCAATGTGAAGAGCATTCTAAGTCCTTTAAAATAGTTACAACTTGCAATAATGGAAATTCAATAATAAAAGAGCTATGCCACAAAAACGGACACTCCCAAACATTTTCAGAATGTGACCTAATTCTCTGAGGAACCAGGGGCATTACACCGAAACACTCTGAGGTCTAAAGGGTTAAGGGCTCCCTAGGGCCTCCAAGGACCCCAAAACTGGTAAAAATGTAATATTTGGCCTATTTTTTCAAAAACTGTTCAGCAACTTTTTTTCTAATTTTGCATAGATGTATCTTAGGGTGCTGCCACTATATACAAGAAATCTGTATTTGATTCAGTCATTCTAAGGGCACCTAAGGGGCCCCCAAAATACAAAAGTTTTACATTATCTAGTGATGTGGTTTTGAGAAGGGCCCTTGAGACCACCCCCAACAGTAGATTTTGTTTAATGTGCCACAAAGTCAGCAGTGTGACTAAACTCTGCAGCCTAGTGCTACTGTTCCATTGAGACCTTGACTAATCTTTAATTGGTCACAGCGCCCAGGCAGAGTAGACACCCCTAACAGTAGATTTTGTTTAATGTGCCACAAAGTCAACACCATGACTAAACTCTGCAGCCTAGTGCTACTGTTCCATTGAGACCTTGACTAATCTTTAATTGGTCACAGCGCCTAGGCAGAGTAGACACACTTGACCCCTGTTAGACTGAACAGTTGCCTAACACTTTTTATCTTCAAAACTATTGATTTTCTATAATTGCAAGTTGTGTTTATTTTGATGTTCATTTAATTATTATAAAATGGTGTGACTGTGGTGTCTATTGGTTAAAGATGTATTGTCTGTAGAAACCTGTAGGTGACAAACATAGAAAATTAATATTCTGTCACCTGCAGGTGACAAACATAGAAAATTAATATTCTGGACAATTATAGAGTGAAATATCCTACACTTTATTTATATCAAATGCATTCTACTGTTCTGTTTACGCTTGCCATGCCTTGTGTAGACATGGTACTGTGTAAATCAATTGTATCAATATAGACTAATAATTACAGATTCACAATATAGTTGACACCTGAAACAACCAAATGTCAACCATTAGAAGAGTTGACATAGTTCCGCTATACACAAGCAAGAAATCTGTATTTGATTGAATCATTCTAGTGTCATCAGCATATAGTAGAACATACATTTTCTACATCATCATCCCTAAGGTTGTTGTAAATTTCACCAGCTGCCATGTCAAGTCCGTTATAATTGTGACTAACAGTGTTCAAAATGATTCAGGTAAATAGCAAATAACAAAGGACACAAGTTTTCTCCTTGCCATACCTATACATCACATGAGAAGAAGGCTGACACAGCCTGGCCCTGATTTATATATGATTTAGCATTTTTGTACATGTTGTATACAACTTTCAGCACAATACCATTAATATCGCATGAAATTATCTTAGACCACAGGGAGGACCGGTCTACTAAATCAAATGCTTTCTTATAATCGATGAAGGCACAATGAAGCCTTTTGAGTCGAGACAAGTACAATTCAACCAATTCCCCTATTTGAACACTGCCTGTTCTTCACCTATTACATTCGCTTTGTTTAGGTATGTGGTCAGTCTGGTGTTCTGAACAATCACTAAGGATTAATGAACACTTGTGCAGAATGTCACCCACTTGGCAGGTTTAATTGATCTATTCAGCAATGAGGACACTGCTTAGGCCTCACTCTGGACACTGTCACTCACAGTGTTGTGTATTGTCTAGTTGGTGCATTGAGCTAATCTACTTGACCATGAATCAGTGGTGGCTCTGGTTGTGTATTACACCCAGCTGTGGAGCTAAGATTCTCTGCCTGCTATTGTTTGATGGAAACTGTGACTAATGTGTAATTGGTCACTGGCAGTAGCTTGTGTCAACAGACAGCATTAAGCCACTAGACCCCTGTTAAACTGGACAGTTGCCTGTATGTTTTAAACTGTGTCAAACAGTGAGTCTACCTTTTGCTCTCAAATAATCTATCCTCTTAGTTTTACACATGAAGACATAAACTGGCATAACTTGATAAGTCTTTGTAGCAGCAAATTTGTACTTCCAGTGTATCATTGCAACATAACATACATAGTACATACTGTGTGCCACATTTGAATGTTGTGCATGTAATATTTCCATGCAATCCATTTGCATATAATGTAAAACTTCAACAGCCGTTTTCTTCATTTTCACTTTTTGATCCCTACCATGTTCAATGCTCCATAACTTTACCAATTTTTGTAGCAGTCATATTTTTTGCAACCGTGTAAAGCACCCTACCAAACCTTTACAAGGATGTAAGAAAACAATGTTACAATTTTACCGACTTATCACTCATTTGGTCAGCCGGGGTCACATATAGACGCATTAGTCCAAAGGACTTCAGGGCCACTTGGCCCATTTTTATTCCCCCCTACTCCCTAACAAAAATGTCTCAAAAATCTGTAATCAACGATCAAATTGGTGTGGCCTTAACTAAGTTTGATTGCAGTTTCATTCATAAGAAAACTAAATTAAAATGGAAGCTTTTGCGGGATATTCTATGTGGCTCTCTTGACATTGTGTCAAGGTTAATGACATGTTCAAATGTGTAAACTTTCAGGATCTTGAGGATGAGTCACAGTTTTCTGACGACGAATTTGAGCAGTTCCAGAAAGAATATAATGAGAAACACAAGGTCAGTTAACACTCTTCGCACAACCCAGACAAGTTCTCAGTTTGTGTTACATACCATAGCAACTAAGAAAACTAACCACAAGACCACATTTTAAATAAAATGATCAGAGACACACATTTTCCATTTTGTGCTAGAGGTTTTTTAAAATAGGTATGATCAAATTATGTTTGTTACCTGGTTTTCATCCCTGACCATAGCTGGATTTTAATCATTGCACCATTTAGCATCAAATCAGTTACCACTCATTTGATAGTCTGTTGTTCCATGAGATATTGTCACATAACCTCCTTTGCCAATATGGACATCTGATGGCAGCACTAACTCGTAGTTTTGTGTAGCATGGACTCTGTGGCCTTCAAATATTTTATCTTGTTTGTTTGCGTTGTGTTGAAGTTATGAGATGCAGTAGTAGGTGGTTTTGTGCAGGACCTCGACGACACCCACACTGACTCACCACATCAGGAGATGCACCAGCAGCAACAGCAGCAACAGCAGCAACAACAGCACCAACAGCCACCACCAGTACAACAACACCAACAGCAGGTAGCACAACAACCAATACAGCAACAGGCACAACAACAGCCACCAATACAGCAACAGCCAGTTCAACCAGTGCAGCAACAGCAGCCCATACAACAACAGCAACAATTCCAACAGCCAATTCAACAACAGCCGATAGTACAACAACAACAGCCAGTAGTACAACAACCGGTAGTACAACAACAGCAGGTAGTACAACAACAACAGCCAGTAGTACAACAACAGCCAGTAGTACACCAACAACAGCCGGTAGTACAACAACAGCCGGTAGTACAACAACAGCCAGTATTGCAACAACAACAGCCGGTAGTACAGCAACAACCGGTAGTACAACAACCAGTAGTACAACAGCCGGTAGTACAACAACAACAACCAGTAGTACAACAGCCGGTAGTACAACAACAACCAGTAGTACAACAGCCAGTAGTACAACAACTGCAGCAACAACAACCTGTACAGCAGCAGCAACAACCAGTACAGCAGCAGCAGGTACCACAGCAGAACGCAGTGCCTGGGAACGTGCCTCCGCGACCAGCAAACCCTCCCCCACCCAACCACCCAAAGCAGCCGCCCGCCCAGGTATAGCCTTCATGTCAGCAGTACACACCATGTCGGGAATACAGGATAATAACGCAGTAATCGCTCCGTGGCGGGCCTGGAAGATCGCACGCTTCACACAAACACAGCACACACCGCAGTGCCTAACGCCGCGCTACGGCACTGATACTTATCAAACAGGTGATGAGCTTGCTGGTGGCAAGAGTAAAGGAACTCCGCTTACTGTGCAAGTTTCAATGATTTTACAAGTTACATCATGGCAAAACACATATTGTTTATTGGCTTTGCTTCAGATTTTGGACACTAGTATTTTAAGGACTTATTTAAAAATTTGATGTGAAGTCTTTCCACACGCCAGTACACAAATCGTGGTTGTCATGTTTTCTCTGTGGCTAATTACATTTTGTACCAAACCCGGTATTGACAACTTCAGTGTTTATTACCTCATCAACTCAAACTCTAGTTTTTTTGTGCTGGTGGCAGGGGATGAATGGGCGTATGGATGGTTTGCTTTACTTAACAATAAGGTGTATATAATAAATGTTTGTTTTCATTGTAAATCATTCGTGTTATGAAGTTTCCGACTAACTATATTATCAGTATTGTTTTGTTTTCTGTTCAGTGTTGAAAATTCATTGCGCTTACATTTTGGGAATATTTGTATAATTGAATAATAAATTTTGTCTACATATACTGTACAAAATATGTAGATATTATTATATTCACCACTAATCCGGGTTAGCAACATTTAGTATAATATCTAATTGCACTTGGACTTGTTTTTTATGCAACATTGACACAAACAATTTCTTTAAGTCATTGATATTTTACAGTGTCTTTCAGTTAGGCAGACCTGCCACATTTTCTTGGTTAAAATCTCTATTTTTGACTTGAAATTACATTTTTATTGGGTGATCGGTCGAGAATCACTATCTACCAGACTACTAACTATGACTGTTTAAAACAAAGTCTGCTGATTTTTTTGGAAATCTGTCTTGCATCAAACATATTTGTTCTTCACTGATTGGCTTTTGAATTTACCCTTGTATGGCATATATTCAAGAAAGTAGTACTTTACAACAAGTTTTACAATTTAAGCTAATCTGTTGAAATGGGATGCGGCCATATTTCTCTCAAACTTCAAAAAGAAACTTATTTTGTAGACGATAAATCTATACAATGTGGCAGGTCTGGCTAAGTGGCTATGGAGATAAATTGGTTAAATTGATCAATGACAAATTGTTTATAGCGTGAACTAATAACGTGACTGTTTGTTGCCAGGATCAGCAAGCGGGACAACCTAACATACAGCCTCCTCCAGGTATGTTACACATCTCACATATTCTCATGACAGTTCGCTCAATTATTCTATCTTCTGAATTTTCAGCAGTAACAAACATTCAGTTTAATCACTGCAGCGTTGTATGAGAATTGCATACAAATACTACCATTACATTTTACGTTATGGATATTCTGTCTTCGATAGTCTTATGTGGTATAGTTGTTTTAGACAAATTAGCTATGTATGGCTTACCGGTAATCATATACAGCGTGTATGTTGAGTAAATATTTCAGCCATCACATTGCTATGATTTGTTGTATGCCGTTAGATATTTAATTGTACCATATATTTGTTGTTTACACAACAACCTTTGCACTTAGCAGAGATAGACGTAATTCATTTAATAAAAACACACATTGCAGAATTGAAACTAGATTCTACACAGTCACTGAACTGTCAGTGTCTGTCTTGTCTATGTTAAAATGTGTGTGCATTGTTATGCTAAATCCTGCATTGTGATTCAGTAAATTCTCACATTCTGTATGGATACAATGTCTCTATGATACTCATTGAAATGCTGGTTATCTGGCCAATCGTGTGCTATCAGTTGTCACTTCACTTACCTTGTGTCTTCCTATATTGTAAATGTGTGTGTGGGCTATAGTCACCTAGATTGGGGTTTACTATGCCCCAGCCTTTGTATGGTTGACAGTAACTGTTACTTACTGATGAATACAGTTCATATGTTCCCATTCACTGTCTGTGTTCCCATAACTGTTGTCACCTCCCAGTTTCCTGGTTCCTTTATTATGTAGATGTGCCTTGAGCAAACAGGCTTCCTTTTTTCTCTGGTTCCGCATTTCTGTCGTAATGTTGCCCCGTTTTGGCTAATAAAGCTTGCTTATACTGCGCAATTACATCCAGGTGTGACAACCCATTATTGTATCAGTACTGTTATTTCACCCTTTTTTACATTGGCCTGGATTCCAAGTTGCATCTTTGTAATGTATCTAATTCTGAGTAAATTTCATTTTGATAATTTTGCTAGAAGAGTCTCTCTTCCTACTGTTTGTTTAAAAGAAACTGCAGCATTGTTGCACCACCTGCCGGAATGTTTACTAACATACTTAAAATGAAACACACACTGAACTACACACACACACTGAACTGATGCCCCATTGCCCCGCCCCACTCTGTGTATGTAGGCACACTTCTATCTCCGCCCACCCGTAAGGTCGGTGACACCAAGCAACGACAACTACGTCGACTGCGACAGAATGCCCTCATGCAACAGCGGCGAATTGCCAAACAGAAGAAAATGGCACGGAAACAGCACAGTTCCCTGAATCCTTCACTGGATGCGCTCGTTAATCAGCATCCAGAAGCTGGGGCATTCTATCCTGGTAGAGTTATAACTCGTGTGTCTGTTTGTCATACTGTAATGTGCTGGTTTCATCTACATAGCTCCGTCATACCAGTATACTTTCTGTTTTGTCATTCGTTCTTGTGGGTTTATTATTCATTGTGGTCTGGTTTATTAGTTTTATGTAACAGTAGCCAGCAGGATCTTTCCCTCTTTTGATGTGTCTCTGTGATTGCCACTTTGTTTTGTTGTGTTGTTACTCTCCTCTTTGTCCTTGAAGTCTGTGGTGAGACTGCCCTTGATACGGGTCCTTGATTTTTAGGTTATTCATTTTATAAAACAGGATTATGTGAAGTCAGTTTTCATTTTGGGCATACAGCCGGAAGTTTGGTTTTAGTCTAGCGTAACTTTGCTGCGTAGATGCAAACAATCAGTTCACTATGACTTCAGTTATATACCGATATCCAGAATAAAACTTTGTTTAGAAGCACCTACAATTGACTAAAATGTGAAAAATATAAATGATAGAAATTATTATTTACTGTTCTTTGTCGGTGTGCAGGTCAACCTGTACGTCAGCCGGAGCATCACCAGCAGCCTCCGCAGCATTAAGGTGCTAACCGTACATCCATTGCTGGCTTGGGTCCTTCATGTGACACTTGAAGATAGCGAGAAACAACCTACAGTGTCAGGTAGCAGATGACGGGAACATGTCAACAGCCACATCTAATGGACAACATGAAGACATCATTGCTATATGGATCCGATTCATGCGATTTGTGACATGTCATTCAGTTAATCTTTGCATCATTCTCAGTGTCCGTATTGCAAACTCCATGACCGTATTCCATTACTGCCGGTTCGTGTGGTGCAGCATGGAAGTATAATTACATTGGTAAGGCACAACAGGGTCTTATTTAAAAAAACCGTTCATACTGTACAAACCTTTCTTCAGTGGTTCTCAGTTCGTGCAGTTTTGTAGTAGTTATACATTATTGTTTGTGGTATACGATAATCTATGATTTTTCCAAGTTATACAATATTCGATAAAAACCGCAGTAGTTCCTTTGTACGATACGAACACTTTGAAACTGACCTCTGGAGTGAGTTGTCACGGTGAGGTAAGAAAATCGGTCCTTTTTGTATTTTAGTGGTATTGTCCAGTAAGAAATGGTTGTTATAACAATGGAAAGAATTTTTTGACAACATGAACTTTCATGCGATACAACATAACCATGTTGGTGTTGGTTAAGGTATTCATGGGCATCGACCTTGATAATTGGTTACAGATTTGAGATTTTTATGTTTGAACATGCGTGAGAAGTCATAATATAACTGATCTGAAAAGCTGGTAAGAACTTGGCATGTATTCTTGGAAGATATGAATTATGCAAGTTAGAAATATTCCGTATATCATTTTTGATAACTATAAATAATTTATAATGAGAATTGCAACTCTGCATGTCTGATAGGTTTTCATAACTTGTTCCAGAAATGAAAATCCACAATTCTGTCAAGTAGTGTTTTTGAATCATTCAGTTACCAAAAAAAAGTAATTTGTAATATAATATACTGGTACCTGAACCTGATATTTTCACACAAACGGGTACTTTGCTGCAAATATCACTGTTGCAGTGATACGGTTTCATGAAGCGTACTTAAAATTACATAATTACTTAGCATCACGTTTTGCGTAACTCCTGTTTGCTCATATTAAAAAAATCGCGTAATTACTCAGATAATTTTAGCGTTAAGAATGTTCTTAGCCGCTTTATGAAACTGGGCCCATATCTTGATTTTATGTAAATTGCTATATTATTTATCTTTTTTAAGAATACAGGCCTCGATCTGTACAAATCTGGTTTAATTTTCTGCAGCTGTTTCACAAAGCCAACCGGGTGTAGAGGTGGCTTATTGGTGATCTATCGTGCCAACCATGATAGCAGTGGTAATTTTGAATAGACATAGCGCATTAAAGAACTGCCAACAACTGTGTTCTGTCACACTTGGTGTAAGTTATTCTTTGTTTACAAGTTAACTTTTGTTTACCGAGTGAGCAAGGTAATTATGTTTGCATGTTGGTAAGGTGACAATTTGTCAAAACCTGTTTGTAATGTAATACGCTGACATCATGTCTATTGTCTGGTGCTACTCATTCCTGGCAAGTGCCTGCATGGATTTGGTTTATTAAATTCAGTTTAATTGTATATAATCATATTGTCCAATACTTTCCAATGCCTTTTTAGAATGTTATTGTGAAGCATAATGATTAAAGTAATGGAACATATTTATTCAGGTGTGGTTGATTTGTTCAAAACATCAGTTATAATTGATGTAATTATTGTAGCTTGTTTTACTTGTGGTGATTGGGTTTGTTTGATAGCAACAGTTTAATTTGCTTATTAAAACTTGATTTATTCACAATTTTACAAAGCGGCATTGTCTGTACATAATAGAAAATCATCGCAATCATATCATATTTGTGCATTCATGCCACTGTTAGTTGGGTCTGCTGTTAACAAGCTGAACCGGGTCTGCTCCGATTGGGGTTAGGAAATTTAGGTTGTTTCTGTCTGGAAATCTGTGTATATTTTGAATAAATGTGCTGTAATCAATGCCAATTCTCTGCAATATTTTCCGTCGTGAAATTTCGGTTTGAGATTTACTTTAAAATATCTTCAACATGCCCACTAGCAGGTCTAGAAAATGTTTTATATTACAGATTACCAGTATAGATACTGCAAAAACCTAGTTAGATCCTGGAAATACATCAGCTGGAACACAGCCACTATTTCCCCCAAGAATTTATTGTGATTAAAACTAAATTTTTTTATGAAACTCGGACCAGGGAGTACCATGACATTTCTTATAAGTTCCTTACTTTGGCTTGAAAAAATGCAAAATAATTTTACAATGACATTTGTCAGAACTGAGGTACCAAGCTAAGATTGCAGAGATGGTGGTAGATTGTATGCCCTTCCACCATTGTTTGACCAGTTTCACAAGTACCATTACTCACTACAAGTAGCCACTTTTTAGTGGCCAAATGCAACCATGTAAAAGACAAATTTTACTTAAGGGGTGGTAAGGCAGCTAGATAAGAAATTTTTTGAAAGCATAATTAATATTGTGTCCAAGCGGTAGGTCTTACCGAGTAAAAAATAAAAATAAAATTTCTGCCCGACCCCCGTTTCCATGGTAACAAACAAATTGGCCACCAAATGTAGCACATCTAAAAATTGCAACATGAAGTAATAATGACATGGTAATCTGGCTTCAGTTTTTTTATATTTAGGTTTTATTTTGTATTTTCAAACTAATTGTAAATGCAACAATTTTCGTCACATTACTCTAAAGATAAAACTAAAATGTTTTTATACAGATTGTGGAGAATATCCAGGAGTACACAACAATCCAAACCAGATTACTATATCATTTTTAGTTTTGGTTTCATGAAGCGTACTTAGTTACGCAATTACTTAATGTCATGTTTGCGTAAACTATGCTCGCTTATATTAAAAAATTTGTCATTTACCAAGACAATCATCTTAGCGTTAAGAATGTTCTTAGCCACTTCATGAAACCGGCCCCAGGGAGTGTTGCAAGTTTGTTGTCAAAAAGGAGGTTTTCTGTAAATGCCCATCAGATTGAATAATTGCATCGATTGCTCAAAAGAACCACACCTAATCCATGAATAAGTGTTTTAGAGATATGTAATTGTTATGAAACGTACCTTTATTGATGATAAAGATACAAAACTACTGGAATATGGAAGAAACACATTTTTGTCAAAATCCTCCATTCTGGCTGCCATAGAAAAGCCATGCTCTGCTATCAGCAATGTCCATAATGCACAATTGTGTTAACAAATATTGAGGATTTCCAATGTAAGAAACTACCAAGTATCGAAATGTTTATTTATTCTGAAAAGTAGCAAGTACAAAGAACATTTCCATTATTTTATCCCATAACTTAAGATATAACTTGTTATTGTCATTTTTACAAAAAAAATCATTAAATCATGGCAAGCTGTGAACTTCCTTAGTAGCAATAACAATTGCAAGCAGGACAGTATCAACTTCATTTGTTTTGACAAATTCATGAAAAAATTTAAATTTATGATTCTTAGTTGATGCGTTTATTTGTCAGTTCTTACACTGCTGCCTGTTCCTTTAGGGGAACTTTGTTTTCTGCATCAGATAGCACTTTCTGTTTCTTGGCTGGGCTTGTGTCTTCTGTCGGCTGACTACCAGGGTCTGACAGTCGCTTCTGCACATTGATGGCCTCATCAGCAGCTGCAACAAAACACAATAAGGTTATTGCTTTTAATAAATCACAACAGCTAAATATTAATGGTCATTTAGCTAAAATTTTCATTTCTGCTATACAACTGTGGCTAAAGAATTTTCTGTTTAAGCACAGAAAATTTTGTAGTGAGCTGCTATTTTTTGACCAGACATGACAAACTCTCCAAGCAATGCCAGATTTGAATGTGACAATGCCCACAATTCAACACATAATCACAAAGGTGATCATAAAACGTGGCTACTGTATACATGGATGCAGCAAGAAGACTTGTGCCAATACCTTGGTCAATGTTTTCTTTATCTTCCTGAGATTGTTGTGGTGTGACGTCCTGGGTTGTCACTTCCTGACTGGCGGCTTGCTGATTTGGTGCCTGCTGACTCAGTGCCTGTTGACTGCACTGCTGACTACTTGGCTGTTCACTGTGTTGCTGACTTGACAGTGCAGCTGGAACATCCTGCAACAAGCCATAAAACTATTCTACATGAATATTACTTACGGAGACCTTTGTGATTATATAAAAGTAGAGAACTCAAAAGGTAGGAAGCAAAGCCACATCAACATAAAATATTAAAAATACCTTACACTCATGCAAATTTATGACACAGCTAGAGCACTGGATAGCTGACATGTATCATAAATAGGTTATTTATTATATACTTCTCAGTGTTTTGTTTTAGTTAAATATTGAACTTGGCAGAACATTAATATGGTAACCCGAGTTTTACCACTAACTAGCCGAGTTATGTTACTCAGGGAAAAAAGGCAGTCACATATCTACCAGACATCCCAAAGCGAGTTGCCTCGCCATTTTTCTATGCCGCCCCACCTAAAATATGCCAAAATTTCCACCTCGTAGCTATTTCGTGCGCCAATTTTTTCGCGATATATTCAGCGTCGGTGAGCGGTGCAAAATGACACCACAAAGTCACTTATATTCCTGCAAAATCATAGATTTGTAGCAACATCGTTTAATCATCTTAACATCGCTCAGGGCCGGTTAGGATTTGCCTCTTGAATTAACTCCATTGGACAACGTGACTGACATCACTTGTCAGTTGTCCACTCACAGAATATTCCCGTGGGATCCAAGTGACTTCAATGGTGACACCTTGTGGAGTTCTGACATACTAGAAATTTAGACATTTATGTAACATGGCGCCCAAACGGTAACTGAGTTTGGGAGACATGTGGAACTCAGAAAGAAAAAATGGAGAAAACAATAGCTGTATTTTGCGCTCAATTTTACTATTATAGTATGTGCCCAAAATAAATCAGAATGCTGATGTACCACCTGCTGTTGAATTTCTGGTTTATGACGGTGGTGGGAATAAAAACCGTGCAGGCTGATGGCACTATACGTCACTAGTCAGCATCCTATTCACTACTCAGCACTTAATGTATTGAATCTGGACCCTTTTGAAGCCCAAATAGCGACCCGGTTTGCGCTAGTCTGTGGCCATGCATTACTGCACAGCATGCATAAAATAAGCGACATAACAGCGTATGTCGATACAAACCAGGGCGCTATTTTTGCCTCAAATGGGCGTAAGACGCAATATTCGTAAAGGTAAATATGCCTAGGATAATGTGGAATGATGGAAATATCACACTGAGGTATCAAAGTTAGGCAAAACTCAAGTTATAATGGAGAAATCGAGGTGGGTCCGAATTCGACACAAGTGCCCACAAGTCTTTTCAACTAATGTTCTGTCGTTCTTTTTTTTGTAAAATAAGGAATGTGAATTGTAAGATATCTTTGTGCTAAATACACAATACATATTCCGACAGTGTTGCAAACACACGTTAGGGAAAGTTAATTCGCGTGAATTATTTACGAATATAAATCACCAAAGTTCACATCTCATAAAAGATGCCTATATATTGCCCAAAACCATGTGTACTAACAGGTTATCAATAACTTGGGCTAGACAATGATATGTTTGCACAGATATAATTGGATATACTAAACAACTTATATACTGTTTTATAAAAAGGACACTTGCGATTTATAGAAACATATTTTGTGGCATTCCATAAATGACTGTTTAATTAATTGCATAGCATAGATACAAATAAAATGTAATCTTTGGAACATAAACCACCAATTTACCATAATACTATAATCATTTAAAGGTGATGACAAGAGTCTTCAGATGATGCCACTGGATGCTTCCCAGAGAAGTTGAGATGGTGTTCGACTGAACAGGTCTGCCAGTGAGTAAAGTGTGAAGCGCTTTGAGCAGCCCTTAGGAATGGATACTGTGCTATTTAAGAACTTACCTGTTACTTTTTTTACTAACTCTGTTAGTATGGTAACAAGGCCTAGGGTTAGGGCAAGAAAAACATCACCACAATCAAGTACCAGTGGCCAAGAAGAAACCACACTTCAACTGAGTACCAGTGGTAAAGTGGAAACCACATCTCTACACGATGAAACAACCATGATTACCGACTTTTATTAATCATGATTACTACATTTACAAGTAGTGTCTTGTTGTTTTATATCTTCCCCTCTATATTCAAGAGTAAAGGTTAAAACATACTTCAGAATGCACCATTTTAAGCTAGTTTAAAAAAATCTTTCCCGGGCCCCCCTAGCAACGCGTCACGCCTGTGGCGATTGCATAACCCACCCCTACCACCTCGCCCATCATTTTACCCAGAGGAAACACTGTGCTGGGTTGAAATTTCAGCCCGATAGATACATGCAAAACTAACAGAGATTTGGGTGCACAAACAACGAACTGTTTTATAATATAGATATGTTGTATTCCTAGGTATCTAATATAACTTTCGACACTCACTTTTTATAATACACTAACTTGACGGGCGATAATTTTAACGCTAAATGACAAATGTATAGCTCCATCTGTAGGAAATATATGAAATGTGAAAGAGGGCGCTACTTGTAAGCGTGTGGATGTGACCAACAACAGGTAAACCTGCTGCATGTTAAGCGCTGAGGATTTTCAAACATCAATAACTGCATACATCCAGTGACATATTTGTAGATGGCATAATTATCTTTATGATGGTATAAAAAAACATTAAGTTCTGCGGCTGGAACTGCACTTACAGCCTTTTGAAATGTTGAGCCCCCCAAATTATCCATCCCCCGGACGAATTCCAAAATGTCTAAATCTACGAACCATCTCAATGGCAAACTTTCAGCCCAACACATGCAAAACTAACGGAGATGTGGGTGCACAGAAAACGAACTGTTTTATAATATAGAAAAGTTAACATGGCATACGTGATGTAAAGATAAAAGTAAAACACGAATGCAGCGGTTCAGTTCTGTAATGAAAATTGATAATTTTATGGTTAGCTCGCAACACACATTGCACTATTGTGCTTATCCACTCATAGAAGACCTACCTGGACATGTTCTGTTGCACTTTCTGGGACTGTTTTTGCAGTTGTGTTTTCCCCCGACATTCTGACTGAAAAAATGTTAAATGAAAACATTAGTAGAAACACCAGAGACAATTGTTTAATTAAACTATGAATAAAAATGGGCCAAGAGGCCCTGAAGTCCTTTGGACTATATTGTGTGTTTGTAATTATTAATGAAAGTAAAATGTTGACATGTTCAGTGGAGACTATATGCATGCCAATGAAAATACACCTGGAAATAAAAAATTAGAGTAGTTCGTTTTGTGAAGATTGTACAAGTTAATATGTTATTAAAGGGACAGTCGCACTCGGAGGTTGTTTTGTTTTTATTGCAAAATCATGTTATACAGTATAAATTATATATATTATGTTGTACCAACTGCCCAAAGATGTTTTAATGAACCATTTTGTTTTATGAAATGTTCATGATAAGTGGCAGTGTCAGTGACCAGGCATTACATCGTCGTCGTGTTTTATTATTAGCGAGTTCCAAGTGAACATGGTGTCGTACAAATTATATTTTTAATTTGAAGTATATTTGATGCCGATAGATTGGTTGCATTTATATCGAAAATTTCCCGTACGGGCATCATGTCGTTCACACTCACTGACACAGGCTCGGCCTTGGGACGTTATCGTCACTGACACTGTCCATACTCCTTGTCCTTGAATGGCTTGATGCTAGCCCGGGGCTAGGACCAAGGCGTAATCGTAAGCTAGGTAGAATGGTAATCCGGTAGAATATAGGAAGGGAATGGAATATGAAGTAGATTACGTAGCTCAAACATCATCCATCTAGGCGACAAAATTATTGTCTGGTACGGGTATAATTATCGTCGTGTCCTAACTTCGTGCATCGCGTAATACCGTGCCCTGCCAACGTCATATTGGGAATTTTATGTCAATTTGTTAAATTCCATCTGAGACTGAGTCGGTGCCTATGGGTTAGTTTAAAAAAAATAAAATGGCAGCTAGCTGCAGCTGCAATTGTTAATAAACCTGGTTGAAATGTCATCATCCATTATAAGAGTGTAACTTTTGAATATTCACCTACAAAATTGGCAATGGCATCAACATTTTTATGTTTCCTGACTGTTTTTAGCAGTCGTTCGCTTTGGTGAAATAGCATACCATTTTAAATTACATGTTTTTTATGTCAACAAGATAATAATTTGAATAAATTTTTACAGAACAACCTTTTATTACCTCTGTTTTTGCAGTCGATTCACCATCATCCCAACCTGTGGCAAGGCCTTCATCCCTACCTTCAACAGTGGCAGGCCCATCACAGAAACCAGACATACTGCATATCTCCTTTGGGTAATTTTTCAGTTGCATATTTATAAATGTTAGTATTGCTTCACTGGAATGTTACGGTATGATATTCTACTCTAATTTCTACAGGTAACATAAGTCATTATATTATTCATGCCTTGTTTCAGTTTTATTTGAGTTATGTGGTTGACATTAAAACAAAAAAGAAGTTAATTTATGACATACCATTACGTACTAATTTGTGGAGTTTAAACAGATGTAGCACTGTTTTGTCAACTAAACATATAATTATTCAATAAGTATTTGTTTGTAGCCCTCTCTCATATGATGAAGACAGTGAGGAGGGCGACGATGGTGATTCATGGCTACCATCACAATGCACAGAGGATGCTTCATATGAGCTTGACATCAATGTCACTGAAAGGTACACATTACTCTTAGTCAATGTAACATGGAAAAAATGGGAAATTAGAAGAAATTAAATTTAGCATGAGTGAAGTTGTACAATACTGGGCCAAATTGTGGCGTCCTGTAACTTATGCTATATGTACTCCATAACCAGCTTCTTTGAGGACAGTTCCTGTTGATAACATTTGTGCTGTATCTTAGGCACATGAAGAAAGAAGAGACAACACATCCTGCCTGTTTATTGTTGTTGTTTGAAACAAATTGTGGTTGTGGTGGATAACGTAAGTTATAGTGACTGTAACTTATGTTATCCACCATTTCAGGTCCAGAGTCTGATTATTCTTAACATTTTAAAAGTCTTGGTTGGCCATCATCAAATAATATAGATTAAAACAAAGGGAAGCAACATGAATCAGAAAATTATCAGATGAAATTACTTATTGCAGCTTCCCGGTATATCGGGCACGGTCCTTCTGGCATCGATTGATTATCAGAGTCGCAAAGATTTACCATTGAAAAGAAATCGAAAGGGACACACTGTGTAAGTATGCAGGTACACATTAAGTATACATGTAACAACATGAACATATAAATATTTTTGTTATGCATTATAATAATGACTATTGCCATTCCATTATAGGGCTAATTATTGTTTGGATTTATTTACGTTGGTGATGACTCTAACAATCAATGCCTATGATTGAGCAAGTAATGTATGAGAAGACAGTTTTTTTAGAAATGAAAGGTATTTAATACGTTGCAATACATAAACAATACAAAGCATAATAATAATAGCGTATGTACATTATGCATATGTGTAATATTTAAAGTAACTTTTTATTTAGAATAATTCAGCTATTTACATAACATTTTTATATGCTGACGTATTGCACATGAAAAAGTTACTTTAAATATTTACATGTTTTGAAATATTTACATGTTGAATAAAAAAAACATTATTTTTTGCAAATGCCATACTGTGTAACAATGCAAGTTCATGACACGTCATTAAGTTTGTCTATTAATCTACAGCTACCTCAAAGTCTACAACAAACGGGGAAAGAAGTGGACTATTATCCCGAGCGAGAACCGAAACAGTATGTGTACATAGTGTCCCTTCAGAAGATCATCCAAGCATGCACTGACGATCCACTACCAAAACGCAGGATGAGTGGACTTGTTGGTGCAATATTGCACCAACACTAGCCTCAGTGCCTGCACCACCAACAGCAGATCTAGTGGCAAGGCATCATACCCAACTTGGAAAAAAGAAATATGCCTAAGATGGAAGTTGTCAATGAGTAACCTACATGTTAAGTAACATTTATTTTTTTAATAACAAACTATTATCAATTAATTTAGAAATTGCCATGGTTACCTGATGATGTGTGGTTATATAAAGTTTATACACTTTATTCTTGACAAGTAATGATTTCAACCTAATGTATGAACTTTGAACCCAGAGTACTGTCCACTTGCACTCAGAAATGTCTGCTTAATTTTCCACACACAACAGCTTGGAATAACATGTTGGTTCCCTGTTCCCAGTTTGCCATGTCGCCAGAAAACAAACTGGTGGTAAGCATAATCATTGTCTCCTCGTGCTGGCACGCCAAACACATCTGCTCTGTAGCATCCCACCATCGTCAAAACTGTCAAAACCGCAGGCGGATGCATTTGTCTGGGCGCATGTTGCAGCACAGCCGCTCTACATCTGTTGCCATTTCTCGGCAGTGGCCGCATGAGCACCAGCTCAGAGCGCCACCTCCCACTGGTCCTTGTTCGGTGCCTCTCAAGACATCAAACACAAGGCCTGGCTCTTGCAGCACCATCTTCAGTAGCAGCGTTTTTGCTTGCCCCTCATCCAGTTCGTTAATGTCAGCCTAGAAGGATTGCAAAAATATCATTTAACTAAATATTAACATTATGGTTATTTAATACACAAAATGTTGGTGTGCATGTTAGATGTTCAAACAAAATAGAGTACCTGTTTTTTTATTGTAATTCCTGGAAAGCTCAAATTCTGCAATGTAGCATGTTTTTGATAACACCAGGCAAATTATGTGTGTGTATGTATGTGTGTGCATGTTTAAAGGAAATGTCTATTTTGCAGTGCATTTGGAATAATACATTGTCAATTATTATTTCTGTGTTTGTGTATGTTTTTGATCCAAATTGGTTGATAATGTAATTTATTTTATAAAAAGCAGTTCACAGTTTCAAACTTGGTACCTCAGCATATTCGGTGACGTCATGTACCTGCACTGCATTTGGATCATAACATGAATATAAAATCTTTACCCTAAATATTTTGTCACTTGTATTTATAATTGTTATTAAAAATGTGCACTGTGATAAAAATATTTACCTGCAGTTGCTCCTGTCTCTGATTGCGTAACCTCGCCATGCGAGCGCAGTCAGTCCTGTTCAGTGACAGTGATAGCTGCCTCGATCTTCTGCCACGCCCTCTCCCCATACCCCTTCCTCTTGCTGCATCCTGTCGTCTAACTGCCCCTCTTCCTCTCACTCCACGTCTTTCTCCCACTGCAGCCGTTTCACCGGAATCATTCAAACTCTGGGTAAACAGATAATGTAATATGGTAAATCATTTGTGTATATATAACAATAACATTTATTATGTGTACTTTGTGTACTTAGTCACCATGCAATGATTGACAGTGCATGGCAATACTTTAGAAAACGTGCTTTTACTGCCATAAACCATTGACACACGCACATTACTGAAGAAAAGTAAATATACTGTCTTATTTACTTTTATTTCATCACGGTTATAAGCCAGTAAGGCCAGTAAAATAAAGACGTCGGAGCACGACCTGCACAATTTCCAACACAACCCCCTCAACTAACGTGGCAAGAAATGTCCCAGTCACTGAAATGCGCACCCCCAAACAAAATCAAACACGCTACGAGCGTGGGCTACAGCTGGTTGTTATGCACTATGATTTGCCAGTCGACGTTGTAGGCCTATTCCGCAAAGAAGGAATCGTAACTAATAGACAGTAGACACGAAACTAGTCATACTAGTATTAGATGATAGTGTTAATTGACTAGGACCCGTGTTGATCGGGTGGTATACTCGATATTGTCGGACAAAACTAGTGCTAATAATAGACTTTCGTTGACGGACACGCGTTTGCTTAATGACAGTCGTAGCAGTAACACGATCTCAAACAAAGTTCATTTCACAAATACAGTGACAAACGGAATACTTATGACATTTCAATGTTCAACTTACGACAGTCGATGAATCGTCGTTCTGCGCCATGGAAGCCATGATGATAGCGTACTATTAACATCTGAAGCTCGGCTCACGACGTTCCGCGGAATTTTCCAAACTCACAATTCGGGGATTTGAGTGACATTGATTCTTGTAAACATTTAATGGTTCAATCCAAAAGTTGATTTCTGCTTCGTTAAAAACATCTTTGGGCAGCCAGTACGCTATAATAGATATAATTTATACTGTACAACACGATTTTGCAATAAAAATGAAAAGCCACGAAATGCGACTGTCCCTTTAAACATACTGTAGAATTTTATCCCGAGACTGCTATTTACTTTAGACCGATTTCCAGAGTGGTTATAGAAACCTTGCAGTAGAGTTGGTGAGCTGCAATCTCGCATGTAGCACAGTTAAAGGTTGTTTAAGAAAATGTGCACACATTTTCTATTCTCATTTTGTCCCTACTACCCTCCCCCAAAATGGAAAGAAGAAAGAGATTAACTATGATAAAACTTTATTTGTTCACAAGGTACATATTCATAGCATGCATTTTGACTTAAAAACAGTAGCAATTAATGACATAATATTGATTGAATTGGAGTGAAGTAATAGTTGCAACATGCATAGTAAAGCATCTGGATATTCCTTATAATTTTGGCTAAATATGCTTTAACCTTTTCGAGTATACCCATGTTCTAGTTCTTCTAGTTCTAGTTGTTTCCAGCACTCGGCAATGTTCTATTAACTGACTAGTCTGTGTATTGTGTGGTTACAATGTTATGATCTTATGAGGTCTCATTCAACTAGTCAGCCTTTTTCAGAACATTATCGCCAAGCCGACCTTTCTATGCTGGCATTGAGGGTGGCCACTGCCAGGGTGCTTGTCGTCCTCAGTGGTTCTTTTACGTCCCAAATTGAGAAGTTATTTTATACATTATTTTATACCCTTCGGCCCAAAGAACTAAAAAGATAAAACAACGTTTCACTTTCACTGTTCAACATAACGTAACTTATGAAAAGACGCTTGTGGTGGGTATATCGCTAATTTCAAGCACATGGAGTTTTAACGCACGGCCGTAGGCGCAGACTGGGTCTGGGTCGCTATTTCAATATTTGGGCCTCCGAGTGCGCTAGCCTAAGACGCAATATTTTTGTAACAAATATATCTGGGATGATGTTGAATGCTATGATTAACGCACTGATGTCAAAAGTAGGCAAAAATTATATATATTCAGGGCAGGTACAAATTCGTGGCACCGAAATCCCATGTCCTTGGCCTATTTTAATACACTGCGTGGTCTCGCACTGATCCACGTGATATGCGAACAATTTACACAGCGTATATATAGATAGGACCCATGATTTTTGATGCAGACATCTTCAACGAGATTTGGATTTCGCTGGTATATTTTCGTAAGTACTTCACTAAAAACAACTTTTGTAAGTTTGTTTGCAGAAATTGAAAATAATATGTGACCCATCTTTACAAAATGAGTCACATGTCGGCTTTTTTCAATATTGAGTTATTGGCATCGTTTGAAAGAGCAGTCTCGGCTTTCATATGGTGTATTGTACAAGAAGATATCTCAATCATAACTGAAGTTACGGCTCGCCAAACATGTGTGGGGTTGAAGTCTTCAAACCCAGAAAACGGCCTTCAAAGTTTAAGCAATATATTAGTTGTGTTTCAGGTAATGTATCTTAATTAGTTACAAATCTTGCTGAAATGTTGACCAATCGGAGATGATGGCATTGTGAAGACATTCTATTAATATGAAAACTAGATCTTTGTTAGAAATAAAATAGCAGTACAATTAATTGTTTGTGTATACTTACCGCTACTAAAACTCTGCTGCACTATTATACATTATACTTTACTCTGCACTGTCATATATGGATGATATTTGGATCACTTGACAATAATGGCATCTTCATGACACTACATTAATATACTAACAAAACCTGTCAGAAAAAAGTTAGCAACAAATGAAGAAAAGCGAAAACTGGCAGCTCTTGTACCATTACACATTAAATTTCGTAGAGGTAACTGTCATTAGAATGTTAATGTTTTTATTATTAATTTTATATTATTATTTTTATTAAAAAAAACTCAACTTATTCAGATTTATGAAAACATAAATACGATGAACATTTTCATAATCGTCACAGTAAAATACAACAGTTAATCATATTAAACAAGAATTTTAATACCAAAGAACAATGTAACTACATAACAACAGGTCAGTGACAATGTCCAGTAAGTCAGGTGTAGCTTCCAGACCAGCCACATCCTCACTTGCATGGTATCGGCACGGCCCAGACGGCTTCGGGTGCAGGGAACATGTTCGCTGGACCCTGGCCCAGGCCCGTAACGGGCATACCCTACCCTGCCTGCTCAAGTGCAGCCGCAGTAATTTCTCGTTGTGGCTCCTGTTCACCAGACGGTCCTGTAATACAGGCAACCTCCTCGGCTGGGCTTGGACAGAGCACATCTTCGAAACCACGCCGAACGCCATTGTTGCTTCGTTATAAACAACTATCAGGGTCACAAGTGACAGCGCTAACGCATGAAAATGTACAGTACGCCTGCGTGCAGAGAATTACTCAAATTACCCCTTCACTAAACCAATGTGTGAAACCGCTTGGGTCACGTGGTTGCATGAAAGACTTCATGTTCATTTTTAGTGTACAAGGATGCATTTTTTAATAGGAACACCGGATACATGATAAAACTTGAGCCATCAAGGAATATTGTGATAATGAAATATATGAGATTGGTTGCCATGGGAATGAGTAAATCCAAGATAGCCGACCATGCTTAGTTGTTTTGTTATTTTTATCTAGATAGATGCATTTATTTTTTAAATAGGAACACCTGATACATTATGAAACCTGAGCCATCAAAGAATACTGTTACTATGGAATTTCTGAGATTGGTTGCCATGGGAACCAGGAAAATCCAAGATGGCCGACCATGCTTAGTTGTTTTGTCATTTTTACTCTAGAAGAATGCATTTTGTTAATAGGAAAACCTGATACTTTATGAAACTTGAGCCTTCAAGGAATATTATGACTATGGAATTTCTGAGACTGGTTGCTATGGGAACCACGAAAATCCAAGATGGCCAGCGAAATGAAATGTCTTCAACTTCAGATGAGTTTTCTTCAGATGATTCCGATAAACTTTCAAATAACTGATTGATAACATAATCTGGAATACTGTTACTTGCTTCCGCCATACCTGGTTTTTAAAAAAATGCTAATAAACCAAAACTGGAATGATAGTTGTAATATTATTTCTTATTGAAATCAATGAAATCATTATTTCCCCTATCATCGTCCACCTCGATTCGACTTCGTTGTTTATAAAGACAACTAATTCCAATGCGTAATCAAATTACATGCGAAACAGCCATAACACGCATCACAGGCCCGTGCTGGTGTGTTCATCCATGAAGTCAAAAATTTGAAATATTTTGATTTTTTTGCATAGAAACATCCTAAGATATTCATATCAACGGAATTAAAGCTCAAGATTTTGCGGTTCCAGTGACAGTCGTTTGGTGGTGCTACTGTTAACTTTAATTTGAACTAGTAAGGGGATAAGCAGTGCTATTCCTGCTGCAGAGGGCTATCGCATTCAAGCGTCATAAATCGGTAGCCCGCTGCAGCGGGCATTTTTTTTTTTGCTTAATAATTAGCCAGTTTAAGATGGGTATTTCCACCATTATAATATATAGTTATTGCCATAATTATATTATTGGTGTGTATAATTATATATTAATTAATGATTATATATTCCTGTTTATATAGCTGTTGTAACAACAAAGACAGAATAAAATTTGAGTTGTTGGTGCAATTATTCATTACTCTGTGTTTTTAAATACAGGTATCTCTCATGGACCCTTTCTGCAATTCATATGGCTAAGTATAACTACCTGGGGTAGTATAGACATAATTATGCAAAGTGGGAATTAAGTGATAAAATGTTTGGGGCAGGTCAAAATTTGTGGCACTGAAATCTCATGTTCTAATGCTCTTGGCCTATTTTAATACACTGCGTGGTCTTGCATGGATCCATGTTGCACGTGAAAAATTTATACAGCGTAGTCATAGATATAGGACCCATGATTTTTGTTGCCAGCTTCTTCGACGAGATTTCGATTTTGCCGGAATATTTTCGTAAGTACTTCAGTCAAAACAACTTTTGCAAGTTTGTTTGCAAAAATAGGAAGGAATACGAGATTCAGGCATGTGAGAGAAGGCAAGTCATTTCCGAGGAACATTTGCACGCAGCATGGCAAACTGGGGAAGAATGGGGGTCTGGATTGGAACTCAGAATTTTTTTTAAAGACATCATTGTTTGTGATGCAATCTAGTGTACTTTCACATTGTTTTGTATAATCCTGCAACTTCCATTTTATATAAAATCACAAACATAGTGCATAGAAACACTACATTTGGGATGTTATTAATCAAAAGTGTAAGCATACAGTTCCCTGCACATAACTGTAAAAGCACATACTTTTCATATCACACAAAAAAACAGCAGTGTATACTACATTGTCAAAACTACAACATTACACAAGTGGTCAATGTGAAAAAAAATACACACAAATGCTTTAAATAACCAAGGTTTATTAAAATGATAATTCTAATGTACAGTACACTGAAATTCATACACAAATGTCCACATCTACTAGTGTTCATTGAAACAATAAACTTGTAAACTTTACAAGTGGTCATTGTGGACATGTGACTTCACTTCTTTTCTTGCCTGTGCTTGATCCTGGCACTCACAGCTTTCTTTCTCTTCTCTGCCTGAGCAAGGACTGGGGTGTGGAGGTGGACAGATTTCAGTCTCTTTGGCACTTTGCCTCTTGCCTCTTGGGAAACTTGTTCAGCTGCATTTCTCTTGCTTCTTCAAATTCAACTCGTCCCCTCTCTGTACAACATCCTTCTTGGTGCATGCCATATCCCCTAAAAATTTCATATTAACTTCAGATAAATTTAATTCAAATTGTTATTTAATATATAATAACATAAACCATACGTTAAAGTGAACAGGTGTACTTTATATCGACATATTATCGCCCATCCAAGAAAACTTACTAAGTTTTGGCATATATTTATTTTTATCCAAAATAATCTATAAAACCATCTAGGATGCCTTAAAGTTATCGCCAAAACTTATACTCCGGTTACTATTCGCGTTTACATAACGGTGATGTATTATGCCATGACCCGTAACGCCAGCGACGTGAGCATACACTGGCGCCGCAATGTAAGTCCCATGGCATAGGCCATTACAACACCTCGCGTGGCAGGCTAAACGATCTAATATTTATTGAAATTACGATCTTAAAACCACTCGACTGCTACGTTAATTCTGATAATTCTGTAATTGACTCATACACGAATGTTTGAAATAAGAGCGGACAACTTACTGTAGACCGTAGCTCATGCTTCGTTTGACTGAACGCAACTGTGAACTGGGCTGTAATTCGCAGTTTCTGGCCATTCAGAATGCGGCTTGCTTTTGAAAAAGGACGACGATCACAAAATTTATAATTTTTATTGTCGATGTCACGACCTCCCTATATTAAAAAAACAATTTTTTGGATTTGGACGAATCACAGAAACGGCCAAATCGAGTTCATGAACCGCGGAAATCTGCATTTCCGCGGAAGAATCCCATGCCTGGAGATTTCGCACATAAATTAAATATCTTACGGAAGTTTAACTGTTAGTAAAAATGGAAAAACACGATTGCACCCATGATTATTGCCCAGACAGGTATAGTATAGTTATTGGCGAAATCTAGGTGGGTCCGGATTCTACACAACTCACAAGTTGAAATGCCTGTCAACTTCGAATCAAGTTTTGTCAAGACTCGAGGACAAGAGTGAAAAGACGAGTCAAGACAAAACGAGGACACAAATTCACAAGTCTAGTCACCTAGTCGGTTTCTGCCCCGAGTTTCTGCCTCTTTATAATTATAGCTGGATCTCATATTAAATTCATCTTTAGTTTAGTCAGATATGTATAAATGAGCAAAGGACGTCTACGAACTTGCAACCGTTATTTGTTTCAAATTAAAACGAGGCAAACAGGTTTTTTACATATTTTTATAGCGAACGCAGACCACGTGACTACAGATCGAGCACCATATTGGTGACGGTGATGTAAACAACCGTAATATTAAACTTTACCGGACGAAATTGTAAGCAACTATTCGCCCTAATCACCACAGGAATGTTAACGAACAGCCAGTGGAGTTTAAACAGTGAATGCATTGCGATTTGTCACAGTGATGATTTTGTCCACGATGAGGCAGAAATCGAGTGCTTCCGTTTGGCGCGTGAAGTGATTATCGTCTAGACTTACGGAGTTACGAATATTGTAACTAAATCAACTTATTTGACGCTTCGCTTGCATGCCATTGATTTAATAAGTGGTTCTGATTAATAATATGGATACGTTGCTGAACGATTTCAAAAATTATTGGCGAAAACTGCATATTATGTTTGCGTAAGGCAGAAATCGAGTGGTCCAGTAACAGTATGTATACTGAACTTCTGAAGAGAAGTATCGTCTGCACACAAATAACCCGTTACAATGTTCTTAGGAAATTCTACGCTAATGTTGTACATAATACATAATCAATACGTCTGTATCACTTTTATAGAATGCACTTCCTATAAGGGTCACAACATTTTTTTTAATCTTACCCACAAAATTCTGAAAAAGCTCAACCTTCTCCTTGCGTTTCTAGCAGACGACTGAAATTTCGCGCGTTTACGTTTGCTGTTGCCCATGTGACACTCATCAACCAATTAAATGCGACACAACCAGACGACATACATATATTTTAATTTAATGAGGCAAATACAACCAAACCATGATAAATTTCCTACAAAACGAGCAGATATTAGCTTAATTTGTTTCAAATTAGCGTGCGTGTATGTGAAATGTAACTCTACCTCGGCGTGCTTGTTTATTTACTGTAACGCCATCTGGTGGTAGTTTATTATGGCTGACCTGTCCCAGGAATATTATAGACATTTGAACCATTTATTAAAGGTAAACGACTCGATTTTTGTGAAATATTAGCACAGATATCAAATTGTTGGTGTTATAATAGTACGTGGATTGTAAGATAATTCCAATAAGGTCAGTTTGATAATAACTGGGCGATAATTGGATACATTTTGTGAGTTTTCAACGTCAATCTCGGACACTGACTGAGTCTGAGACAGTGTCCAGCGGCAACGGACAGTAAATTCGACAGTTAAGTTATACAGCGGAACAAAATTTGTGAGCCAGTTTCCCACTGAGTGGCAATGGGTTCAATCTCCCCTATTTAGGGGATAAACATCCCACCAGTTTAAAACCAACCATCGACGTCCTACTCCACCCCCTTCGGCTTCGTGTCATGATCCATCTCCTCACACTGCCGCTGACGCTGTCTTTAGACTTAGTCTTTCCCACTGTCAGTGATAGTAATACTGATAGTCTATCCGTTATCACAGTGATTGCTGTATCAGTAACAGTAATTTATAACTATTGCCATTTAAAGCATAGAGGATTTCATGTGGACAAGGAAGCCACTGTGTGTGTGTACACAATGCAATTAATGTATATTATATTTGCATTATGTCAATTCACAACCATGACAAATACAATAGTGATATACTTCCGGTGATCCACCCTCAATTTCTGCTCCATTGAATCTTCTTACAAATAATTACCAGGGAATCTATAGGCCTATGGGTAAATCAATTATTAATATTTTTAAACTGCTATTATTGCTTTCAGCATGTAAGTTGCTTCTGGATGCAGCTAAGTTCATAATTTGGAATTAAAGTTAGTTACCTTTCTGAATTCTATGTTGCTCAAAAGAAGCTTTCAAGTTTCAGCTTCCACACAATGCCTTCATCAGCATTAAAGCGAATCGCTGTCAGTCGTCATGTGATGTTGTTGGTGTTTGTCACATGACAGTGGTTCCAAGAATATTGCGGGAAGATTGTAGCCAGTGTCCGTGTTGATCACTGGTCACACTCTCTAAAATCTCAATGGTTTCACTGATCTTTCTTTGTTAGAAGTTGTTCTCTCTGGCGAGCACTGTAGAATCGTTGGCTGTAATAATTTAATGCTTTACCCTTTATTCACTCAGTGTTTCTCTACAGCTCTATAATATCATCATAATCAGACACACTTGGTTTAGTTGAACATGCTAATTTTATTAATACATCGTGCACACCACAACTCCCCCTGGTATCAACTCGAGTTACATAAACACTACATTCCCTTCCTCCTTTACAATTATACTTCCAACATGTATCCTAACAGCTTAACTACTAGTACTATCTACACAACTAATTTAACAAGTGTAATCGCAATTATTGAGTCTTCAGCTTCCAAGCCAATGTCACTTGTGTCTACATGTTTAATTAAAATCTAATTAAAATCGAACACATTTCTAAATAAGAGTCCAAACATGTTTTCTAATTAAAGTTCAAACATCACAAGTAGGCTGTCACAGCCTTTACCTGAGGGCGCTAGGCTCACCTCAGTATCTGACATGCCTGCATTATTTCACTAGTCTTGGTAACAGGTAACTTCACCAAACGGTTTGGCTCTGATGCAATTTCTACATCACGTGCCATGAGAGCAACTGGAGTACTTTAGTACATCAGCAATGTTCATCTTTCCTGGGCAGTAGATCACCTTGTACCGGTACCCTTGAAGACAAAGCATCCATCACGCTATCCTCGCCGATGGCTTCTTCTGCTGAAGATGCATTCGAATGGTTTATGGTCTGTTCCTGGATGTCTCGTCCATGGACAATTACATCAGCAGCCATGTTCGCTGCTCCCTGGCAGTCTCTGAGTATATCTTTTATAATCTTCTGATAATTATCCGGTGCTGAAGCAATGCCAAACATCAGCCTTCGATACCTGTACTGTCCTCGGTGTGTCCCGAATGTGGTAATTTGCCGTGATTCTTCTGCCAGCTCCACCTGGTGGAACCCCCATTTGAGGCTCAATTTACTAATCATTTTGTTTGTCAGTTGTATCGAATGGAGGAAGTCCAGCTACCAGTATCTCCATCATAGGTGATGCTGTAAACGCAACGCCTGGCCCCACGGCCTCGCTTTCGCATGCAGCATCAGTTTTTCATTGTCTCTTGGCATGACAAACGATTTCTCTTCCACTTCGAATTAAATCAAGTTCATTTTACGATCCTTACTTGCACACTTTCCTCTGTCTCCGCTACCGAATTTAATCCTCGTCGCCACTGTAATATCATTGTAATCAGACACACTTGGCTTAGCCGAACACGCACATTTTATTAACCTCACACACCACAACTTCCCCTGGTATCATCTTGTTGTGTTCTTTGTGTCTGGCCTCCAATGATCTGCTCATTTCACTTAGGTCTGATGACATTCCGAACATACTATTTCATACCATACACATACAAATTGAGAGTTTTGTCCTTGAGGTTTGCCACTGTGAATCTTATGGTGTTGTAGGGTCATGGTATGTCCCTCTCCTCATAAATTGAAAAATTTGTATTTTTGTTAAATTGTTCATAATCTCTCTACATGTACATGTACATGTACAGTCACCTCATGCTCCCATATTCTTCTAATAATATGTTCAGTTAAAAAGTTTGTAAACTTTTAACTTGGACTGCTTGTGAACCCTTTATGTGTTGTCAGCCAAAATGTTAGGTGGGTTTTCAGTAAGTTATCATGATTAAGATTTACTGATGGTATTTGCATTTCTTGAAATGCTTTTCTTTCAAAATTAAACATTCTCTAAATATTCTGGATATTCAGTTGCTCCCCCAATTCATTGAGAAAAAACATTTCACACATCACTGTTATCTTTAACTTTGTCAGTGTCGGTTAAATTTACTAACTTTTAATATGTTTTTCTTGTTAGTTTTTCACTTTTAGTTATTATTTCACTTCAGGCACCTTCAAAAGACATAGTCATTAGACTGTGCAATGAAGCATTCCTACACAGATGTACAACGCGGCTACCAGATGTGCTTGTAAAAGAGAGTGCAGCGATACTGTCAATAGACTTGAAAGAGAGCGAACAGGTACCCACTTACCTATGATTAAAGATTTGTTTGATATTTTAAAACTACTCCTGTATTTAAAATAAGTTTGGCCTATATTAAGAGTCAACATTATTCTATCTGCGAACAACCCGGCTGTCTGATATATTTGTCAGAATTATGTTTAAACATCTTTATGTTGCTTGCAACAGTTTTGAGCCAAAAGTACTTAATGAGTAACATTCTAACTTTAGGTGCAATACAAGTCTAGTATTTATGCTGTTGGTTTGACAGTTGCTGTCAGCCCTGTGTCATCTTGTGAAGAAAGCTCTCTTTGAAGGGTCCACAGAACCAGCCGAAGTTGTGAGATTATTTCCAGGTATGCAATTAGTAATAAACTGAAAAGGCTCCTGGTGCACCAACATTTTTTGCCAGTCTTGAATTAATCAAAAGTGTACCTTTTAGCATGTGTATATCTTACGTGGAAGCCAGTCACGTCAAGCCATTTATTTAATTAATACTGGTCCATTGGATTTGTTTCACTACCAGTTGTTCCAGTGATAGCAATTAATTTGGGCCTCTTGACTTGGAACTATTAGTTAATCTAGTGGCCAGCTGGCCCCCTCTAAATTCCACCAGTATTATCAGTAGTAATTACCCTTCTTGGCCAGTCATCTGCCAGTCTTGAACATGGGCAGACAGATCTCTGGCAAAGTCCCTAGCACTATGGTCAGCAGGACTCTGTGATGTGGAAAACAAGAATCAGACAAAAACTGATTATCGGACAGTGTTATTATATCGTCCTTGAAAACAAGTGACTGCTGCCAGTACTGATGTAGATAATAAAATACAACATTTATATAGCACCATCAAATACTCTTCATGCATTAATTGCAGCATGGCTCAACTATTCCCAGAGAAGTAAGTAAATTTATTCTATCCAGATGATATACAATTCAAGAGTAATGTAACACAGATGATGTACCTACCAGAGAAGTATAACTTATCGAGCTGGTAGCCAATTAAATCAAACTCATATAGTGTACTCCCACAGTCAAGATGGTGTTTGATTAAACAGGTCTGCCAGTAAGTAAAGTGTGGTTTGAGCAGTCCAAAGGACTGGATACTGTGCTATAATAAGAACTTACCTTTTTACTTTTAAATAAATATTTAAAATGTTTGGCTTGGAACATACAGACCTCTGTATATAGACATGATAAAAAAGTTTTATTATAAAGGTGCACTTTTGACATAATTAAACAAGTCCTTTTCAACAATTTAAAAGCTGTTTTTTTTGTTAAAATACAATGACTTAAGTGATTGTTTAAAAAGATGATATTACATGTTATCTACAATTGCTATTTATGATGCACCTATACATTACATTATGGTTTCTCATACATTGTTATGCTGTCATTCAGATGACTTTCACACAAATTTACGAGATCTACTAACAAAAATCATCATACAACGACTGCCAGATTGGAAGAATCATACAGTGAATAATTTGGGTAAGTACAATTTTAATTCCACATGCCACAGTACTTTATTGTACCAAAGCCAAATTTGTCAAAACCTTGTCATGTGTTATATTAACATTTTAAAGACATGTATTCCATCTTAAAAAGTTACCAATACATGATGAGGATGTACATATAATTGGTCCTTCTGTCTTCCGCACAACAAATTTTTGCTGTTGGTTTGAATCTATTGTATGTAATTAATCCACAGGTAAGTATTATCAAGATTACGAAGTTCGTTTGAGAGAAAATAATAAAATATTTCATGAATAAACCCCTCGCTATAATAAAATGCCTTTCATCACATCTGATAATTTGTCAGTAATTAATTCTGAAGATGTCATACATTTTGCAATCTGGGTTAAGTTCTGTTTGTTTTGAGGTGACTTGGTCTCATGGTAGCAGCGGGTTTGATTGTTTATGGTAGACGTTTTGAATGGAGACACCCATTAAGTAAACGTATTATATTAGTCCATGCGTATAATGAATATGATGGCAGGAGTTCCAACTGCCCCTAGCGGCCCTTTCATAATAATGTAATTATAAAGTACTGCTCACGTCTCCATAATGTTAGATTGGCTTTGTTTGATAATTTTATTGTAAAGATGGTCTGCTTTTATCTAATATTCTATTAATAATAATAGTCTAATATTTCTAATTTTTATAGGCATTTGTTTTCTTCTTTTCACGATCTGACAGAGATCTGACAGAGATCTGACAGAGATCTGGCTTAACATCTACTGTAACAAAACTGGATTATTCTGAGCTTGTAATGTGTATTTCAGTGTCACTGCCACGACTAGTAGACTTTGATTGGAGGGTCGACATCAAAACGTCATCCAACACAATTGCCCGGATGTCCGTGCCAACATGCATCCTACAGCTGCAGGTCAAACTAACACTGATTTTGTTGTCAGACACGCCACATGTTAGGTTAAAAGCCACATTGATGACTTGAAATACCATATTAATACATGTAATATTTTGGTTTGGGTGGTCTATTGTTTGCATTCCACTTCTGATTAAATGTCACTGTCTACTATGCTAAGAAATATATGTAAAAAATTGTAAACAAAATTGATGTTTCACAGAAGATTATTGCATGTCGCCAACTGTCAGTTCACAATATTTACCTACATCACGCCAAATGTGCTATATTTTCTTTCTTTCGAATCTTCCAACATCAAAAGTATTTTTTTCTTCAATTGCTAAATCTTTGTCATTTGATATGGTAAGGAAATATGTGCTTCATCAGGATTATTCCAATTCAAATAAGTCCGTATTCATGTCGGTTGATTTCTTTATTTTTTTCTTCATAGAACATTAGTACCAGGTAGGTGTCAGTATGAACATGTGTACTATTAAAAAAACCAAGGCACTAGTGCCATATGTCACCAATCTGTCCTTTAAAAACTAGTATTTTTAGTGTGTCTGTGGAAAATCCCTTTTTAGATTCTTGGAAACTGACAATGTTTCCATAGTGATGATCACGTGTGCATCAGTCCTGTTCAAACATAAATTTGTTCACCATGAATGCAGATCATATCGTCTAGTTATTGTCATGCCACTATGCTGTTGTATTATAATTACCTAAATGCATGACACTGTCAAACCACCAAATACTGGCGGTAGTTTTGTTTATTCTCCGATAATGCCCGACCTCCACCGCCAGTTGCATTGACACGTGACTGACCCCAGCAGGTGTCAATCAATCTTGTCTACCACAACAAGTTCGTAATACAATATCATTAGACAACTTGGCGGGAAAACCTTGGGGGGAAATCTCAGTAACAGAAGTGTCTGTCAAATCGTGTTGAAATAAACCACATGCCAGTGAAAAAGTCACATTTCTAAGCAAAAAAACAAGCATCTGGTGACATTTGTGTTATCAGCAACAACCAGGAAGTATTACTTAATGTAACTTTTTATAAAAACTACAATACTTACAAAGCCATAACTTGGCATATGAACTCGACTTGTGTTTACCCAAAATTGCACAGGATGGTTTTATGTTTGATGAAGTGGTCGTGCCAAAAAATGCAGTACGGATTTTTGCTGTCTTTCAACATTGTAACAAAATGTTTATGAAGCTGTATCAAACTTAATATGCATTTGTTTACAAAAAACGTACCAATGTCAAACACATTTAAATATCACTAAACAACATAAAAAATCAATTCTTTTTGGTCTGGAGTATTGTTTAATGTGTTAGGCATTGTCTGAGAAAAAATGTTACTTTATCTTCAAAACATTTATTAATTTGATTTAAATCAAAACAAGCATGTCATAGGCAATCCTACCACCTTAAATAGTAATATTATACTGCTATATTCCTCCCAAAATCCAATAAACCTGTATTACACAATGTATATGGGAATTCTGTCTGATTTAGCATGTCTGAATAGTAAACTTGTACAATTCTCTGTATTACTATGCAACGCAAGAGAAGGTGTCTAGGTTCAAATTCTCTTTCTATCATTTAAGGCTCAGGCCATTTTTTTCACTCCACGATGTATCAGTTAATAAGATTAATGTTCTATGGTCTGTACCTATGTTGATAAGGACAATACCCTATGTCTAGGAGCAAAATAGATTGTTACCTCTATTTTGTTTGTATTAGGGTAAAACATTTGTAAATTCTAAGCAATGTCTGGCTAACATACAAAATGTCATATAACTACATCTGAGCTGAAAAGTTGGTGGTTAGTGGGATCTTTAAGTTTGTCAAGTTGATGGTCTGTAGTCAACAGGACCTTCAACTTTGTAAAGTTGGTGGTCAGTAGGACCTTCAACTTTGTAAAGTTGGTGTTCACCAGGACCTTCAACTATGTAAAGTTGTTGGCCAGCAGGACCATCATCATTGTAAAGTTGGTGGTCAGTAGGACCTTCAACTTTGTAAAGTTGGTGTTCACCAGGACCATCAACTATGTAAAGTTGTTGGCCAGCAGGACCATCATCTTTGTAAATTTGGTGGTCAGTAGGACCTTCATCTTTGTAAAGTTGGTGGTCAGCAGGACCTTCAACTTTGTAAACTTGGTGGTCAGTAGGACCTTCAACTTTATAAACTTGGTGGTCAGTAGGACCTTCAACTTTGTAAAGTTGGTGGTCAGTAGGAACTTCAACTTTGTAAAGTGTGGACCTTCAACTATGTAAAGTTGGTGGTCAGTAGGACCTTCAACTTTGTAATGTTGCTGGCCAGCAGGACCATCATCTTTGTAAAGTTGGTGATCAGTAGGACCTTCATCTTTGTAAAGTTGCTGGTCAGTAGGATTTTCAACTTTGTAAAGTTGGTGCTCAATAGGACCTTCAACTTTGTAAAGTTGATAGTCAGCAGGACCTTCAACTGTTTAAAGTTGGTTATTGGTAGGATCTTCTACTTTGTAGTGTTGGTGGTCAATAGGACCTTCAACTTTGTAAAGTTGGTGATCAGCAGGACCTTCAACTTTATAAAATGTTTGGGGGTCCCACTCTTTTTTGTTTTGTAATCCATATATTAACATGAAGTGTAAACTTATGTGTACAGTACTTGCATCATCAGTTTGGGAAGTACGAATATCAATGGTCGCTGAAAATAAGAGTCCACCTTTTGGGAGTTGCCAGCACAATTGAAATGTTGACGGTCTCCGTCTTCTGGACAGGCAATTATTTTGTACATGCGTTGCTTTTGTTTCAGGTTCAGGAAACTGCAGACGAAGTCGGACAGATGCCGGCGACATCTTGTGTCAACGTGGAGCTGTCTAAGGAAACGTTAGACACAATGTTGGATGGACTTGGCAAAATCCGGGATCAACTTTCTTCAGTTGCAAAATAGTACATAAGATACTCATACAATGCTAAAGCTTCCTAATTGTGATGTATCATAGCAATCGAATTTACAGAGGAAAACATTACTTTGTTTCTTATATGTACATATATTGGTCTTATTTTGGGGTAAATTGAAAATACGATACAATAATTAAGTTATATGATTTGTAAGGAAGCACACGCAATGATCATGGATACTGTTATATTGATGGTTTTATGCTAGACCAGCTTGTACAAGGTATCAACAGCCAGATCAAGGAAAATTGCACATGTACAAGAACAATTAAATAGACTCTATGGCTGTGTAGTGATGGAGGAAATAATGTTGTTTACAAGACAGGTTATTGTTATTGTATGGTAGAAATAAAAGTCCCTCAGATGAATGCCCAACATTCAAAACCCTAACAGATTGAAACACTGCAAAACCACTAAAACCTCCCACCAATCCAGAAAATTAAACACTTGGAGAATGCTATGAAAGGAAGTGGGAACACGATTATTACAAAACTTCAACCAGGGAAAACATGAAAATATATACCTTTTCCTTTTTGTAATTCATATAGATGTTTGACCATCTCATCCACTTCATACTTTTATTATTTGATTGTTTTTATATTACTATAGCCATTAGGACAGAATCATGAAATAACGTCTCTTGAATATTTTTGGTACATGCAAGATGGTCAGACGAGATAAAGTAAAACTGTTTTATTAGTTCAGTCAGTAGAGCCACATACAGCACTTGTCAATCACAATAATTAAACAATACTGCAAACTGACTAAAAGTAATCACATCTTCATATGTACAGCCAATAGTTTAATTGAAAATATGTAAATATATATAAAGGTATATCTTCTGTGGCCATAGCCATTGACAGAGATGTTCATGTAGGTGATGAATCTTCAATGTTCAAATCCATTTACAGTATATTGTATAATAAAACGCAACTAGTGAAAACATCTGGATTGTTCATTGTCTTCTGCCATTGTTTTGCATTTTAATCTAGAAAACATACTCCATGCAGACAAATATTAAATAACCAAGTTATTATATTTAATTATTCAGTGTTATTTTTTCCATGTTATGCACCATATTTGTTCATAAATACTCTAACAGCAAACAGAAACTTCAAAGATATTGTGTGTAATAGTAAATGAAAATGGCACAACCGGTTGACTTTACTAAATAAAACAACCAACTGTTATAAATGAAAATGCACAAGAAACTAAACCAAAAATAGAATACAGGTTGACTGGGTGGCCAGTGTCTGTTTCCTGTGGCAACTTCTGATGTGACCTCTTAAATTTTGCACAAAACACCCAGTATAAAAATAGAAACAGAAAATAAAGAACTCGCTGTGACGGTCTAGAACATTGTTAACCAGCATTGAGAAAACCAATAAAATAATAATTGGTGCATATGATGGACCACATTCAAGATTCTTGATGTCTTGACATTTCTAGCTAGGCAAACATTTGATTAAATCAAGCACAGTATTATGTACTACATCTTAATTGTGGCTTTATGCTTTTTGATATCTTTCAGCATAATTATTATTAACAATATTATTAAAAAAATGTTTAACTTTCAAGTAATAATAGTAGAACCATACACATATCACAGCATTTTTGGAATGGATAAAGACAGTGTTGTATTTACAACAATGACACTATTTCCAAAGGTTTGTCGGCAAAGACCCGGCATATCTCATATCCAGTTGTGACAACATTTATTACCGATGGACAGTGGTTTTGAGGAACTGATAAACAAGTTGACATTGCATACGTCGTAGTGATTTCACATGAAACCAAGACACAAACAATGACATGACAGTATCAAACACGTGTCACTGAGACACGTACGGGACATTGCGTCAAACCAGATGCACAAAATACGTCTCTATTTCTCGGATGGAGTGCCTTTCTCTGACTTGTTCAGGGGGTCCTCCTTGGTGGAGCTGGGTTTGTACGAGGGCGTGGCCCTCCGACTGAGAGACTTGGTGGAGCCGGAGCGTGGGGGTAGAGCCACCAGTCGGGGCCGTGCCGTGACCTGGAACTCTTCTGAGAAGGCCTCCTGCATTATATTCGTGAGCGTATTCTCAAGCTGAGATTCCGCAAAGTTGCCGAACTCCGCCATTCTGGAACACAAAGCAATATTATTCTTAACATACCAGGCAGTGACAAAAAATCTTATGAATCTGAATTATTACAAGTTGCCATGAAATCTTTAAGCAATCACAAACGTTTAATTAGGTATTTATGTTTAATAAGGATGGACATACATATCCAAATGTTGTTATCGTATTATTAATTTGTAGTTTAATTGCATACTTTTTATAAAATGCCAAAATTTTGCATTTATCTTCATGTTACTATTTTGTCACTTTAGTATGCGTGTACAACTGTACATGCAAATACATGTGCCTGAGAGTGCATGTAAAATGTAACAGTACCATGTTCTGCTGCATGTATGTTTGTATGATCTGTGGAGATTATCAAGAGTTTAGGGATGATTGCATCAGTTCGCAAAGTTTTAAAATGCATCACATATGGGTGCATGCTGGGTTAGTCTTCACCAAGTATCGCAGGGGAAACAAAATCTGTACCTATCAAGTGCACAGATAATAATGCACACTGATGCATTTGTAGGTACCAGAACCAGACAGCATTAAACATGGGTAGTATCTTGACAACCAGGTCTTTGGAATCTGGTGGATATTGGCTGTCGTTTTAGGAACCATTTTGGATCACTTATAATACCAACTCCCACACCACGTATAGACAGGGGTGGGAGGTGATTTGAAACATTACGAAACACCACACATTTTATTGGACTGCAAACTCATGAGACGACCCCTTATACACAGAGGGCAGGAAAGAGTACGTACTTCTTGATGGCTTGTTTCTCGGCGAACTCCCGCTCCAACTCATAGCTGTGATTGATCATGTCGTCCGTCTTCATGCCGGAGGGGTGGGTACTCGCTGCCCTTGATGAGCGCCCCATGGTGGCAGACTTCTCACTCGACCGAGCTGCATCCACAGGCTGCTACAACATGAAGCACTCATTTATATACATTTGTACAACTGTATACTAGGATTTTGTTTGCTAACTACTTTTTTCCAATTTATTTCTCGTAAATGCAATTTTATGATTCTTACATATTTGCCGATTTTGTAAACACACATGAATGGGACATTTGATGGTATATAAATAAAATTTGCTATTATTAAGCATTCATTTATATAACTTATTATTTAATATAGTGTCTTCTTCAGTTCACCATATCTGCGACCAGTAGCTGCCCAGATGATCCTACGATACGCTGCTCTGTCTACCGTTCATCTACTGCTCTCATGATATCGTCTTCCAACCTGTCGCTAATGTCTTGCGCCCATCTTCTCCTTGGTCTTCCCCTTCCTCCCTTTCCTTCCACTTTGCCTTCTAGGACTGTTTTCTCTAAGGAATCGTGTCTTTTGATGTGGCCAAAAGAACTAAGTTTTAGTCCTTTTATTCTATTCACTAGTTGGCAGCTCTTTGTCAAATTGTTTAAGGATCTCTGTGTTGGTTGTGTCCATGGCACTCAGGATTTTTCTGTAACATTTCATCTCAAATGCTTGTATTCTTCTCATGTCTTCTTTGTTCAGTGTCCACGTTTTGCTCCCGTACAGAGCTGTTGGAAAAACGCAAGTTTTTAAAATTCTTATCTTTGTTGGTATGTTTTGTCCTTTCCAGATTTTTTTCAGATTATTTAGTTTCTGTTGCTATGGCTATTCTTCTCATATCTTCTTCTATCTCTGATGATGTCTTGCCGTCTCCTTGTAGTCTTGCTCCAAGGTATTCGTAGTGGTTCACATTTTCAACTTGCTCCCCGTTGATTGCAATTTCTGTTTTTTCAATGCATCTATCAGTGTCCATGATCTTTGTTTTCTTCACATTAAGTAACAAGCCCTTTTTCTCACTGTGTTCTTTTACAGACATGATTAGGTTTGTTAGGCCGACTGTTGTAGTGGGCAGGGGTGTGGTATCGTCTGCCTATCGTAGGTCTCTGATTCTATGTCCATGAATATTCACTTCATCATATTTTGTACTTCTGTCATCTAATTCTACATCTCTCATTATGTCTTCTGTGCAGAGATTGAATAGGTATGGTGATACAATACACCCTTGTCTTACTCCTTTTCCCACTGTAAAAGTTTCTGTAGTTGTGTTTTCTAGCCTGACTACTGCTTAATGGTTGCTATAAAGTGATTTCAAAAGGGCGATTATCTTCACAGTCGAAAGCCTTGGAATAGTCGATGAAGCATATTCTTAGATCATTATTTATCTCTCTGAATTTCTGAATCAACATTCTCAGATTGAATATGTGGTCCCTTGTGCCTCTGTTTTTTTCTGAAGCCTGTCTGTGTACTGCTAACTTCCATTTCCATTTTTTCTTGCATTCTTTTCATTATGATTTTCAGACAAACAAATAACTGGAGAACATCTAGTATTTTTATACACCCTGGGAGTTTCTAGCCAAGGGGGGTATCTACCCTGGGGTATCTACCCTGTGGGTGTATCTACCCTGTGGGATACCTACCCTGTGGGGTACCTATGTTGGTGTTACCTGCCCTGTGGGATATCTACCCTGTGGGGTACCTACCTTGGCATTACCTACCCTGTGGGGTACCTACCCTGGTGTTACCTACCCTGTGGGATACCCACCCTGTGGGATACCTATCCTGTGGGGTACCTATGCTGGCATTACCTACCCTGTGGGATACCCACCCTCAGGGATACCTATCCTGTGGGATACCTATCCTGTGGGATACCTATGCGGGCATTACCTACCCTGTGGGGTACCTACCTTGTGGGAGACCTACCCTGGCATTACCTACCCTGTGGGGTACCTACCCTGGTGTTACCTACCCTGTGGGGTACCTACCCTGGGGGTACCTACCCTGGGGTGGGAGAGACTGCTCTTGGCTGAAGCCTGTGTGTCTGCGGTGGTGGGGGGCAGGTCAACGCTAGGTGACGCCGGGTCCTCTTCAAATGGCGCCATGGTTCCAGCAAGGGACATGATTGAGCCCTTGGGGGAGAGTAGGTGGATGGAGCAGGAGGTGTCAGAGGTGGCAGGGGACTGCAGTCTCTTGGTCGGTCCCTTGTCTGAGTACTGCTGGAAGTACGGAGTCGGCTCTGTGAAGATGCGGCCACATGCAGTGTGGAATGACTTGTCCTCAAGTAGACCTCTGGAGGAAGGGAAACAGAACAGCAATGTTATTATAATTGACCTCTCCACCACATGACCTGTTGCCTAGCAAAAGCTCCATGAAGCCATCAAAAATGGATGAAAATACGTGGTGCGTTCATGCATTCCGTCAAACATTTTGTTTAAATTCTGGCCACAAAAGGATTTCTTTATGACAAAAACTTGAGGTGAAGTGTTTAAGGTAACAACTATATGCAGGATGTTTGATATTTGAGATGTCAAGCAGCAATAGTAATATGTATGTAATATGTATTAGTCACATATTATGTGATTAGGATTGGTGTGATTAGAGTTTTGATGAGTGGAGTGCTCTTATGTACATACAAGGTCAGTTAGATATAGAAACCACCACTCTGTGAATCCATTTCCATGTGAGGATTCATTTTACAGGGTCCGTATGGGGCCTTGAAAACCTTGAATTACACCAATCCCATTTCAAGGCCTTGATATCCTTGAATTCTGGCTTGCAGCCTTGAAAAGCCTTGATTATGCTCTGCCTGTGGCCTTTGTCCACTGGTAGAAAGTACATTCCCTGCTGATCTCAGTCAGAGACCCAGGTAGCCTTATCTGCTTATTTTGCATAATCCATGGCACTGCTGTTGGCTTCAGTAACTGTTGCCCCCTGACCCTGGTAGCCTCTGTTCATCAGTACCCCCCCTCCCTCTGTCTGGTGAGCACTTCTGCTGCCCATCAGCTTATCTGCACAACCCTTTTATGATGCAGATCTTCCTATTAACTCAAACTGATCTTCCTTGACCAATCACTTTTTATGGGTATGGGTGTTACATACTTTGATTTAGCAGCTCATGCATCTATAGACACATGAGGCTGTCAAAGCATTCCACCCAGATATGTTATTTTTTTGCATTTTGTTGTTTTGTTGATCAGCTGTAGGTCGCAGTCAGTAGTCTGGTGCCAGTTCGTTCTCGGTTAAATCACCTTGAATATTCCTTTCACTAGCCTTGAAATAGCCTTGAACTTGGTATCTGTCATTGTGTACGAACACTGATTTGACTTCCGAGATATAAGAGACTTTTATTTTGTTTGTAAATGTTCATTATGAAGCTCCACATCCAACCATCTCACGTCCCTCTCTGTTTACACAAGTCACTGTCTCATGCGATAACCTCATCATGGTTACGTCACAGGATAGCATGGGCATACGAAGCGTTTGCACGATAATTTGATGTCATACTTTTCTTATATTGTTATTACATGTTGATAATGTTATATGTATTTCTATGATTGTTCTAAATCACAAAAATAGACTTAATGTTGTAAAGGGTAATTCTAAGAAGGATAAAATGGTGGCTTAACATCTAAAATGGTGGCTTAACATCAGACGAACCCAAGTCCATAATTATGTCCCCCCACATAATGGTACAGTGTTTTGTTTGGATCGGCCATGAAATGCGACAGTGCATAGGTAACAACAAACAGAGATACACAGATTTACATGCTACATCTGTGGGTGTATGACTGGTGACTACCCACCTGATAACGTCAGTGAGGACATCAGCAACAAACAGAGATACACAGATTTACATGCTACAACTGTGGGTGTATGACTGGTGACTACCCACCTGATAACGTCAGTGAGGACATCAGCAACAAACAGAGATACACAGATTTACATGCTACAACTGTGGGTGTATGACTGGTGACTACCCACCTGATAACGTCAGTGAGGACATCAGCAACAAACAGAGATACACAGATTTACATGCTACAACTGTGGGTGTATGACTGGTGACTACCCACCTGATAACGTCAGTGAGGACATCAGCAACAAACAGAGATACACAGATTTACATGCTACAACTGTGGGTGTATGACTGGTGACTACCCACCTGATAACGTCAGTGAGGACATCAGCAACAAACAGAGATACACAGATTTACATGCTACAACTGTGGGTGTATGACTGGTGACTACCCACCTGATAACGTCAGTGAGGACATCAGCAACAAACAGAGATACACAGATTTATATGCTACAACTGTGGGTGTATGACTGGTGACTACCCACCTGATAACGTCAGTGAGGACATCAAACAACAAACAGAGATACACAGATTTACATGCTACAACTGTGGGTGTATGACTGGTGACTACCCACCTGATAACATCAGTGAGGACATCAGCAACAAACAGAGATACACAGATTTACATGCTACAACTGTGGGTGTATGACTGGTGACTACCCACCTGATAACATCAGTGAGGACATCAGCAACAACCTCACTCTCAGACTTCAGACACGCAATCTTATCGTAATCATCATGTTCGATATTGTCATTGGCCGGTTCCTCAGTAGATTCGTTAAGCAGTCTGCAACAAGAAAATGTCATGTATTTCACTGTCTGATCGATCGTATGAACAGAAATTATTGAATATGATAATTAGCTGTTGACTGTGAAATGTTTTTTAAAAGGATGAGTATAATATTATGAATACATAAAGAACAATTATAGAAACATAGCAACAGCCTCGGTAATTAAAGAATAGTGTAACAAGACTGCAAATAAGATGTCACATAGTTTGAAAATTAACATTTCTACTGACAATCTAAAACAGTCATACAACAGAACAGTTCATTATATACTTCAATTTGTGCACCAATACTTTCAAAAAAGACAATTCAATGAAATTTTATTTTATGTGGTAAAAATACAAAAATATTACATCTGGAGTATGTGAGCCAACATCTCATACCTGTCTATGAAGAAGTGTTCGTATTCATCGGGGAAATTCTGCTGGAACTCGCTGATGTCGTGAGTTCTCGCAGTCACCCCCAGGTGAAGCAAGAATGGCTTTGGTGGCTGAGGCGTCGGCCAGAACGACTTCATCATCTTGGTGGTTTGTTTCTTCTTCAACCTCATGTCATCCACGGACTGCTGCTTGATGGGTGGCAGCGTCTAGGACAAACATACCTTCCTCTAGATTCAATAATAACTGCTGCTTGATGGGGGCAGTGTCTATGACAAACATAACTTCCTCTAAATTCAATAATGACTGCTGCTTGATGGGTGGCAGTGTCTAGGTTCCTCTAGATTCAATAATGACTGCCGCTTGATGGGGGGCTAGCATGATAGCAGCAATGACAAACATACCTTCCTCTAGATTCAATAATGACTGCTGCTTGATAGGGGGCAGCATCTAGGACAAACATACCTTCCTCTAGATTCAATAATGACTGCTGCTTGATAGGGGGCAGCATCTATGACAAACATACCTTCCTCTAGATTCAATAATGACTGCTGCTTGATGGGGGCAATTTAAAACATACCTTCCTCTAGATTCAATAATGACTGCTGCTTGATAGGGGGCAGCATCTATGACAAACATACCTTCCTCTAGATTCAATAATGACTGCTGCTTGATAGGGGCAGCATCTATGACAAACATACCTTCCTCTAGATTCAATAATGACTGCTGCTTGATGGGGGGCAGTGTCTATGACAAACATACCTTCCTCTAGATTCAATAATGACTGCTGCTTGATAGGGGGCAGCATCTATGACAAACATACCTTCCTCTAGATTCAATAATGATTGCTGCTTGATGGGGCAGCATCATGCCCATGACATAAGCATCTACCTTCCTCTAGATTCAATAATGACTGCTGCTTGATAGGGGGCAGCATCTATGACAAACATACCTTCCTCTAGATTCAATAATGACTGCTGCTTGATAGGGGGCAGCATCTATGACAAACATACCTTCCTCTAGATTCAATAATGATTGCTGCTTGATGGGGGGCAGCATCTATGACAAACATACCTTCCTCTAGATTCAATAATAACTGCTGCTTGATAGGGGGCAGCATCTATGACAAACATACCTTCCTCTAGATTCAATAATAACTGCTGCTTGATGGGGGCAGAGTCTACGACAAACACCTTCCTTTAGATTCATTAATGACTGCTGTTTGATGGGGGCAGCATCTATGACAAACACTTTCCTTTAGATTCACTAATGACTGCTGTTTGATGGAGAACAGAGTCTATGACAAACACCTTCCTATAGATTCACTAATGACTGCTGTTTGATGGAAGGCAGAGTCTATGATAAACATCTTCCTCTAGATTCACTAATGACTGCTGTTTGTTGAGGGCAGCATCTACAACAAACATCTTCCTTTAGATTCACTAATGGTTGCTGTTTGATGGGGGCAGCATCTATGACAAACAACTTCCCTTAGATTCACTAGTGATTGCTGGTTGATGGGGGAGGCAGCATCTATGACACACACACCTTCCCCTAGATTCACTAATGACTGTTCTTTGATGGGGGCAGAGTCTATGACAAACACCTTCCAGTAGATTCAGTAATGATGGCATCAAAGATCAGCTTGGAAATCAAGAAACGAAGATGGAACTTGACAGAACATGTACATAGACAGAAAGAAGACAGCCACACCCTGACAGTTGTAACATGGACACCAGAAAGGAAACAGAAAGTGAGGCATTGACAGACAACCTGGCAAGGAACATTAGAAAAAAAGAGATATAACAACTAGCATGATAGACATGATAGACATGGACAGGAGCCATGAAGACCAAACAGGATAGGTAAGGCAACATTTGTATCTTTTCCTCTCATTCTCTCTCTCTCTCTCCTCTCTCTCCTCTCTTTCTCTCTCTCTCCTCACTCCTTCTCTCTCTCCCCCTCTCTCCTCTCTCCTCTCTCTCTCTCTCTCTCTCTCTCTCTCTCTCTCTCTCTCTCTCTCTCTCTCTCTCTCATATCTCTCTAATTAGATATAACTATATATAGTTACTACCATTATGCATGTCTTTAGCACTTTATTCTAGTACATCAAAACTGATAACCAATTGTTGCTTATTCTGACCACATTTTTTTTTAAAAGAAACAGATGGCCACGTGAAACCCGCACCTTGTATCTGGAGATCTCAGGAGAGGGGGTCCTGGAGACCTCCAGTGACCTCAATGACTTGACACTAGGAGGTCGTTCGTCCACTACACCTTCCTGTCTCCGCTGGCGAACAAAGAACATACCAGTAGGTTACATGCAGTGTCATCTTTGAAAACTATTCAGGTTTTCTTAGGACAGAGAGGTGGTTCTTAAATGTGGTTATGGGAGGGATGAAGAGGGCCAAGTACGCTGTAATTTCTGTTTCTGCTTCTGACAATTTGTTATTAAGTAGGAGATTCAGATTAATATATTACCCTACTTCAAAAGAATAGTTTGCATACAGTTCTCCCTCAGTAAAACATATCTACCTGTATGTATAATTATTTCTTAGCAGACTTTAAAATCCGCAATCAACCAACAATTCCTGTGTTTCGGCTTCAGTGAGTACATCAAAATGAGTGTTGGTGCCATGAGAAATATCTTGTGATAATGCCTCAGGAAATTGGGTATTAAGTTACAAAATTTTGACTTGGAGTTTTGTACCTTTCTGGATTCCATAGACCACGAGCTTTAAAATAATACCCTATTTCTGGAGATATCTTCAGAAGTTTTTGACTGCTAAAATTTAAGCAAATTTTAAGAAAGCGACATTTTGGAAAACAAAATTATCTTGACTAATATGTGATCTGCCACAGCAACGAGGGTATTAAGTCGCACAATTGGATTTTGTATCATATGGATTCCACAGATGATGCATGAACTTTAAAATGACACCCCACTTGTGGAAACAGCTTCAGTTGTTTTTGATTTATTACTAAAACTGAAGCAATGTTTAAAAAAGCGACATTTTGAGAAACAAAGTAATTTTGACTCATATTGTACATTGTTTTTTAATATGTGTGTTTGTCACTGCAGGTATTTGATAAGTTCTGAATTATTTGTCAAGGAAAATAGACTGATCGTTTAAAGATGAGATTACAAGGTGGCATTTCTGTCAAAATCACAAAAATGATGGGACTTGACCTAGACAGCTATTTTTGGATCATGTGCAGAATAGGCCTGTGCAAATGAATACCTAGTTCACTGTGGCAGGTCACATATATCCAGATTCCAAACCTTGCTAGAGAGTAGATCTGTGTCAGAGCTGTGGGGTGACAGGTCAGTGGCATTGGTTGACACGGCTCTCAGTCGACTGGTCGGCATATGGATCTGGGAGTGGACCTCCAACATGGTCTGGTGGGGCTGGGTGACAGAGGAGGGGGTGTGCATGGCCGACTGTGGAACAACAGGCAGAACACACGTTGAAGAACACTTGAAGGTGCCTCCTCAGTTCGGTTTTTTCACTCATCTTATTTCAAATTAATTTTGCAATAAAGAAAACCTATATAGTATCAGGTACACTTTGCTAGCGAGTTTGTGCAACTTTTTTATGTACTTTTGGTCAAATCGGCAGAGAATTTATTTAATGTTTTTATGTTGAACCACATTTTAATTTAGCTTGATCTGATATTGTTAGGCAATAGGTCATGTGATGGATACATCAATTAACATAAAAGGAGATCCTTATATTGCTAATCGTTTCTGCCTGTACCAACCCATGGTGGATACTATAGTTTTTCCTCAAAAAAACATGTTGCTGTTTCAAAATGTGTTTTCAAAGATCAAAAGATTCTCCATAAATTCATTGCAGTCACTAAAAAATCAACTAGAACCGACATTTTACATCACCACACATGTCTCACCTACTCACACACATGCCTGAATCACAACAAATAACCACCCCAGCAAAACAGACGCAACTTTCTTTAAGGAATTCAAGAACTAAGGAGTTTTCACATTAGACCGATTCATGTCTGATTCGTGTCTTCTTCGTCTAGTATACCGCCTAGCCTTAATTTGAGGATACAGGCAGTGAACAGGCAAGCAAATAGGAACTATGTGCTTGTCTCACCTGTGCAGCAGAGGGCAGCACTACTGCAGCAGCGACGCGCTGATCGGCATTGATGTCATCCTCGGTGATGGTGAACTCAACTATCTGTCTCTCCTGCTCCTTCTCCCAGGCCGCCATCTGCTCCCGGTACGTCTCCTGCTCCGTCTTGCTCACCACCTGACCCACGTGAGGATCGAATGTAGGAAACAAAGTCATAGGAAAAGTCACAGAAAGTCATGGAAAAGTCACAGAAAAAGGACAGGAAAAATCACGAGACACACACCTGTATCAAACACACCCTTTCCCACACTCATGAAATCTACCATAATTAACCTTTGCATTTATTTACATCAGTGTGTCACCTTGATTCCTGCCTTCATAGGGCAGTGGCAGGGAATAAGAGATGCATGTTTTTTTATTGAATTTTATGCTGCTTTGATGGGGGAATTTTGTATGTGAGTGTTTGTGTGTGCTTGTGTGTGTTTGTGTGTGTTGGGGTTATCTTAATGGTTCCCTCCAAAACACCAAACTTTCTGGGATTAATTTATGACTTTTCAGAAGAAAAGAAACACCATAATTTTTTTATTTTTTTTTATTTTCTATTAGTTAAAAATTCTTACCAGATTTAAGGTTTGTACTATACGTTAAATGGACATAAATCGATTGTTCATAATGTTACGCATATTTTCTGCAACTGATCATATATCAGTAGCTGTCATAAATAGAATAATCTGTGAATGATTCAAAATGTCTCTCACTAGAAATAAGAGGATAAACATGTCAGGTATATGGTGTTCTTTACCGATGAAGCAATAAGTATTCAATAAATCTATTGTGGCTATTGTTGTGTTATACACTTGTAACAGTAATATGTTATGAGAGAATGAGACAAACGCATGTATATGTCAAAATGGCTGTATTTTAGAAGACACGCGAGATCAGCAGTGATCTCACGAGACTAGTGAGAGGTAGGATGATCGAGACTAACGTCACATCTCCCTTCCAAGTTCAATGAGTGCTTGGAGACAACTCTCAACTATAGGTCCAGCCGTCGCGGTGGAATCACCACTCTCCCAGAACGTGTCACCACTCCAGTGGGAGCTGTAACCGCTGGAGGTGACACTGGTCTCGGCTCATCCCAGCGGGGCAGAAGAGTCGCAGGCACCGTTGGCACTAACGTGCGCAGCTGTCGGCCCATGCTTAGTTCAGCAGGCGAATAGCCGCACTCTAGTGCTGTCGATCTGTACGCCAACAAGGCATCGTACGGGTCGACCGCCTTCTTTAGTAGATTCTTGACAGTCTGGACGGCGCGCTCAGACTTGCCGTTACTTTGAGGAAAGCGAGGGCTGCTCGTGATGTGTTCAAAGCCCTGCGCTCTCGCGAATTGCGCAAACTCAAATGATGAATACTGCGGCCCGTTGTCGGAGATCACGGTCTCCGGAATGCCATGCCGGGCGAAGATCGACTTCAGATGAAGAATAACTGATGACGAATCTGTTGTCTCCAGCCTGGCTACTTCGACGTAGCTGGAACAGTAGTCGACTACTAACAAGTAGGTCGACCGCCTGAAGAAGAACATGTCCGTCCCGACCTTCTGCCACGGCCGCAGATGACATTCCGACGCGATCATCGGTTCAGAGGGGTTTCGCCTCTCCCTTGCACACGTCGTGCAGTTCTTCACAACTTCCTCGAGGCCTGTGCTCGTGCCCTACACTTGACTACTCCCTGGTGTCCCTCGTGTAGTCGATCTATCATCTCCAGTCTCATAGAGACCGGGATGACGAGACGTACTCCCTTGAGTAAGATGCCGTTGTGGACCGTAAGCTCTTGTTGACACTGCCAGTACGGTCTCAGAATCGACGGCAGAGAACAGTGGCTTGGCCAGCCCTCAGCACAGTAGCGCAGAACCTGGCTGCAGATCTCGTCACGCTGTTGCTGTTCCTTGATCTCCTGGAGACGTCTCTCCGTCGCCGGGATCTGTCCCACGACGAAATCTTCATGAGCTGCCACTTCATCCGCGAACTGGAGTTTCGAGATGGTCAGCTCTCTCACGTGCGGGGCTCGCGACAGAGCATCGGCTGTAATCAGCTCCTTCCCCGGCACGTGCTCGATCGTGTACGTATAACGCATCAGGCGCATACGATAGCGTTGAATCCGTGGAGTCAGCTCATCCAAGTTCTTCTTCGAGCTTAAGAGTGTCACAAGCGGCTTGTGATCTGTCTCTACATGAAACTCCATACCGTACAGGTAATCGTGGAAGCGCTCCAGTGACCACGTTGTCGCAAGAGCTTCCTTGTCGATTTGAGAGTATCGTTGTTCAGTCGGCGTCATCGCCCGAGAAGCGTACGCCACTGGCCTGTTCGTACCATCGATCCTTTGTAGCAGGACAGCGCCAAGACCGAACGATGACGCATCTGCTGACACCGTCGTCGTCCTGTTCGGGTCATATAGCGCCAGCACTGGCGTCGCACTGAGTTCGGCCTTTACCGCGTCGAAAGCCGTCTGCTGACTCGGCCCCCAGAACCACTGCCTGTCCTTCTTTAGCAAATCACGCAACGGCTGCGTAACTGATGACAGCGTAGGCGAGAACTTTCCCAGCTGATTCGCCATGCCGAGGAAACGTCGTATGTGGCCTACATCTGTAGGCTGACCCATCTCTGTGATGGCCTTTACCTTGGCAGGATCGGCCTTGATGCCTTCAGCCGTCACGACGTGACCCAGGTAGGTGATGCTTGATTTGCTGAACTCGCATTTAGCAAAGTTCAAAGTCACTCCGTTGGCGGCCAGTCGCTTGAATACTGCCCGCACTCGTGTGTCGTGCTCCTCTGATGACGCGCCAAAGATGACGATATCATCCATCATACACAACACCCCGCTCAAGCCGTCAAGAACCGCACTCATGCGCTTCTGGAAGTGCTCAGGGGCTGACGTTATGCCGAACGGTAGCCTTCTGAAGCAATACCGCCCAAACGGCGTTATGAAAGTCGTCAGCTCCTGACAGTTTGGCGACAGGGGAATTTGCCAAAACCCCGAGTTGGCATCCAACTTTGTGAAAACTTTCGCCCTAGCCAGTCGGCCAAGCGTCTGGTCGACTGAGGGCAGATCATGCTTTTCACGTCTGACACTCTCGTTGAGATGTGTCAGGTCGACACAGATACGCACTTTGTGCGTCACGACTCCATCTGACGACGTAGTAGTTGCCTTCGGTTTGGCTACCACTACCATGCCGGCGCACCAGTCTGTGGGCGCCTCGACTCGCCTGATGACACCTGTGTCTTCCATTCTCTGCAGCTCCTGTCTAACCGTCTCGAGCAGAGGAATCGACACCCGTCGCGGCGTCGACAACGCAAATGGGACCGCCCCCTCGCGTAACTGGATGTTGTAGTCGCCACGCATGCGACCCAACCCTACAAACAATTTCGGGTTGTCTTGTCTTATAACGTCGGCCGCTTCGACCGAGTCGACCGCCACACGTCGTACGAGATCGAGCATCTGGCAGACACGTCGACTGAGAAGTGACCGTCGTTGGCCACTGATGACGTAAACGTCCTCATCGACTACTGAGCCGTCACGCGACAGCTTGCCGACGAACTTGCCCTGGGCTTTTAGAACCATGTCGTTCGCGCCCACCAGCGTCTTCGACGTCATCTCCAGAGACGGACTTCCTGCCCGTCTGTAGTCGGCAGCCGAAATCACAGTGACGTCTGCACCCGTGTCGAGCTTGAAGCACACGTCAACTCGTTGTTTCGTCTTCATCACCTCGAGGCTGATCGTTGATGACCACGGCTGATCACCTTTCGTCACCTCTCCAAGGAAGGAATACCCCTCCTCGTCGTCTCGGCTGACTGTATCGACGGCCTTTGATGACCTACATACAGTTGAAAAATGACCACTGCGGTGGCACCTGAAGCATGTGGCTTCTCTCGCCGGACAGACTGCTCTCTGATGAGACGACCGTCCACAGAACTCGCACTTGCGCGACGTCTTCGTGGTCGTGGCCTGCGTCTGACCTCCTTGAGGCCTGTTGGTCTTCTGTCTCGTGCCGCCGCTAACTTTCTTCTTTGACTTGACGAAGTCCACACTCGTCCTTGTTGAAGAGGAAGCAAAGTTGCGAAGCATCGCCTGCTCTCGCTTGGCCGCCTCATTCTGACGTGCCATGTCGATTGCTCGCTTCAGCGTAAGCTCAGCGTCTAGCTGAAGTTTCAGCGAGAGCGTCGTGTCTCTGATTCCCACGACAATCCTGTCTCTTATCATCTCGTCGTTCAATTGACCGTAATCGCAGAACTCGGCCAGGCAGAAGAGAGCCGTGATGAAGGCGTCCACCATCTCCCCCTCCTCCTGACATCTTCGGTTAAACTTAGCCCGCTCGAAAATCGTGTTCCGACGAACTATGAAGTGTGAATCAAACTTTGACTTCACCACCTCATACCGCTCCCTTTCTTCAGCTGTTAAGCCAAAGCCGGCCATAATATCATCGGCTTCATCGCCCATGGCGTAAACCAATGCGTTCACCTGCATGGCTTCACTCTTCTCATTCAGAGCAGAAGCCAGCCGAAACCGCTCAAAACGCCTGATCCACTTTGGCCACTCGTTGGGCTTTGTGAACACAAAGGGATCAGGCGGAGATACGTGGAATGACTGCGCCATCTCCAAAAGTTCAGTAGGCAAAGCGACAAGTCATTGGCAGTAGCACATGTGAAGTAGCGTAGCAGCACTAGCGAAGCGTTAGTAGCGAAGCGGTATTGTTCAATCAATCAAAGTTCAGCGAAGCAGTGACAGCGAAGCTTTTACAGCGAAGCAGCAGCAGCTTATCGTAATGTTCACTTACTCAGGCACGTACTGACGGTAAACTTCTGACATCATGTTGTGTTATACACTTGTAACAGTAATATGTTATGAGAGAATGAGACAAACGCATGTATATGTCAAAATGGCTGTATTTTAGAAGACACGCGAGATCAGCAGTGATCTCACGAGACTAGTGAGAGGTAGGATGATCGAGACTAACGTCACAGCTATGCCTAACTAACTGCCCTTTACCTACCTCACAGACAAGGTCAATGTCAAAGAAAGATGGCGGCCCAAGTGCTGTGAAGATGACCTTGCAGGCCTGGCTCACCCCTGGCTTCAGCACCCCACTGGTGGGGCTAACAGACACAAACTGAAAGACACAGAACATTCGGTGGTCAGGTTTCTGTTGTTGAACATTTCACTTCAAAAACGTTTAAAAGCATTTAGGCCCTATACCATTTAATCAACAATCACTGTTGTAGATATTATGATGATTTCTTGTGTTTAACATGCCAGTTTTACTATTGTTTTCTATTGCATATTTACATGGAATTTTATGTAAAACAACATGTTTCGGTGGTAGGTATTTGAGGGTACAATGACTGTGGACTCTATTAAATAGATCAATAAAATATTTAGACAGATGCCTTTTCTCTCAGATGGTATCAATTGTGTGTTATTCTGTGTTATTTCTATAACAGTAAGGATTATTAAACAGAAATAACTGATGAAAATATGCTAAGATATACATCATATCTTTCATTGGGAGACAATACTTGACATGCTGTACAGCAGAGAGAATAACATAATCAATTTCAGTGTTAACTTTTCCTTTGGGATAAACCTGCCAGTGTACACAAAATTAAATGCTACACCACAGTGCTATGAGTGAATCAACTGGTCAACTCACCTTCTGGTCCTTCTTGGATGTGATGTACCACTTGAAGGCAGCCGTTTGTCCGGCTGACCTGTTCACTAGAGCCACCAGGTAGCGACACTGGCTGAACAGCGGGATGTTACCGAGAGAGATACGTTCCTTCGAGAGGTAACACAGCTGCAAGGTCATGGAATGAGTTATAGACAAACACTATATAACTACACTATATCTAGATATATAATATTTATATATTTATTATTTTCTGCGGACACTACAGTTTGTACAATATACAGGTAATAACCGTAACTTTTATAGACTTATAGAAGCATTGTTTAAATAACATTCACGGTCACTAAATACAGTACAGTGATTACTGCTGCAGTTCCAGACTCGCTCTGTAACACGCGTATGTTTGTGTGTGTATGTACACTAACACATGTACACTAACACATGTACACTAACACATGTACACTAACACATGTACGCATAAAGGCACATGTGCATGCATGCTTGAATTATGAATGAATTATAAATTATTATTTTTGGTACCATACCATAAATAAATGCAAAACTAAGCAAGTGGTACTACGCACTACATGGGCACACGTCCAAAAACTGAAGAGGCACAAAATATAATCCCTATTTAAAATGCAAAGTGTGAAAACAGAAAGCATTGTAAATATCAAAAGCCATTAAATAAAGTGGCATAGTCGAATATTCAGCATGCAAATGTTGCAAATAATATCAATACTGTGCACAGGCTAAAGTGTGTGTGTGTTTGTGTGTGTGTGTGTGTGTGTGTGTGTGTGTGTGTGTGTGTGTGTGTGTGTGTGTGTGTGTGTGTGTGTGTGTGTGTGTGTGTGTGTGTGTGTGTGTGTGTGTCTTTGTATAGTGAAATTTGTAAATAACTATACAGCATACTTATACTATGACTACATTGTGCTCAAGTCATGCTTCTACAACACCTCACATTGCATGATACAGCTCAGTGAATCACTTACTGGATCCTTTGTTTTATGGCTTACAAATTTTGTGTTGGACTGCAAAGCGGAAAGAACCAGACAGTGTAGAATGCATAATGGAAACAGAGTTGTTTCTTCCTGAGCTCAAAAGCTCATCACAATAATTGAACATGTATTTAAAATGGGCTGATACAACTGTAAACTGAAATGAATAAAAAAAGCATAATGTAAAAAGTAAAGTATTAGCTAGCTATAATAAAAAATTGTAACTTTTATGTTAAATTTTATCCTCTTTGTTTTACAGGTGCCACCTCCTAAATAAAGAACCATGGTAGGATTTTCAGTAATGTAATAATTACATCAAATAGACAATTAGGGATTTGTTTCCTTGACAGTTGTAATAAAATGTACCATAATAAAAGATTGTAAGTCTTTTTAGTATCAAGTCTATTTGCATTTCTCCAGACCCTCTGCAACACTTTAATACAGTCCTGTGGCAAGTACAAATGTTTCCTACTATCCATTTAGGGAAAAATGAGGATGTTTATATTCTGAAAAAATAACACTTATCAATATGGCTCCAAGTTAGTACAGAGCACCAACAGCCCAGTCTGGCTGTTAATAAAAAGGCCAATTATATTGACCAGTCTTTACCTGCCCCACGGGGTGGATAAGCTGTTGGAGGGGCACATTGCTGTCTGCGATCCTGTCATTGAAGGGCATTGTGTCGCCCATCACACGCTGGTCATACCCTGCCCCAGTGAAGGTGATCACTGCAGTGTCTGCGTTGTGTATGCGGATAGGCACGTCCACCTAAGTACAACCACAATATCCGTTATCATGTTAATGTGGAATATGGAATGATATTTTGTTAGGCCCACATTTGTGGTTGAGTGAAGGATGGCTTAATTTTTAATTCAATATAGTTCTTCTCCTTCCCCCGGTCCCTTGTGATCATCTGCCATTCTTCCCCTCTCTCCACTGTTCACCTGGGCTCTTTCGAGACTTCCTTTCAGACACTATCTCGCCACCGTTGCTGTTCCCCTTCAACTCCTTCTTCCGTTTCCTATTCTCTCTTCATCAATATCTCCTCCCTCGTTCTCTGTCTGTGTCACATTCAATAAAGTTGCAGAGAAAAACATAAAGAATCTATTTTCAACAGGTTTTCTTCATATTCATTAAAATCTGGTTTTAGGCAGAATTTTGCAACGTATTTCATGACATGACAACCTTCTATCCTGATGAGGCTGCCACTGAATTCAACGGTAATTGTTCAAAACAACTCCTGTATTTACCGTGTACATCTTAGCCTCGAGCGGTGAGAACTTCCACTCTACTTTGGCTGTTTCCCCTGGCAAGATCTCACCATTTGGAGTGAGGCATTCGTAGATCTTGTAGTTGTAGTTTGCCTGCCAAGTGGAAAATCGCAATGGATCTTACTTATCAGTACCATTCAATTAATATTTTAAAACAAACATAATATTGGCTACAATAATCTTGACATGCTTTGGCAGTGGCATATATATTCTTCCAGTAGACATAAAAGGATGTTCGAATGGAATACACAAGAAGCTAAACAGCTTGTTGCACAACTACATTTGATCACAATTGAGTGATTAAAAGATTAGGAAATACCTAATCATTTACAACTCAAAGATGTTGTATGGAAATGTATGATAGTGTGTAGAGTCAAATAAACATAATAAATGCAAACATTAAATAATATTGAAATACTATATTATTCTGATAGTGCAGATCTATTAATAATACCAATACCAACATTAATTAGGTCATACAAAGTAACTGCACACATATAGTGTAGCCAACTAGTGTATATATATATATATATATAACTTGCAGTCACTTATGACTGTTTTCTTATACCAGTGTCTGATCGATCTCACAGTAAATCTGACTATCTGAACGTTGTTTTCACCCACCTGGTTGAGATATTCCAGCTGGGCAAGCCCAAAGCTGTACTTGACGGGCTTTGCACCTCCGTTGAAGAGCTCGTACACCTGCACCGGGCTGTTCTTTTGCCCAATGGGCACTGGGGCAAACATGAACTGGTCACTGTTGAAGTGAATGTAACGACGGTCACGCTCAACGGTCACGCCAATGAAGTTCAGCTGAAACATCACATCACGGGTGAGTGTACAAACATAAAGATGTCTGTTCTGATGATACTTGTCTGTCTGGTATATAGTGTTAGCTATGCAAGCCAGCAACATGCTGGTATTCTAGGCTGCAGTAGTTTTTGTAATTTAATAAATACATCCATTAAAGGGAGGGATTTGTTGATTTAACTAATGGACTAAAAGTATGGTAGGATTGCAAAACTTTCTAGTATCCATGATTCTATTTACACCTACCCAAACCCTTCTTTTGTGCCTCTTTGCATTGAAGTAAATGTGATGCACAACTAGTGATGGTCCCTTACTAGCTTATTTCTTTAGATTAAACAACATCTTACACAATACTGCAGCATTGCTTTGTATAAAATTAATAGTTATGCACAGTTTATGAAATAATTATGGTAAATTCCTGTATAGAATGCACATTTAATAGTTAATTAGGATGGATGTAGGATATACAAGGAAGAGACCTTACTATAAGACAAAAAGTGCATTATGCATTTCATTTAGAAAAGGAAATTTACAAAGATTCTAAAAGAGAAACTTTATTCTAGTTTTCAGCACCATTTAATATTAAGAACAATCACAATGCAATGCATCAAAATGTGCTTAAAATAGTATGTCCTTGTTTAAACAAATTATTTTGTTCAAATAATTTCACTGATCAATAATATAGACAGACCTTCCAAAATAAATCGTTTAGTTATACTGACGATTTTTGAAGACACTAATGTAATTATCTGAACTTACTTAAACAATGTATTGTTGAATATTGTAAAAATAAAACAACATTAGTTGGTTCACTTCAACAGTTTGTCCCACCCCCTTGCTGGCAGCAGTGGGTATGAAGTTTGTAATCAAGAACATAAACAACTTGCCCTAATTAACTTGGCATTAATAATAACATGCAAACTGCAACAGTGTAGAATACAGTGAACCTGCCAAATAAGACCTAGCTACTCATGAGAGGTAACTTTGTAGCATGGATTTCTGTAAAGATCTATCTTCTTCCAGGAGCAACACAAAGCATTTCAGTACCTCTTATTCATTCATTTCATAATCTCTTTATACCTACACATGATGGTGTAACATGGAAATAGGGAGCACAGGTACAGTTGTACTAATAATGAAATGCATCATTTTGTTGTGAAGATTACCCACCAGATGGTGCTCAAAACAACAACACTACGCCCTTGAAGTTGTCCTTAGTCTTGTTTTCAGCACCATTTTGTCTTAATAGCAATCACAATGCAATGCGTGCAATGCGTCAAAATGTGCATGTAATAGCCTCTCCAACCAGTCCAGCACTTGCTACAAAACCAGTTATTTTGTTCAATTAAATAAATTTTGTTTATCATTAATTTCGATACAACTTCCAAAATGAGTTATGCTGGCCATTCTTTGAAGCCGCTAATGCATAAATTATGAACTTGCTTAAACAATATATTGTTGAGTGATGTAGCAATAATATAAATGCATCTTTAGAAAACCTGACAGAATCATAAAATGTTCATGAATGAGTTGGAAGAAGTATGAATGTTTGGGTCAATAATATTCCTAAATTTTAATTGCGGCTATATAGTATCATACTATAAATAATAAATGGTTTTGTAAGATGTAGCTATAGATATTCCAGAAAACCAACATCAAAGCATATGGTAGTCAACAAGTCATTTTAATTAATTCTATAAAGTGTGTATTACCTATGGAATCTGAACACCAAACCAAGCACAATCCAAATAAACATGCAAACCACTGCATCAAACGGTGAAGAAATGCCAACAAACTCGTGCAATTCGTTGTCATGTCCCTATTACTTACCGTGATATTTCTTCCAAGGCCATACTTAAAATAAGTGTGCAGACAGTTATACATTAGTGGGGCGAAAACAGTACAACAATGTACAGCAGGCAGGTAACAATCCAATCACTATCATACACATTTCTAAATGTTAATAAATACATCAAATCACCACAGTGAACACATTTTATGCAACAAAATAACATAAAACAAAACCTGTTATAATACACAAAGAATTAGAGTACAAACTTGGGTGATCAAAGTTAAATCAAATACGACATTATGACACAAATCTAATGAATTTTATGTTGACATTGCTCCAACTCCTAAATTTACGTTTTATGGTATACCAGTAAACTAAATCACACAACAATTTCTGCCTCGGTAAAGGACATGACTCCACTGCTGCATCCCTCTACGAAATTGTCAGCGAAAACGGTATACCATCTTTCTCTCATACTGATCTTTTGTTTACGATTTCTGAGATACAATATATACTGCTTTAATCCACAATTGAACTACAGCTTATTTAGTAATCACACACTCGTGAAATAATTGCATCAAAATGTTCGACATAAAAGTTCTCGGGCATTTGTTCTTACAACATTCAGCAAACTATTAGAATTTGATAGGGGGTGTGGCAGGGGTCTCAACCTCCCATCTACCATTTGTTTTTATGGGCTAACTATCCTCCTACCACTATTTCTGAGAGTCCATTATGCATTTATTCTGTTTTTGGGTCATCTCCCATAATTTTTCAGAATCCACCTCACATAAATTTTGAGACAAATCCCCTACTATTTTTATGCCAACCTCCTGCCTCAGCCCTTATTTCAAACACACAACGTATGTGAAACCCTGGTACAAGTATTTTACAACAACTGTAAAATCATATAATGACAACCCACTGTTTTAACTAAAATACTCACCACTATCTCACGACCTCTGGCGACCTTGAAGAGAATGGGCAGACGGTCTGTGCCGGCCATGATGTGTTTGTAGGTGAACTTGATCACTTGGTTCTCCCCTGGCTGCAGTTTGCCTTTCTTTGGCTCAATCACAAACAGTTTGTTGTCCTGAACCTTCATCTGGAGGACGAGAGTCAGGTTTTCAGAAGACAATTTTCTAAATTGTCAATACTGTAATGACTGTGTGTATTTGGACAGTGTATCTTATCAGACATCATAAAAATCTACTAAGATAATTATTTTTGAGCACTTTGTTTTCTGACCCGTCAGTAAATATAACTTATTTCTATGAAATTATACGATAATTATTTTTATGTATTTTAGGTTTTCTGACAGCTGATAATAGAGATATTTTTAAGTGTCCAAATATGCAGTCATTATGGTAGTTACATTTACAATCAAATTAGCCAACTAGTTATGAAACTAGTCATGTATTCATACAATGCCACTTCAATCAGATGGAGGTATTTGTTGACAAAAGTATAATAAATAGTATAAAGCAAATGTAATTTGTAAATTTGGTTAATCATTTACAACTTGCAACGTCAGTTTGTGTTGCTACATGAATGAAGTGTACAAGAAAGTGCCATAAAAGATAGAGGGAATTTATGAATATTGTGAAATCAGACAGTGCTACATTTTGATAAAAGTTAGTATCAACTGACGTAAACAGTACCTCATGCAGTTCTTGGTCATCCAAATCACCCGTCTCTGCCCAATACTCCAGGTCTTCATGGACATCATTTGGAAACAGGAATGACCTGCCAAAGTAGAGGACATGTTGTAGTGTATAACTGTGATTGTATCTTTGCCAGATAGACTAATGATTATTCTATGAACAATGCATAAATATGTATCTGCTAATGCAGTTATTATATTGATAAACTTACTCTACAATCAATATTTCCGTTTTGCGTCGAAATATTAATGTTTTTTGTTTTGCAATTTTCTAAAAATAATTTAATTTAACAACAAACAAGAATTATAATTTTATTTGTATTTTATGTATAAGAAATAAATATCTACTGCTTACATTATATGTGCAACAATTTTACATTTTCAGTATATTTCTATCAGAAATATACATGCAGCAATTGTTAAAGTTACGTTAACTAATGGAATGTCATCTTCCCTTGTGCTGCAGACATTATTCCCCATTAACAAAATGGCATGTCCTTATTTCTATAGTTGAACTTGCCAACCAAATGATGACTGATATAAACTGTCCAAACCTTCAATGGTTGCAAATGAATTCCTTATCACAGGCCAGATCAACACAGCTCCCTTCTCCTTTCATGGGATATTTCACTCACGTTATACCGAATGTGAAATTATGGACTCATCACTCACCATTCACATATGATGCTTCCTGTGTTCTCTAGCAGCAACTCAACAAAACTCGGCTCACTGTCGACTGGTGCTGAGCTAAAGTTGAAGTCAAGTATTGCTCTTGTCTGTGACACGACATTGTCCAGATGACTATGGAAAAAATTGCATAATCACATCAAAATATGTTAAACTGCTCAATTCTGCGGAGGCACAATGACATGGATATGAGGTAAAATACAAGGAATACAGATTGTTGAGTTTTGTGTCACATGTAGGTAGCATTTAAATTTAGACATTGGCTCAAGTTCTCTCCCATTCTAAGATGGTTTGTCCATCTTTCACTCAACCTCTCTATGTGTCCCCTCTCAGTGCACTGCCGTCAGCTGCTTGTTGTTTGTAACAGTCATACTCTATACATATTTATCCATCTTGTATCATGCTTGTGCACCATTACCTATCAGATATGGTCATATAAAATGTGCTTAGACATGATTAGAAGTTTATCATTATTATTATTACTATTGGAGTTAATAATTAGTTTGACAGATTTATTGTAGGTAACAATAACTTCTTGGTATCCAGTTCGTTCTGAGAACTGTTCAAAGTGCTTTACACTTGACACCTGTTCATTCGGACACCGTGCATCTAGAATATTTAAACAACATTCAGCCATGCTGCAATTACTGCACAAAGACTATTTGTTCACACATATCCACGTGGATTACCCTGAGCGAGAGGCCTGTCTTTTAAAACACTCTATTACCATGCCTCACATTTACCTAGTCCCATAATGTCATCTGCGTAGCTTTGATTTCATGAACTGTACAACATGCCAATACACTTGCATGCTCAATCACAATACAGTCACGCCTCGTTATAACGCGCCCCGTTATAACGCGGATTCGGTTATAACGCGGTCGGTCGTGGACCCCGAATTTCTGCCGCCAGGGGGGAAATGGGCGCTATGACAAACTATATTAACACGGTAATAACTGTCAATTGTTTTATGTGAAGTTATCCCCGTCTTTGTCCACGGCATGTGTATGTTGAAAGACTAGTTGGCGGACAATAAATTTAACGTTGACGTACAACTGCAACGAATCAAGTGTGAGGCGCGTCACTACGTTGCCGTTGTTTATTCTGCACTGCCAATTAATGCTATCAAAGTTTCTTTGACTATAATTATGGTCAGTTTTAACTTTAGGAACAGTAAATGTGGAGCGAAGTATTGTTTGTTTTGCGCCGACATCAAACGAATCGTTTCCAATCTGCTAGTCATGCTCATGGCTTCCGCGGATCGCCAGTTCGCCTGGTTTCGGCGCCGGGCGGCTTGTAAAGTGTAATTGAAATTCACAAATACGCCTTGCTTAAGAATGGGTTAAATACGTTTTAATACAGCTTAGTAGGCAAGATCAGTAAGCTAACATTGCGTAACAAATATTAGCTTTTCGCTGCGATGAACGCAAAGCTACTGCCTGTACTGGTGCGCCAAAATATTAATTCGTCAACCGCATATGAATTGGTGAATCGTAATATTGTTCGGCACGGTAAATGTGCTTTCTAAATTGGTATTTTGATATTTATTGAAAGACGAAGTTAAGCCAATTGTGAGCGTACTTATAGATTTAAATTCTTAATCAACTCTAACACAGCTTTTCTCAAATCATGTGCGTATTCGGCTGCTGAGTGCCAGGTCATTATTTTAGATATTACGTCAACGGTACCATATTATCGTTCAGTTGACCGTGGCTTGTTGGTCCGTTGTTTATTTAAAAACGGTACACAATTCATGTATTTTATTCAGTTCAACAGTGTCCAACAGTGTACGACATTTAAACAGACTACACACTGACATTGGCTGGCAGTTTAATAAGCTTCATAAACTGCGTATAGACTGCGCGACGTGCACACTTTGGTTGGCTTCGATGGCGTTCTTCGTGCAGCAGCGATGTCGGTCGTCGTCGTAGCGCCCCTGACGGCAGATATGGGAACGCGCCTCGTTTATAACGCGCCTCGTTTATAACGCGGATTCATTTCGTGGACCCCGACTACCGCGTTATAACGAGGCGCGACTGTATATGAATATGACAGGACAAACCTACCCCAGTCGAGACGTGGAGAACCTCAGTTCAGCTGATGCCGGGTCACCATCCAGAACAGTGTTGAAGCTGCACACACATAAAGGAAAAGCACACATATAGGAAGGCTATGTAGTCACATGCTTTATTTAGATGAGCATTCACAACAGTTACTTTCCTAACTACATTATTTTAACCAATTCAACAATGTAAACTAAATAAATGTGTAACTATCTTATGTGTAAATACATTTATATATGAAGGGTTTCAGGGTAAATGTAATAAACACCAATCTGGGTGAAATTTCTGAAAAGGCTCAATTTAAGATTTTAATTGAAAATAAAGATTTTATCCCTTTCAGCCAGTTGCTTTGATTTTGCATTCTTAAGATATTCCAGTATCATCTACATTTTTATTCATTTACATTCTGAGGACCAAGCACAGAAGCAAGTTTTTCTATTAACAAATTATTTATTTTGTTTTGCTTTGAAATTCATGATATATTTTTTTAAATCAACTCGTAATCATCAATGTACAGCAGAGAGCCATTAGATTTCCAAAGAAAAACAACAGCAAGGAGAGAGATGACTGCTCTTCCTTTACAGGTCATCTTGATCAGGCAAATTACAATACGCATGGCTATTGTGAGTGATTTATCAAGGTGCCAGTCAAAACACAGGCTTATAAAAATAGAGTTTTCAACAAAACTGTCCAGAACTGGAATGGATTATCAAAAGCAGTTGTCTGCAGCCACCGTGGGTACATTTAAGACATATTTAATTTATGTGCAGTGCTGTAGCATATTTGTCCCCACACTTAGCACAACAACCTTCAGGTTCTAGTTGATTATTAAACAGACATACAAAAGCTCCTCACTCATCAAGCGAGAACAAGTCCCATAGTTGCTTCTTGCTAAGTCCCTTTGTGCTGCCATAGCAACGAGCGTCGCACACCGCAATAGACGGGTACATTCCCGCGGCAAGGATGTGGCAGAGGAAGCGTTTCTCCCCCTCCTCCTCCCCATCCCCATCTCCCTCACCTACAGCAAGGACAGGGAAAGAATACTGAGTCCAACAATATGTCTCTGTATGTATCGTACTTGATCGAACATTTGTGGAACCCCAGAAAGAAATCTGTAACTAGGATATATACATGTGTAAGTTAATAAGTTACATATTTACGTGACCAGGTAATTCTGCCTGGCCTATCTTATGTCTGTCATTTTGTTTGGCTTATCCCACTTCTGACACCAAATATGACAGTTCTGCTAACTTTCACAAGTTCTGTATATACACATCCAACTGTGTTACCAATATCAGTAAGATGTAGGACTTATTACAGAATATGAAATATAAACTTGGCCTATACCACTTCCAACATCGAATATATAAGAAACTTGGCGTATTCCACTTCTGACTTTATTTAGTGTAAACATTAATCTTGGGAAAGTGTCATGGGAAACAATCTTCAAAACATAACGGTTTAGTGGTACATTGTATATTCATGCAATCTGCTTACAGTCTGTATGCAATGTGAATGGAACATTTTTTAAAGAAATAAAGAGTACAATGTAGGGTGAACAAAATTGCCCGAAGTTTCAAAAGTGGCAGTAGGGGGACTTGCACGCTTCTAGACACAGCCCAGCATTCTAACCACCGATCTACCCTGTCCCACATGCACACAGTGAGCTGAAGAGAAAGAGTCTCACTGTCTTCGGGCTTGAGGAGCTGGTAGTGGACGGTCCAGTTGTAGAAGAGACGTCTGACCGGCCTCACTAGGCAGCCGATAGAGCACTTGGATCTGGCGGCCAGTACACCGTACTGCCACTCTAACAGCAGACCTGCAACACGGTGAGTACCACATGGTGAGTACCACACAGTGAGTACCACACAACACACAGTCAGACGTAGGTGTCCGAGTTACAGATTTTGGGCAAGAGCTACCAATTTTTCCTGCTTTTTTACTATATGTCATGTCTGATTAAACGTCTCAATTTTTTGTCATTTTTTTAATTTGTTACAGATAACATCAATCAACTTATTGCACGAGTCTTTTCCATGCACTTATTGTATACTTTTATGCTCTGAAGTATGATTATAATTATTTCACACTTAAGACAAACAAAGTACATATTAATTCTATTAAGTGTACAGGGCACTTAACACGTATTTGAGACAAGAAAATATGTCATATTGTGTGTTCCAATAAGCATACTGTCGTGTACCCCAATTTTCTTTCGATCCTGATGTTCCTAGATAAAACCATTTATGCATCCACAAATATGAGAAACACATACCAGAACACTGAATAGTCTGATAATTTAGGCGGACCTTTCAATATATTTTCATGAATTTAGTGTTACATTGGTAAAAATTAAATTCCAATGATGGATTCAACCGTTAAACGTAGCATTAGAGATCACTGTCAGGGTCAGATGCTGCCAAAAAGGGGGTGTACGCTAATTAGGGCATATACGCTTAATAGAATGAATATGATAATTATACAATTGTGCAGCAATTGCATTTCTTTATTATGTTGGGAAACATTTTCCGGCTGATGACATAACACAACCAATAACTGAATTGAAAGACTTCAATTATAAAAAAATTAATAAATAATTTTAAACATTCTCGGTCAAGCATGAAATGTACTTGATGTGGCACGGTACAGAATAAATATTGATTATAAATGTGTTTCTTGACTACACATTAAACTGCCTTGGGAGGGATGAGGGAAGAAGGCCCACTGAAAATCACAATGTAAACATGACATGGTTACCATCATGAAATAAAGCTTTTACCACTTGACTACTGACCAACGGGGTCCGACTGGACTACTGACCGACGGGGTCCGACTGGAACTGAGAGCTGCTGTACGTGTTGTCGATGGACTGCTCCACATGCAGTTTGTAGTGCAGACTGCACTGACCATCGTTCATCAGAACCAACTCCTTCGAGATGGTCGAGCCAACCATGATGGGTCCATAGTCCACATAGGGCACCTCCGCCTGTCATGAATGAGAACAGACACCAACTTAGGCAGGAGGTACCGAGCCACTGTGGGAAGCACTTCCTCATGCTTTCTATATGTCCACCCCAGTCATATATTTAGAAGTGATAGTGAACCACGCCCACTTTGGCAAATACTTTGGGAAAATACCCCGTGTCATAAATTTGGCAACATGAAATAAATGCTGACACAATGCTTATGTTTCCCCCAATGCCAATAGCATAACAATACAAATATTAATTGACAATTTTATACTATCATGATGCACTACTGCATTTTAGCTTTGAAAATTAATTAGATTAATTTTGTCCCCCTCCCTATGGCCACCCATTTTCAGATCCTAGATATGCCACTGATTCACCACATTTCCTAATGTCAAACTCTCATTCTTTCCTTGTCTCCCTGTCTGCCTGAATCCCATCCACTCCTTCTATTTCACAGCCTCCACACCTCCTTCTCCCTTACTGGCCTGTTTCAACCTCCTCTCATCCCATCTGGTCCCGCTCGCACCTCCCACCTTTCCACCAACGTCCAGTATCGTATGCCTAAACCCCATCTTCCCTTCCCTAACTTTGTCATCTTTATCCTCTTCTGCCCCTCATTCACCTCACTCCATTTCATCCCTCCCTCCCTCCTTAATCCATGTCATTTCCCTATAGGTTCCTATTCCTCATCCCCAGGTCAACGTTTTCCCAATAGTTTGCACAACAACAAAACTTGAATAATAAATCCATGTTAATTAGAATTTAGATCTTCGTGCTAGATGATAAAATCACAGAAAATGTAATTAGCAGGAAAACAAAAGTATGAGCCAGGATCAGATGCAGGGAAACATCAGGGCCACAGAAAGAGAGTCATACTGTTTGTCTAACATTCTTAAGACATCATAAGCCAGATTTTGCTCTTTAAAATCGATTCCACTCCTTGGCAGCGATCTTGTACACTGAGAACTGTCAACTCCAGGAGGCAGTACCGAGACATATTTGCCGATGTGTCACGGAAATACAGTCCTTAGTGATATGTTGGCGGCTTTTTGCATTTCTAAAATGTTCCTGAAATGTAATAACAATTCTGTTTAATGATGGGAGAGAGGGAGAGAGAGGGAGGGAAGGAAGGAAGAGGGATTTGAAAAAGACGAAGAATGGTGGCGGGAGGGGACTGCTGACAGGGAGCAGTGGAGGGCAACTACCATAGGTTGGTCCAGGGAGGCTGGGGGACATGCCCCCTAGACCCTTGGTATTTTGTCGCATTATGCCAGCGTTAGAGTGGCATGCCCTCCTAGACCCATCAATGGTAATTTTTCAACAGCACCCCCGTCTTCCAATATAATATTCCAACAGCATAACCGTGGAGTTGTGCTGAAGCTCCGGCACCCAAAATTAATTTGGTTCGGCCACCAGTGACTTTTGTGCCCCTCCTAGACTTCCCTCTCTGGATTCACCCTATACTAAAACAAGAGCAGTGCAACAGTACAGGAGACGCACCTCATATCTGTATATAGGAACCAGGAGGAAGAACAGAATCACAGCAAGAATGTAAGACAACCATCAGAACAACCAAAATGTAACCACGAATAGAGCAAGAGGCAAATGAAAAGATGATGGCACGATAGTATAGTGAGTAATGTGGTCCTTTGGTCACGAGAAATAAAGATGGAGAAAACTGGAAATGTCTTGAGGAGGGATACACCCTACAGTGGAGGGATACACCCTACAGTGGAGGGAAACAAAAGGCATCTTTTTGGGCCTATGCATCTGAAAGGATTAATAGAAACTAATCATTAGCAACTACAACTGAAAATATTAGGCCAGCAGTTTACCAGAATAACGTTTTTGAAGACGCATAATTTAAATTGCATGAACAGCGCCATTGCGATAGAAAGCCTGATGTTACCTCTCAATTCGCCAAACTGAGAATATTACTCCAGTTTGCATCACTGAATTGGTTTTGGTGCTATAACTACTAAAATGTTCCATCCATATGGCGCACAGTTGTTACAAGTGTATCTCTGCAAATGTTCCATCCATATGGCGCACAGTTGTTACAAGTGTATCTCTGCATTTCCATGCTTCGTTTAAAGAGATAGATCGTAGAAATTGGTGGTGCAGAAAAGTTGATAAACAAGTGGAATTACTGATTGATAAGTATTATTCTTGCCTTAATATCATTCATAAAGTTGCAATAAACATATATTGAGTAGCAGTTGTGCTTAAAGTTAGTTAGTTATAGTATTTTAGAATACCTTAGTATAGTGAGTGATAATAGGGTAACTCACTTAGGCTTCGATAATTTGAAAACATGATTTAACAAACCTGATTATGTGGTAGAATATATAGGAGATAAAGTAACAACCATCAAACTACTTACATAAGATAATATCTGTGTAAGCCAGTACTTGCTAGATATTTTGATTAGGTAGCATTGTTGTTAAAATTAAGCAAGGGCGATAGTCGGGCGGCGTAACCTAAATAAATAAAGCAGCCTAACGTAACGTAATTGATTGTATTTAAATTAGGTCACTACCGGTAATGTTAGCGTTCGTGTCAGGATAAATAGTTGGCTGTGTAATTGAAATTTGTAACCTAAAGTGTGCTGTAGTACACAGGAAACAGTCTTTATAAAGACTAAGTTAGTTAAGTTATTAAATAATTTCTGATCGGGATATGGCGCCTTGCAAGCGGCAAGTCAAGGCAAAGCGACACTTGGTGTGCGATCACTGCCACAGCTGGGTAGATTTTGCATTGTCCGGCTGTGGGAAGTCATGGGCAGAAACCATGGAGGAAGGATTCACCTTTCAGTGCATTGGGTGTTGGAAGGTGGAGTGTCTGCAGAAGGAGATAGTTAGGTTGACAGATATTGTGAAGGGAATGGAGATGGGAATTAGCAAGGAGGCAGGTCGAATGGAGAGAGACGACAGGGAGAGAGGTGAGAATACTGCAAGACTGAAGGAGAATAGCAGTGGCAAGAAAACTGAGGAAAGGAGATTGAGAGGAGGGAAGGTGATTGGAGAAGAAATTGGAAAATCGACAACAGAAAACGTGACAAGCGTGAAGGTGACAGGGAAGAAAGTGACCGTAGAGAAGGAGGGAGGGAAGATGGGAAGGGAGAGGAGAGAGGAAAACGAGATGGGACGAACGAAGAAGGGACGAAAGGAAGTGAGAGAAAATGTGATAGAAGAGAAGTCGATAAAAGGGAAGGTGACAAGAGAAAAAGCGACAGGAAAGAATGGATCGGAAGAGAATGTGACAGGAGAGAAGACGACAGGGGGGAAAGACAACAAGCAGACAGATGCAAACCGAAGAAGGAGCTATTCTAAGGCAGTGATAGAGGGGGCAATGAGGAAAGAGAGGGTGTTTATGGGCGACTCCATTATGAGAAAGACGGACAAGGCACTGAGCGAGGGGAAGGACATCGTTGTTTGTTTACCGGGGGCTAGGATTGAACATGTAACTGACAGGGTAGAGAAGGTATTGGGACATGGCAAGGGGGGGTCTATACTGGTACATGTAGGAACAAATAATGCAGACAGGGAGGGAACAACTGCGATAGTACAGAAGTATAGACAGTTAGTGAGGAAGCTACAGAAGACGAGAGTTGAACAGGTTATTCTGTCAGGAATTTTGCCAGTAATGGGAGGAAGGGGGGCAACGTATAGAAACTGTAAGAGGATGGCGATCAACGTACTAGTTGAGCAGATGTGTGACGAAGAGGGGGTGGGATTCACAGATTTATGGGGATACTTTGTTGGGAGGGAAGATATGTACATGAGAGATGGCCTCCATCTTAGTGGAAAGGGGGCAGCAGTTTTCTCAGAGAACCTGCTGCGATCTGTTGACAGTGGGACAGGTTGTATCTATTTAAACTAGATTCGCAGGGGGGACTCACAGAAAAGCCTGAAAATGGAGGCATAGATAAAGACAGCACAAATAAATCAGCAAATAACAGTGTGGAAAACTCTTCTGAAGCTGGATATAAATGTGTTTGTTTAAATGCAAGGAGTATAGTAAACAAAAGAAATGAACTAAACATTATGGTAGAAGATATTGACCCTCATATAATAGGTATAACCGAATCCTGGACCACCACCGATATATCAGATGCTGAATTGGGACTGACAGGATATGTAATGTTTAGAAAAGATAGAATAGGAAGAAAGGGAGGTGGAGTTATTTTATATATTAAAGAATCTATTCAGGCTTATGAAATAAAATTAGAAAGAGAAGCAGATTGCGAAGAAGCTGTTTGGTGTAACATAGTTACAGGAAACTCAACGTTAACAGTTGGGTTAGTTTATCGAAGTCCAAACATAAGCATAGAAGAGAATGAAAAAATACAAAACGCTATAAGGGAAGTAAGCAAACGGGACTGTATTATTATGGGGGATTTTAACCACGGGCATATACAATGGAAATCTCTACAGAGTATGGGGAGTGAGGACCACAAGTTTTTAGTTTTAGTTCAAGATACATTCCTTTCTCAACATGTGCTAGAACCAACCAGGGGTGAGAATGTGTTAGACATAGTTTTGTCCTCACAGAATGAATTAGTTGACAATGTCAAGATATGTGAGCCACTGGGGAGTAGCGATCACAACCAGATACATTTTATCATCAAAGTAAAATCAGAAAGGAATAGTAAAAAGCAGTATAGGAGAAATTTCCACAAAGGAAGGTATAAGGACATGAGGAAATATTTAGCAAAGATAGACTGGAATAACACACTGAAAAATAAGACGGCAACAGAATGCTGGAATGTATTAAAGAGTGAAATTAAGTGCATAGTCGATAAATTTGTACCCTTCAAAAAACAAGGAAAACGGTCCAAAAAGAAACACTTATCGAAAGAAGCCATTAGAAAAATTAAGTACAAACAAATGATGTGGAAGTCATACAGATGTACTGGAAATGATGAAGACTACAACAGTTATAAAGAAGCACTTAACCAAGCTACAGCTGAAATTAGAAATTCAAAGAGAAGCTATGAACAACAATTAGCTAGTAATATAAAACATGACAGCAAGAGTTTTTATGCGTATGTTCGAAGCAAACAGAAAGTTCAAGATAAAGTCGGTCCTCTAGAAGATAGTGCTGGAAATATAATATCAGAGGGATTCTTAATGGCAGAAGACCTGAATGAGTACTTTAGTTCAGTGTTTACCAGGGAAGATATTAGTTCACTGCCAGTACCAGAGGCTAAGTTCAAGGGGGCAGATTCAGACTATTTAGGACAATTAATTGTAACCCACGGAAATGGTAGGTAAGAAAATAAGGGCTATGAAGGATACTAAATCACCTGGAGTGGATGGTATTCCACCCAAACTACTATTGGAAATTGTAGAACAAATTAGCATACCGCTTGCAACAGTTTTCAATTTGTCATTAGAAGAGGGAGTGGTTCCTTTAGAATGGAAAGAGGCAAACATTATACCGCTATTTAAAAAAGGTTCGAGAAACAAGTCAGAGGAATCTGTATAGACCAGTGAGTTTAACATCAGTGATTTGTAAACTGTTAGAAAGATTCAATTAAAGACTCGCCATGGTGGATTTCTCTTATAACAAAACTCTTGATAAACCCATCTCAACATGGTTTTTAAAGAGGCCAAGCGCTTTAACAACATAAGTATGTTTTTTAAGACATCACTAAGGGTAGATGAGGGATCACCAGTAGATATCGTCTACTTAGATTTTCAAAAAGCTTTCCACAAAGTACCACATCAAAGATTACTGCTTAAACTAAAGGCCCATGGCATAGGAAATGGTATAATAAACTGGATAGAACAATGGTTGATTGACAGAAGACAACGTAGCAGTTGATGGGGAGGCTTCAAACTGGAAATCAGTATTGAGTGGGGTACCACAGGGATCAGTATTAGGTCCTATATTATTCTTTATATATATCAACGATTTGGATGATGAAATAATAAGCAATGTGTTGAAATTTGCGGATGATACAAAAGTGTTGAAGGATTTTCAGCGATGGAGATAGACAGCATTTGGCAAGATGGATTTTCATTGTGTTGACTAAATGGTCTGAAAAGTGGCAAATGCTGTTCCAATTTAAATGCAAATGTCACATTGGTGACATGGGGAACGAAGGAAGTAGAATATACAATGGGGGTACTCGTACTAAATTACTACCAAAGAAAAAGGGACTTCTAGGGTTAACCATTAGTGCTGGATATAGCTGCTCTCAGAGCAGTGGAATCGCAGCCTAAAGGAAACGTAACCCTGGATTAATTAGGCGAAACATAACGTATAAGGAAAAAGAGCTAATAATACCGCTGTACAAAATAATAGTTAGGCCTCATTTAGAATATTGTATTCAAGCGTGGAGGCCATATCGCAGGAAGGACATAGATATGCTAGAAAGAGTGCAGAGGAGAGCAACTAAAATGATACTAAAACTGAGGGATCTTAGTTACGAAATACGCCTAAAAAAAATGCGGTTTAACAACACTAGAGACCAGGAGATTGAGAGGAGATCAGATAGAAGTGTTTAAAATATTGAAGGGTTATGAAAATATTGATAGAAATATTTTTTTCTCAGTTAAGAAAGATAGAAGGACTAGAGGACATGAACTTACATTGGCAAAGGAGCAGAGTAGATTGGATATAAGAAAGTTTTCATTTTCACAAAGGACTGTAAATGAATGGAACAGATTACCTGCTGATTGTGTGGGTGCTAGTAGCGTGAATGTTTAAAAATAAAATCGACACATACCTCAGACGGGCGGGATACACATAGATAAAAGGGTCGGACTCTCGATAAGCCAAAGGGCTTCCTTGTCCACCTGCCACCTAGAGTTAATTCTCTGGGTGGCAATCTTGTTAAATCTTGTTAAATCAAAGGGAATACGTGAAACTGTCAAGGTCAAAGAAGCTCTACAAGCTTACTGGTCAAGCATTTAAGCAGACATTTCAATGCCATCGCATTGTTACTTACCTTGATCTCGGCTGTCACACCTTCTCCAATACTGCGCACGACAAATTGCTGGCACTTGCCACCAGAGGACATTGTGTTCTGACCTTTGCCCCAAGCGATCAGGGTCGGTCGCATCACATACTTCCTGTCTGCCATTTTTGGATGGAAACACCACTTGTGGAACTGCAAGAAACATTTCAATTTGTGTTTCACTTTCTCAAACATACACAAGGTTATGATTATGGACAATACGTGCACAGTTGTTAGTATACACTGAATGTAGTTAATTTGACCAATTTAGCAGTACATTGAACTTGCATTGTTGTTCTGGATAAACTATATTCTGCAACACCAGATAAATTGTTCTGCAACATACTTTGAATATTTAGAAGTTCCTTCAGCATGATAGAAACATCTAAATATTAATTCTGGCATTGTCTTAAGGTCTGACATGAATATTTTAATTTCGTGCAGTGCGAAAGTATAATAGATTATAAATTAAAACATACTGGAAAAAGAGCATTATTTGGTAATTGTCCTAGCATTATGAACACAATATATTTTTTGGCACATTTTGTAAAAACCATGTTCAACAACCACAAGATTTCTGCGAGTCTGCTTATTAAAACGATCAACAAGTCTATTCCGCCAAATTTTCACCACGCATAGAGAATTTACTTTTATAAGATTAAATAGATTTTCTATGAAATCATGCTTTTTGACAAGTGAAATTTTTTGCGAGTCTACTTACCATCTTCTCGTTAGGTTGTATGACTCCAGTGACTGGTTCAATACTGAGAACCTCTGCATCAATGCTGTGCATCTTCCACTCGAAACACAGTGGGATGCGGGACAAGTTGCGTATGCCGTAGTGACGCTTTGACAGCGAGTTGACGGCCGTTGGTTTGAAGAACATCTCGCCGTTTGTGTCAAGCAGAATGAGTGCCTCCTCTGCTGAGCCTTGCATTGGGATCTCCTGGTGACACAAACATTGTCTATGGCTACAAATATTTCTTGATTCACAATTTGATTATGGCAAATCATGGAATATGGTTTTAACTCATTTGTAATAGGTCATAATGATTCAGAGTGTAAGGTACATTTTGGCAGTATGGAGTTATGAGCGCATGTTAAAGGGCAACATTTCAGTTTTACAATGACATCAGTGTCCGTCTTGTAAGTCAATTTATTGCCATGTTATTGATAGCTTAACTGACCCACCCAAAGAATTCCAGTTTTGAGACAGATGACATCAAAGTTAGGTATTCAACTATCACATCATACCAATCAATCCAAAACATGCATCAAAAAACTTTGTCAAGACATTAACTCCAAATTGCATTATTAAAACCCCTAAATTTGGGTTGTACGGTATACCCGGTGAGCTAAGTCACATGACAATTCCTGCGTATATAAAGGCATGACACTATTTTAGCTTCCCACTTCGAAATTGTCACAGACAAAAGGTATTCCATTTGTCTCTTACATATTGATCGTTTGTTCTGATTTGAGAGATTATTATATCCTGCTATAATTTGCGATTACATTGCATCCAGATCTATTGTTCCCACCCGCCTACCCCATCTGCACCTAGGTGATTAATTTCTAGTGGGATTTGTTTGCTACATCTGGCCGCTAGTATGTCTGGTCAATTTAACATGTCATGTTTACAATTGCAGGTTTGGTAGAATTATATGTTTGATAATTTGGCGTTTTTCCATGGTTCATTGTATATGCATGTTGGATATTTGTATAGAATGTTTGTAATTATGAGGTTGGACATTGGTCAATTCCAACTGACTTCACAGTTGGGAAGCAGTGAGATTTCTTGTATTCATCTCCCTACATGATGTAGCGAAGGGGTTTTGGGGCGCTTTGACGCTTTCCCCTTCTGCACAGGGTTTTAGTTTTTGGCAATTTACGGGCGGGTTCCACCACCTGCATGTGGTTGGTTCCCCTCACCTTTGCTGTAACTTATTTATTAGAATTATATAGGCTAAGGCACTTCATGTACACATTGTATTATATGATTTAATGTTTGGCTTAATACAAAGCTCTGGTACAAACTTACATCTGTCTTGTTATTTACAGCAAACTAGCTACGATTCTGAGTCAGTAACACCACTACATTAACAGGGAACACTGTCCCACATATATAATAATAACAACAAGATAACTTCCATATTCTGAGTCAGTAACACCACTACATTAACAGGGAACACTGTCCCACATATATAATAATAACAACAAGATAACTTCCATATTCTGAGTCAGTAACACCACTACATTAACAGGGAACACTGTCCCACATATATAATAATAACAACAAGATAACTTCCATATTCTGAGTCAGTAACACCACTACATTAACAGGGAACACTGTCCCACATATATAATAATAACAACAAGATAACTTCCATATTCTGAGTCAGTAACACCACTACATTAACAGGGAACACTGTCCCACATATATAATAATAACAACAAGATAACTTCCATATTCTGAGTCAGTAACACCACTACATTAACAGGGAACACTGTCCCACATATATAATAATAACAACAAGATAACTTCCATATTCTGAGTCAGTAACACCACTACATTAACAGGGAACACTGTCCCACATATATAATAATAACAACAAGATAACTTCCATATTCTGAGTCAGTAACACCACTACATTAACAGGGAACACTGTCCCACATATATAATAATAACAACAAGATAACTTCCATATTCTGAGTCAGTAACACCACTACATTAACAGGGAACACTGTCCCACATATATAATAATAACAACAAGATAACTTCCATATTCTGAGTCAGTAACACCACTACATTAACAGGGAACACTGTCCCACATATATAATAATAACAACAAGATAACTTCCATATTCTGAGTCAGTAACACCACTACATTAACAGGGAACACTGTCCCACATATATAATAATAACAACAAGATAACTTCCATATTCTGAGTCAGTAACACCACTACATTAACAGGGAACACTGTCCCACATATATAATAATAACAACAAGATAACTTCCATACTCTGAGTCAATAACACCACTACATTAACAGGGAACACTGTCCCACATAAATAGTCTTTGTTATTTTGTTAGATACATATTTTATATGTTCACTTCAATTTAGTTTGTTATCTATTACTATTCCTAGAAATGTTTTATAGTTTACAGTATTTAATTTTGTTCCATCGATGTTGATTTTAGTATGTCTGTTTTGTATGCCATGAGTATTGCTAAAGGTCATTGTGTGTGTATTTTTTGGATATTCAGAGAAAGTTTTTTTGTCTTAAGCCGTAGAGTTACCTTTTTAATTCAGTATTTAAGTCGTTTCCATTATTTCCAAGTATCCCTTTGTATAAAGAAATTTATATCATTTGCAAACACAATAGGAAATGTAAGGTGAGATACACCAGTAACATCATTTATAGAAATAACAACGAAATAGTAGAAGCCCCAATACTGGTCCTTGTGGTACACCACATTTAATATTGTTTAGGGCAGAGTTAGTCCCATGACTGTTTGTTTTCTATTAGTTGGATAAGTTTGTATCCAACAGAGCACATTACCCCTAATTCCATAATGCGCTAATATTTTAATTAAGATGTTATGATTAATGGTATCAAAAGCTTTGGCAAAATCTAGAAATAGTCCAGTTGCATGTTCTTTTATCAATAGATTTGGCTATTTTGTCAATTAGTATCATTAGAGCCATGTATGTAGAATGGCTTTTTTAAATCCAAATTTAGATTTTGACAATATATTGTTTTTATTTACATATTTGGTTAATCTGATATACATTAGTCTTTCAAAAATGATGATGTTACTGCAATTTACTGCGATTTTCAAGCAGGGGGGATTTTCGTGCAGAGATTTTATTGATGTACATATGTTATCATGGTTGTTAGAGAATGTGGGCTCGAAGAAACTTTTCAGACAGGGTTTTACAAGGGTTCTGTTTCCTATCTGGTTTGCAAGATAGACCTCATATTCACATTTTTATTAAGCCCAATATTAAGAATAATAAACAGTTCACTTTCCACTAAAAAAACATCATCATTTGGCCTATTTTAATTCTGTACTACATTGGACTATTGCATACAGCATAAACATATTGAATACAATATTGAAAATGTAACAACTATTTTCAGTATCATTTTAGTTGTGATAAAAGGTAAATAAAACAAATAAAAATGCAATTATGAAATATCTTACAAAAAGTACACACCGCAATTCATGTCTGTCACATCCCAGTATGCATAATTACCTGTGTGTGTTTCTCCGCAGCATTCAGCCTCAGTTTCAATGTGTGTGTGTAGGTTTTCACCTCCTTTGGCAACAGTTTCATCACAAACAGCTGATGGCTGGATGGTGGAATCACTCCCTTTGTGGGCTTTATTGAGAAGATCCTAAAACAGGAACAAGCTTATATTAGTCTGGTACACCCTCACAAGCTAGGGACTACATTACCCCTGGCAAATATCCTCATAAGTCAGGGACTACACTATCCCTGGCAGACATCCTCACAAGCCAGGGACTGCACTATCCCTGGCAGACATCCTTACAAGCCAGGGACTGCACTATCCCTGGCAGACATCCTTACAAGCCAGGGACTGCACTATCCCTGGCAGACATCCTTACAAGCCAGGGACTGCACTATCCTTGGCAGACATCCTTACAAGCCAGGGACTGCACTATCCCTGGCAGACATCCTTATAAGCCAGGGACTGCACTATCCCTGGCAGACATCCTTACAAGCCAGAGACTGCACTATCTATGGCAGACATCCTACACAATATATGTGCTGAATCAGTAGTACTTCATTCCAGTTGGTGTATTTGCCAGACCTGATAGTGGGAATCACATGCCCATGCTCCGTATACAAAGCAATTCCAGGAAATCTCAACAATTACTCATCTGACCATTGACATTCTCTTGGTTATCCTCATGAGACTGCGGTAGTGTTTAGTAATTACTTCTACTTCCCAAACATGTCATATCAGCTATGTTTTGCCCAAACCCAAAGTGGCCAAACGTAAAAAGCAACAGTTGGACATGTTCAGCTTCACTTCCATGTTTAGACAAGACGATATGAGAGGGGATACTGAGACTGATGTAGTAAGCCCCTGGCTTACAAAGATGGTCTGGCATGATTATCTTCAGTTCATAGCCAATGATCAACAATTAACCCGTTAGACCCTAGGTGCCCGGATCCAGATGCCCGCTTCCCCAAGCACCCGAACCCATCCAGTAGCTTTGAAACAGCAATGGAAGGCTAAAGTCTCACAACAACGCTTAGTTCCTAAAACTAAGCTTAACATTGGCAAGCATATTTCTCTGTAACTGCACCAAAAATCTGGAAAGGACTCCTTATTACTTAAAATCATCTGAATCTATAGTCACCTATTGTGATAAAACTCAAGTATTATTTGTTTCAAATCGCATTCCCACCATAAATCTAACATCGACTTTTGCACGACTCTATTCATGATTTTGCCCATAGTTTATGGTTTGTTGCACTTCTGAGCTGAGGTTCCTGAGGATATAAGTGCTGTAGAAGTGCTGTAGAAGTGCTGTAGAAGTGCTGTAGAAGTGCTGTAGAAGTGCTGTAGACGTGCACTAGTAGTATCATTATTACAATGCTACAGGATGTGTAAAGACAATAATAACTGGTCAGCTATGTAACTATGATTTCAGTTACACAAACAAGAGGTCTCTGAGAGGACACCAAGAGGTCACTGAGAGGTCACCCATAGCTAACTGAGAACTTACTTATTGGGATCAGGCTCCATGTCAAACACTATCGGTGTCGTGCCCTGATTGGCCAGCATCACTGTCCGGTATGAAGTATCATTGGTGTTGACCGCCGGGAACACTAGTCGCTCAGGGTTGACCAATACACGTGGAATGTACGTCTCAAAGTGAGATGCAAACGTATGTCCTGCAACAATTTTTACCTTAAGTCAGTTACACTGCATATTGCTGTTTTTATCATCATACTTGCAAAATGCTCGTCACAGTGAGTACTATATGAGAAAAACATTTAAAATTATTCTGAAATGACGTGGGGAAACAATCACATTGTGGATGGAATTTTATGTGACTTTTGTATTTATTTGTTGATTTAGAGAGGAAAGATTAAGTTCTACAGTTTATAAAATGTTGGAATTCTTTTGGCATAAATCTAACCATGAAGAGAGCTAACATTATTAATCATCTTGATCAGTGCAGTTTTGTGGTTAACTTCACACATTGCATAGTTGACGATTGTAAGGATCACTACATGATAAAGAATTAAATGATGCAGGTATTGCTGTCAGTGTCAGACACCAAGGAAGGAAGTGTGTGGCATAAGGTGATAGTCTCACAGACTCACCTATTGCTGTCAGTGTCACACACTAAGGAGGGAAGTGTGTGGCATAAGGTGACAGTCTCACAGACTCATCTATTGCTGTCAGTGTCACACACTAAGGAGGGAAGTGTGTGGCATAAGGTGACAGTCTCACATACTCACCTATTGCTGTCAGTGTCAGACACCAATGAGGGAAGTGTGTGGCATAAGGTGACAGTCTCACAGACTCACCTATTGCTGTCAGGGTCAGACACCAATGAGGGAAGTGTGTGGCATAAGGTGACAGTCTCACAGACTCACCTATTGCTGTCAGGGTCAGACACCAAGGATGGAAGTGTGTGGCATAAGGTGAGTCTCACAGACTCACCTATTGCTGTCAGTGTCAGACACCAAGGAGGGAAGTGTGTGGCATAAGATGACAGTCTCACAGACTCACCTATTGCTGTAAGTGTCAGACACCAATGAGGGAAGTGTGTGGCATAAGGTGACAGTCTCACAGACTCACCTATTGTTGTCAGGGTTAGACGCCAAGGAGGGAAGTGTGGGGCATAAGATGACAGTCTCACAGACTCACCTATTGCTCTCAGGGTTAGACACCAAGGAGGGAAGTGTGTGGCATAAGATGACAGTCTCACAGACTCACCTATTGCTCCCAGGGTTAGACACCAAGGAAGGAAGTGTGTGGCATAAGGTGATAGTCTCACAGACTCACCTATTGCTGTCAGTGTCACACACTAAGGAGGGAAGTGTGTGGCATAAGGTGACAGTCTCACAGACTCATCTATTGCTGTCAGTGTCACACACTAAGGAGGGAAGTGTGTGGCATAAGGTGACAGTCTCACATACTCACCTATTGCTGTCAGTGTCAGACACCAATGAGGGAAGTGTGTGGCATAAGGTGACAGTCTCACAGACTCACCTATTGCTGTCAGGGTCAGACACCAATGAGGGAAGTGTGTGGCATAAGGTGACAGTCTCACAGACTCACCTATTGCTGTCAGGGTCAGACACCAAGGATGGAAGTGTGTGGCATAAGGTGAGTCTCACAGACTCACCTATTGCTGTCAGTGTCAGACACCAAGGAGGGAAGTGTGTGGCATAAGATGACAGTCTCACAGACTCACCTATTGCTGTAAGTGTCAGACACCAATGAGGGAAGTGTGTGGCATAAGGTGACAGTCTCACAGACTCACCTATTGTTGTCAGGGTTAGACGCCAAGGAGGGAAGTGTGTGGCATAAGATGACAGTCTCACAGACTCACCTATTGCTCTCAGGGTTAGACACCAAGGAGGGAAGTGTGTGGCATAAGATGACAGTCTCACAGACTCACCTATTGCTCCCAGGGTTAGACACCAAGGAGGGACGTGTGTGGCATAAGATGACAGTCTCACAGACTCACCTATTGCTGTAAGTGTCAGACACCAATGAAGGAAGTGTGTGGCATAAGGTGACAGTCTCACAGACTCACCTATTGTTGTCAGGGTTAGATGCCAAGGAGGGAAGTGTGTGGCATAAGGTGACAGTCTCACAGACTCACCTATTGCTGTCAGTGTCAGACACCAAGGAGGGAAGTGTGTAGCATAAGGTGGCAGTCTCACAGACTAACCTATTGTTGTCAGGGTTAGACGCCAAGGAGGGAAGTGTGTGGCATAGGTAACAGTCTCACAGACTCACCTATTGCTGTCAGGGTTAGATGCCAAGGAGGGAAGTGTGTGGCATAAGGTGACAGTCTCACAGACTCACCTATTGCTCTCAGGGTTAGACACCAAGGAGGGAAGTGTGTGGCATAAGGTGACAGTCTCACAGACTCACCTATTGCTGTCAGGGTTAGACACCAAGGAGTGAAGTGTGTGGCATAGGGTGACAGTCTCACAGACTCACCTATTGCTGTCAGGGTTAGACGCCAAGGAGTGAAGTGTTTGGCATAAGGTGACAGTCTCACAGACTCACCTATTGCTGTCAGGGTTAGATACCAAGGAGGGAAGGGTGTGGCATAAGGTGACAGTCTCACAGACTCACCTATTGCTGTCAGGGTTAGATACCAAGGAGGGAAGGGTGTGGCATAAGGTGACAGTCTCACAGACTCACCTATTGCTGTCAGGGTTAGACACCAAGGAGGGAAGTGAGTGGCATCCTCCACAAGGCGATAGTCTCGCAGACTCTTATAATAGGCAAAGCATTCCAACTGGGCTCCATAGAACTGACAAGTCGACGACTGCAACAGCAAACAGCACACATAGCCACTGTAAATAAGATATTTGAATATCCACCAACATTCTTAGAATAATTCTTTAGAAACAAAATTATGATTTCACTTTGAACAAAGAGCCAGCTCTCACGCATTTATAGGTAGAACTTTAAATAATATGCACGTTGTCATTTTAAAACGTATTTATCATATAAAAATGCAACTGCGTATTTTGTACATTCATTAATATGTATAAAGTGCACGCATGATGTATTTACAGGTTTGAAGGTGATTCGGAAGCAGGCACTACTCAGAGGGGCAATGTCAATGGTATTCGGTGTCACGCTGAAGTCATGACTGTCATCTGAAACATGACATCATTATACATTGACTAACAGATACCTTGGATGATTAAATCATTATTTGAATGTAACTGAAATCATTAGTTGATTCTATCTTGCTTCCTGGGTTAACAACAAGCAAACAAATACTTTAAAGAAAGGACTGGACACTAGTTCTACTGCATTAATAAATATAACAGTAGAAAGAGAGGAGTGAGAGGAATGGGAAGAGATGGGAAAGAGGGGGAGATAGAGAGACAGAGAGGGAGAGAGAGGGAGAGAGGGAGAGGGAGAGAGAGGGAGAGAGGGAGAGGGAGGGAGAGAGAGAGAGGGAGAGGGAGAGAGGGAGAGAGAGAGAGAGAGAGAGAGAGAGAGAGAGGGAGAGAGAGAGAGAGGGAGAGAGGGAGAGGAAGAATGGGAGAGAGAGGAGAGGACAGAGAAAGAAGAACAAAGAGAGAGAAGATAGATGAGAGAGAGGAGAGAGAGGGGGAAGAGGGAGGGTGTGAGAGAAAGAGGGGGGAGAGAGAGAAAGAGAGTGATAGGGGGAGAGAGGGAAGAGGGGGAGAGAGAGACAGAGAGAGGGGGGAGAGGAGAGGAGAGAGAAAGAGAGAGATAGACAGGAAGACAGCAAGAGAGAGAGAGACAGACAGAGAGAGGGGTGAGAGGAGATGAGAGAGAAAGAGAGAGGAGAGAGAAAGAGAAAGAAGAGATAGAAGATAGACGAGGAGATGAGAGAGAGGGGAGAGAAAAAAGAAAGAGAAGAGAGAGGGGGAGGAGGGAGGGGGAGAGAAAAAAGAATAGGAGAGAGGAAAGACAGATATAGAGAGAGGGGTGGACAGATGACAAAGAAAGACAGAGGGGTGAGGAATGAGAAGAAAGAGAGGGAGAGGAGAGGGAAGAGAGAGAGAACAGAGAGAGGTAGAAAAAGTAGTCAGAGGAGGAGAGGGAGAGACATAAATATATTGACATTAACCATCAACATAAACAACTGTTTTTTTAAGGTAATTGAGAATAACAGTTTATTGTTGGAGATCTGCACTAAGACCTAAGCGAGAGTTGGCATAGAGACCCCCGTCACCTTGACATCTGCATTATGACTTACCTCCCATCCATGCCACCATCACCTTCCCTTTGGTGTGGTTGGTTAGTGTCACATCCTACAAACAAGACAGAAATTAACAACACAAAACATAATATCACGGGAACAAAACTAATCTTCATTTCTGAGAAATGTATGATATGTTTAATACATTGAAAATCCAGCATAAAAAATACCTGTTAGAAAGACTGTTTAAATGGTTTGATACATTGAGGATTATCTTGCATAAATCCCTGTTAGTACCATACTTTTCTTTGGAAAATGCTAATGTATTGGTAGTTTATTAGTTATCCACTAACATAATGAAGCACACAATACATAGTCAAGTACACGGTACAAATACACAGTCAGTATCTTTAATACATAGTCAAGTACACGGTACAAATACACAGTCAGTATCTTTAATACATAGTCAAGTACACGGTACAAATACACAGTCAGTATCTTTAATACATAGTCAAGTACACGGTACAAATACACAGTCAGTATCTTTAATACATAGTCAAGTACACGGTACAAATACACAGTCAGTATCTTTAATACATAGTCAAGTACACGGTACAAATACACAGTCAGTATCTTTAATACATAGTCAAGTACACGGTACAAATACACAGTCAGTATCTTTAATACATAGTCAAGTACACGGTACAAATACGCAGTCAGTATCTTTAATACATAGTCAAGTACACGGTACAAATACACAGTCAGTATCTTTAATACATAGTCAAGTACACGGTACAAATACACAGTCAGTATCTTTAATACATAGTCAAGTACACGGTACAAATACACAGTCAGTATCTTTAATACATAGTCAAGTACACGGTACAAATACACAGTCAGTATCTTTAATACATAGTCAAGTACACGGTACAAATACACAGTCAGTATCTTTAATACATAGTCAAGTACACGGTACAAATACACAGTCAGTATCTTTAATACATAGTCAAGTACACGGTACAAATACGCAGTCAGTATCTTTAATACATAGTCAAGTACACGGTACAAATACGCAGTCAGTATCTTTAATACATAGTCAAGTACACGGTACAAAAACGCAGTCAGTATCTTTAATACATAGTCAAGTACACGGTACAAATACACAGTCAGTATCTTTAATACATAGTCAAGTACACGGTACAAATACACAGTCAGTATCTTTAATACATAGTCAAGTACACGGTACAAATAAACAGTCAGTATCTTTAATACATAGCCATATATTGATGTAATTGTTATTGTCGTGGAGCGCATTAGCACAGCGGTAAGAGCTCCGAACTCTCGACTGAGAGAACACGGGTTCGAATCCTGTGCGGTGGTGTCGAATGTTGCGCAAGTTCGTTTACTCTACATTGCTTCAAGTTCACTCAGCTGTAAGAATGAGTAACTGGCTACAGATAGTGGTGGATATTTGTGTACAAATAGTCTCCGTGCATTAATTACAGCATGGCTGAATGCTTCCCAGAGAAGTAGAGATGGTGTTCGACTGAACAGGCCTGCCAGGGGGTAAAGTGTAAAGTGCTTTGAGTAGTCCTGAGGACTGGATACTGTGTTAATTATACATAAGAACTTACCTTTACTTTTTAATTTTTTAATGTACATGTATTACCACAACTGTACGTACTACCAAAAATATCCAAGCCAAAGTGACCTGAAACAGAAAGTGAAACTAGGAACAAAAGTTACTGTCCACTTACCCTTGGGTCAACAGACAGCAGGTTGGAGCACTGCCCAAAGTCCACCTCATGGCTACTTAGACTCACGTGGGGCTGCGCATACTGCAAACAAATAAATACTAATTGAAACACTTAAAGAAAATCAAACTATCAGTTATTTGGAAAACAAAGCTGCATTCGGTAAACCTAAAAATTACGAAAGTGAAAGTGACTCCATAAATAATACCAAAAACACCATTAGAGAAAATAAAAAAGATGAAGTCTATATTTCAGTTTTGATTACATACAGGTTTTATCTGATTTAAAATTAAGATAACGTATGTCATAAAACTAAAATGCTTAATGTTAATTTACCTTACTGGATAAAGATATATGATTGCTGACTGAGGGGAGACAATAAAAGATTGTAAGACATATATCTAATTGATGCAGACATATAAGTGTTGTAAAATAAGTGGGGTCAGAATACAGGTCATATTGAGGCACTTACGGTTGTCTCAGAATGATAGCCATCATTGAAGTATTCATCCATTGGGTTCAAGCAAACAAGGGTCTCATCTGGCTTCTCTCTCTAGAATAAAACACACGCAATAACATTGTTATTTCTTATAACGATATTTACACTAGATGACCTTATCATAATGAATGCAGATTCTTTCATCTTAGGCAAGTACAGACTCAAGTAATGAATTTAGCACTATTCAGCTTCAACTGGCAAAACATTTGCTGTCACTTTATTCATATATATGATCATATGACTTAATAGGCATCAAATGACAGTTATGTGTACATGTAAATCTACTATAATTGTGATTTGTTTATTCCAAAATGGATGCATATATTCTGTAAGAATGTTAGGCTTGTAATGTTGTCCAGTCCTTTAGACTACTCAAAGTTCTTACACTTAACTCCCTAGCAGATCTGTTCAATTGAACACCATCTCTGGGAAGCATTCAGACACACAGTAATTCCTCCATGAAGACTAATAGATGTTTGTCTGCATATCACACAAACTAAGCTTATCATTCTTACAAAATAGATGCATCCATTTTGGAATAAACATCAAAATTATAGTAGATTTACATGTACACATAATTGTCATTTGATGCCCATGAAGTCATATGCATATCACACACAAACTACATCAGTGCACGTGACGTCTAATGAATCGCTGTACACACGAGAGATCATAGTTGCCTCATCTTGATTAACTAATGAAGTTTATGTGATACACATACGTAAGCCTGTACAAGATAATTATTGTCTTGGATATGTCAAAAAGAAATTGTTTGAATAAAATGAACTACCCTGAAGAATATTATTAATGTTCATCAAAAAAGGGATTTGAACCCAGAATTTCTTGTTTGAGAGTACAATGCTCTACTCACTGTCCTACCATGCACCACTCAAATAAAAGGCATATTTCTACAGCTGTATATGGTAGAGATGATACAAACCGATGTGCTGTAGAGAGCTCCATCGTCATCGGCAGCCAGCTGCCCGACTTGTACCATCTCATTCAGTTGCTGGAAAGAAACAACAGTTTTCATTTTTAGTCTCATGACTGTGAGACAACATTCCTATCAAGACAATTGCATCTTTAGCTACTTTTACATAACTCTTTCATGTTGCATACAATGTAGAAACATTTCAATTCGAACATTATACATCATTTTAAATGAATTTCTCCTTATTTATTTAAGGGTAGCCAGTGGTCTTAAAATAGCTGTTGGCCATATTTTGGTGAAAACTCAACATATCTTCATAACATTTGAGGATTGTATTGGTTGGGTGAAGACTGTTGGACATGTGAAAAATAGGCTAGTTTGCATAATTGTTGCCATGGCATTTATGTTGCTATGGAGGTATGCCACCAGTGAACAATTATTTAGGATAAATGATAGTAACTACCATCATGCATCTGCCATAAGTTGTTTGGTGGCATGCTACTTAACACAATAAGGTAGTTTGGGGCTCCAACTTCAAGTATTTTATGACCATGCATAGAGAGTATTTGTGTGAAGATTATTTTTTAAATTCCTTAATTGATTGACCCTTGATTACAAACCTTTAAAATAGTTATTGCCCTTAGAACATTCTAAATATTAATTGGTGAAAATTTCTATCTTGTGTAGCTTTCCAAAATAATTTTTGTCGGTGTCACAAATGGTCAAAAATAGTTTTGAGAAAACAGTCAAAACAAAATGTCATACGTTAAGCAGTATGGGCAGGTGTACATCATCTGATTATAGGTATTAGTAATCAGAGTATTGAAAAATGCAAATTTTTGCTAATGTATAACATGTTAATCTATTGGAAACCAATGAAATCCCAAAATGGCAAAAATCTAATCTAAGACCAGCGGCTACCCTTAACTAATATATATATATATATATTAATATTATATATATATTAATATTATATATAATTAATGATACCTTATATATATATATATATATATATATATATACATATAAACACACACACTGGCACAAAAGGAGTAGGTGGGTAGGAAACCAACGATCAATCCAACGAGAGACATATTGTACCTTCTTTGATGACAGTTTAAAAATAAATCTGTTCAACAAGTCAGGGAGGGATGAGGGGGTAGAATGAGGGTGGTTGATTGAGGTAAATAGGCAGCCCAATGGAAGGAAGACATGTGAAGGAAGGAAGGATCTGACTATGGAAAGTACAGACAGCAATCAAGTGAAATGAAGGAATTTATGAGCTTCCACACTTAGATGATGATGTCATCAGCTGTACTGACAGAACCATCTAGACAATGAACATAGCAACAGTCTCAATATGGGCATGTTAATTTACAGATATATCGATAAGAAGGAGGTTGAATTGTAAGAACACATTCAGTGCTTCCACCAGCAGGATAAAAGGATAAACTTACATACCCAAAAATAATTCTAGGGTACAGAAACGTACCCAAAATAAATCCAGATTTTAATATTTTGTTTAATATTCTGTGCAACGAAACTCATACTTGATGACGTTTTTAAAGGTGAAGAATAAGCCCGTGCCAACACATTTATGCTAGCTATTCTGTGATTGGCTAAACGTGGTATTCACAGCAGGATTGAAGCCTTCACCTCAGGATAGAACATGGCGTACCAGTATATTGGTAGGCTTAGTGTAAAGAATACGGCGTGCTGTCATGGCTGTACATTTTTCACGATGTTTTCGAGTACTCAGTGTTTCTTGGTGAAGAAAAATAACCCAACAAGATACCATACTACAGTTTACAATTTTCCTGCTGACTGTTACATTTATTATTCTTTCTCTTACAAAACATGGAAATGATCACCATGAGCCGGGCGGGATTTCCGACTCCAAATGCCGGGAAATCACTTCTCCGAGCATCTAGAAATCCAATTTTTTCTGAGGGAGGGCACCCACACCCCCCACCCATCAGGGCACCTAGGGCGCCCGTGACAGGCTTAGCCTGTCAGTTCTGCGGTCTCACAATTGACTAACTCCGTACCCAAATTATTTTTTCTGGTGCAAACCCTTACATTGGAATAAAGAAGCACATGAAAAGGATGGTAGTAAGGTACATACTGTGCAGATTGAGCAGCATAAAAAGACACTGCCAAAGACAGTAGTGAAACCAAAAGGTGAAGAAAAATAAGAAACAATTTAGAGACCGTCTGATGAGAGATCTTGGAAAGCCAAACACAGAGATTAGAGAGTGGGAGAGAGACAGAGGGGAAATCAAAACTCCACAACAGGAAGAAGGAAATCCATTGTCAGTGTTTATTATGAGTGCCTTACCTCTGGTGGTATGAATGAGAGGCCACGGTCTACGTGGGTCTTGTAGTGGGTGAGGTGGCACGCCTGAAGTATTGCAGGCTTCATCAGCTCGGTGTGACACGTGCCAATCAGGTCAAGGAACAGTGGCTCCTGAAAGGTGCGTCATACTTACAGTAGTAGTAACTGGTAGTGGTAAAAGCTTTATTTCATGACAGTGACCATGTCATGTATTACATCTTGATTTTCAATCGGCCATCAGTTAAACATACATATACTCGTACATCCACATTGTACATCCACATTGTACATCCACATTGTACATCCACATTGTACATCCACATTGTACATCCACATTGTACATCCACATTGTACATCCACATTGTACATCCACATTGTACATCCACATTGTACATCCACATTGTACATCCACATTGTACATCCACATTGTACATCCACATTGTACATCCACATTGTACATCCACATTGTACATCCACATTGTACATCCACATTGTACATCCACATTGTACATCCACATTGTACATCCACATTGTACATCCACATTGTACATCCACATTGTACATCCACATTGTACAGCTTTTGATTAAACACATTGTACATCCACATTGTACATCCACATTGTACATCCACATTGTACATCCACATTGTACATCCACATTGTACATCCACATTGTACATCCACATTGTACATCCACATTGTACATCCACATTGTACAGCTTTTGATTAAACACAGTGGATCCTCACTTTTAAGGTCACTTTTGGGACTGGACAAGTGACCTGAATAACAAGGTGACCTTATTAGCGGAACTAATATCCTAAACTTTACTGTACGTGAAAATAATTTGGTACTTTTCGAGGGTGTCCTTAATTGCGAGGTGGCTGTATTACCGAGGTGGCCGTAAAGTGAGGCTCCTCTGTACACAATTCACAACAACAAAACTGATAAATAATAATAAATAATAATAAAAATGTCATTACTATTAAAAACAAAATCAAAATTCAATTTACCAATTATCGACATAATGAAGACATTAAAATAGCAAATAAATAGGAATTAATTAAAATAATTTACGATTACAAATGTAAACAGTTATTCAGGCATATTAATTGGAAAGTGCACAGAATACAATACATGATACAAGCTCGCTGTGTTTAACTGCAGCAGAATAAATATGCACCAGACTGCAATCAATGAACTGTATTAAATATCCCCAATATATAATGTTTGGGTTGTTAACACTGTTGATATATATCCATAGACTCATTTTGTTAATACTACTATAAATTAAAAGGACATGGTCTGTTCGTAGTTTTTCAGGTATTAATTAGTATAACGTTCTTAAGACTATCTTAACTACGTTGAAGGGGTACTACCTACTAAATTGAGTTTAGCAACCCTGTAACACTGGTCACAATTTAAGGGCACAACCACGGGTGCATGTTCAAAAAGTAAACAAAACATCCAGTTTCAAAACGAGCTTTATTGGCAATACGGCCGAGTTGGGCTGAGTTAACTACTATACCCTTTGATGTTCAACGATGCTCACTTTCCCATGGTCAACACTGCAGAGTTCCAGTTAGAAATTACTATGCCCACTAATTCCGGGTAGACAAACAGACTATGTCCCTTCAAAGATAGTGTGGTGAATTCAGTGCAGGTTTAACAAATGCCGCCATTTTACTATAACCGAGCTAGAGAATGTTTGTTACGCTACTCTTCCAAGATGGTTTGCATCTCAGGAACCACACTTACAAGGATTTTATCTACAACTCCAGGGAGGATCCATAACATCGTAACAAGTGCGTGTGACAGACATTTGACGAAGATTGCATAACTTGGAAAAACAGAAAATACGCATAGCTAGTAAAAAGGTAAGTTCTTATATAGTGCAGTATCCAGTCTCTAGAGCTTTAGAAAATACTTGATATTTATTGTATAACTTATCAGGTTATGAAATTGTTAACTGAAGTGGTACATCCTCCTTGTCACCATCGTCACTGTATGGGTGAGGGGGGATGAATGTGTGGGAATGTTACATTTATTCTATTGTAATTGTCTATGTTTTATGTACTTTTATAACAGACCACACAACATAGTTCTCTTTTGAGAACTTCAGTAACGTATCTTGTATCTTGTACTCCCTGGCAGACCTGTTCAATCGATCGCCATCTTGACTTCTCTGGGAAGCATTCAGCCACATTGAATATATAACAAGAGAGATGCTTTACCTGGTTGTGGATAAGACATGCGATCCGCCTATGGTAGTTAATGGGGTGGAGCGGCTGGAAGTGGATAACAATTGTCTTCTTCGAAGGTGTACTCCTTTGTCTTCGAGGCAGGTCGTCATTGACAGTTTCAAACTTGAAGACGCTCTCATTGCAGTCTATCGCAAACTACAACCAGAAGATTCCTCACTGGTCAATGTCAGGGTTGTAGGGATTGAAGGCATCAACGAATCGCAACACTTTTCTCGTGAATCATAATATTTTTCTTATGAATTGTGATACTTTTCTTATGAATCGTGATACTTTTCTCATGAATCGTGATACTTTTCTCATGAATCGTGATACTTTTCTCATGAATCGTGATACTTTTCTCATGAATCGTGATACTTTTCTCATGAATCGTGATACTTTTCTCATGAATCGTGATACTTTTCTCATGAATCGTGATACTTTTCTCATGAATCTTGATATTTTTCTCATGAGTCATGATACTTTTCTTATGAATTGTGATACTTTATCTTGAATGATACTTTTCTCGTGAATCACAATATTTTTCTCAAGAATCATGATATTTTTTCATGATAGGCCTTATGACATAGACATAAGAATCCTGATACATATTTAAGATATTGATATATTAAATACATAATAGTAAATTAGTCATAAGTTATGAAAATAATCTGGATATTTCTGGTTTCACAATTTCACTGAAACTAAATAAAAACATTGTTCAAACAAGCTAGCATGTCAGCGTCGATATATGACAGGTTATATTTTGTTCTGAAATGAGTCTAAAATGAGACAAACGAAAACACTCAATTGAGGGTGGACAGTTACTTCATTATGGGTATTTGTCAGAATATGTTGAAGTGTCCAGTGGTATGAACTAACCTGAAATGAGGCATCAGTGTCCGAGTCATTGACAATGTCCAGCACAGCCGTGGTGGTTACACCAGTGTCCACCTGGTGGAAGTTTATCACATTTCGACTGAGAAAGACACATGGACCTACAGACAGAAACGTTTACGCATGAGTGCACCTAATGTGTACACGTAATTATACAATCATATACAACGTACTTATTTCAGCCTTTATTCACCAGCCACCCAGGATTGTGCAGCGCATTCATAATGAAATTTCAATACACAAAGACAATATGCACACAAATGTGACCCGCCTCAGCGAACCGCTTACTAAATGACACAGGCATATTCTGCACATGAGCTAAAAATAGCTGTCTCGGTCACGTTCCATCAATGTTGTGATTTGGGCAGAAAGGCATAACTTACAATGTCATCTTGTAACCCTGGTGGATAGTCTATTTGGTACTTTCAATTAGTTAATTCAATGTTAATAACCAGCGGTCACTAGGGGGTAGATGCCACACCCTGCTTGTTGAGCTAGACTGGTCAATTATGTTACCAGGCGCAGTTTGCCCTGGGCCAGTGACAGTGTCACACCCACACACATGTGTAGTCTCTGGGCCCAGTAGTCATTTGATACCTACAGCCTGGTAAGTTTGTCTTGTTATATCTACTATATGTAGTGACAGCTTAATTACTGCATTGTATTGTATTATTGTTGTATTGTAAATTAGACAGATACGTAACGTTAAATTTATATGAGATGTGTTACGTTTCCACTTTAGACGTCGACTATACGGGCGTGACAGTTCTATATACTGGCTAGTTCTGTATTGTAATGGAACTGCATAGACAGATGCTTGGTAATTTAGTAATACAAAGCTAAATGTCTAATTACAGAATTGCGGTTTGGTCGCATTTGGCACGCCGCGTCCATGCAGTTGTGTGTCATCACGAATTGAATGGAGTGTGTCATATCAATGTGAGCTTTAATTCCTTGTTGGTTACACTAGACATGTGTGTCTATATTGTCTTAATCATGTCCTACAATGGAAGGCCTGTATTTCCGGTGTCAATGTATTACTATGTGTCTAAAATGTCAACAATAACATATACATATGCGAACATTGTCCTACTAAACAATAGTTGTGTAATTACACGGTGCAGAATGTGACATGAAAGTAGCGGGATTGCTTATCTATTGCTGTTACTTTGTTGTGGTTAATATATACCTGACTACTGTTCAGTTGTAACATGTACATACTTGTATGTTACAGAACGTACGACTACTGTTCAGTTGTAACATGTACATACTTGTATGTTACAGAACATACGACTACTGTTCAGTTGTAACATGTACATACTTGTATGTTACAGAACATACGACTACTGTTCAGTTGTAACATGTACATACTTGTATGTTACATACTTGTATGTTACAGAACAGTACGACATGTACATACTTGTATGTTACAGTACGACTACTGTTCAGTTGTAACATGTACATACTTGTATGTTACAGAACATACGACTACTGTTCAGTTGTAACATGTACATACTTGTATGTTACAGAACATACGACTACTGTTCAGTTGTAACATGTACATACTTGTATGTTACAGAACGTACGACTACTGTTCAGTTGTAACATGTACGTACTTGTATGTTACAGAACGTTCGACTACTGTTCAGTTGTAACATGTACATACTTGTATGTTACACAACGTCAAGTGTCCCTCTGGGAGCTTACGATATACTACTGTTCAGTTGTAACATGTACATACTTGTATGTTACAGTCAAGTGTCGTACGACTGTTCAGTTGTAACATGTACGTACTTGTATGTTACAGAACGTAACTACTGTTCAGTTGTAACATGTACATACTTGTATGTTACACAACGTCAAGTGTCCCTCTGGGAGCTTACAATTGATATACACAACTACTGTTCAGTTGTAACATGTACATACTTGTATGTTACACAACGTCAAGTGTCCCACTGTGAGCTTACAATTGATATACCCGACAACTGTTCAGTTGTAACATGTACATACTTGTATGTTACACAACGTCAAGTGTCCCTCTGGGAGCTTACAATTGATATACACAACTCCTGTTCAGTTGTAACATGTACATACTTGTATGTTACACAACGTCAAGTGTCCCACTGTGAGCTTACAATTGATATACCCGACAACTGTTCAGTTGTAACATGTATGTACTTGTATGTTACACAACGTCAAGTGTCCCTCTGGGAGCTTACAATTGATATACACAACTCCTGTTCAGTTGTAACATGTACATACTTGTATGTTACACAACGTCAAGTGTCCCACTGTGAGCTTACAATTGATATACCCGACAACTGTTCAGTCGTAACATGTATGTACTTGTATGTTACACAACGTCAAGTGTCCCACTGTGAGCTTACAATTGATATACCCGACTACTGTTCAGTTGTAACATGTATATACTTGTATGTTACAGAATGTCAAGTGTCCCACTGTGAGCTTACAATTGATATACCCGACTACTGTTCAGTTGTAACATGTATGTACTTGTATGTTACAGAACGTCAAGTGTCCCACTGTGAGCTTACAATTGATATACCCGACTACTGATCAGTTGTAACATGTACGTACTTGTATGTTACACAACGTCAAGTGTCCCTCTGGGAGCTTACAATTGATATACACAACTCCTGTTCAGTTGTAACATGTACATACTTGTATGTTACACAACATCAAGTGTCCCACTATGAGCTTACAATTGATATACCCGACTACTGTTCAGTTGTAACATGTATGTACTTGTATGTTACACAACGTCAAGTGTCCCTCTGGGAGCTTACAATTGATATACCCGACTACTGTTCAGTCGTAACATGTATGTACTTGTATGTTACACAACGTCAAGTGTCCCTCTGGGAGCTTACAATTGATATACCCGACTACTGTTCAGTTGTAACATGTATGTACTTGTATGTTACACAACGTCAAGTGTCCCACTCTGAGCTTACAATTGATATACCCGACTACTGTTCAGTTGTAACATGTATATACTTGTATGTTACAGAACGTCAAGTGTCCCACTGTGAGCTTACAATTGGTATACCCCACTACTGTTCAGTTGTAACATGTACATACTTGTATGTTACACAACGTCAAGTGTCCCTCTGGGAGCTTACAATTGATATACACAACTCCTGTTCAGTTGTAACATGTACATACTTGTATGTTACACAACGTCAAGTGTCCCACTATGAGCTTACAATTGATATACCCGACTACTGTTCAGTTGTAACATGTATGTACTTGTATGTTACACAACGTCAAGTGTCCCTCTGGGAGCTTACAATTGATATACCCGACTACTGTTCAGTCGTAACATGTACGTACTTGTATGTTACACAACGTCAAGTGTCCCACTATGAGCTTACAATTGGTATACCCCACTACTGTTCAGTTGTAACATGTACATACTTGTATGTTACACAACGTCAAGTGTCCCTCTGGGAGCTTACAATTGATATACCCGACTACTGTTCAGTTGTAACATGTATGTACTTGCATGTTACACAACGTCAAGTGTCCCACTGTGAGCTTACAATTGGTATACCCCACTACTGTTCAGTTGTAACATGTACATACTTGTATGTTACACAACGTCAAGTGTCCCTCTGGGAGCTTACAATTGATATACCCGACTACTGTTCAGTCGTAACATGTATGTACTTGTATGTTACACAACGTCAAGTGTCCCTCTGGGAGCTTACAATTGATATACATACCCGACTACTGTTCAGTTGTAACATGTATGTACTTGTATGTTACACAACGTCAAATGTCCCACTCTGAGCTTACAATTGATATACCTGACTACTGTTCAGTTGTAACATGTATATACTTGTATGTTACAGAACGTCAAGTGTCCCACTGTGAGCTTACAATTGGTATACCCCACTACTGTTCAGTTGTAACATGTACATACTTGTATGTTACACAACGTCAAGTGTCCCTCTGGGAGCTTACAATTTATATACACAACTCCTGTTCAGTTGTAACATGTACATACTTGTATGTTACACAACGTCAAGTGTCCCACTATGAGCTTACAATTGATATACCCGACTACTGTTCAGTTGTAACATGTATGTACTTGTATGTTACACAACGTCAAGTGTCCCTCTGGGAGCTTACAATTGATATACCCGACTACTGTTCAGTCGTAACATGTACGTACTTGTATGTTACACAACGTCAAGTGTCCCACTATGAGCTTACAATTGGTATACCCCACTACTGTTCAGTTGTAACATGTACATACTTGTATGTTACACAACGTCAAGTGTCCCTCTGGGAGCTTACAATTGATATACCCGACTACTGTTCAGTTGTAACATGTATGTACTTGCATGTTACACAACGTCAAGTGTCCCACTGTGAGCTTACAATTGGTATACCCCACTACTGTTCAGTTGTAACATGTACATACTTGTATGTTACACAACGTCAAGTGTCCCTCTGGGAGCTTACAATTGATATACCCGACTACTGTTCAGTTGTAACATGTATATACTTGTATGTTACACAACGTCAAGTGTCCCACTGTAAGCTTACAATTGATATACCCGACTACTGTTCAGTTGTAACATGTATGTACTTGTATGTTACAGAACATCAAGTGTCCTACTGTGAGCTTACAATTAATATACCCGACTACTGTTCAGTTGTAACATGTATGTACTTATATGTTACACAACGTCAAGTGTCCCTCTGATCAATTCAATAAACTCTGTCGGACCCCAAAACCAGTCGTCTGACTTGTTTACAATCTCCCAATGTCCAATTTGTGTTCCTCTATGAGCAATCCAAACTAATAGAATACATGCATTTACGAAACCGTAATTCTATCGTTTTCTAAAATATTTTAGAAAACGATAGACAGTATGAGTAAAAATGGCCATGTTTTTAAAATGCAGCGTTTTGCTCCAATTTTAGCAATAAATCAAAAACCGCTGAAGATATTTCAACAAATTAGGTGTAATTATAAAGCTCGTGATCTGTGGAATCATAAAAGGTACAAAACTCTATTCCACAATTTTTTGACTTTACCCACTTAGCTGTAACTTAACCATGCTGGCCCTTTGATGCTGTAAGTTAGTGAATGGTGTAACCTGAAATGTTTACCTTTGGAAGACCCAATGCATTTGATGACGGTGCGACTGATGCTTCCAATTGGGATTACGTGGAAGTAGTCAACACTAGTTGCATCCACCGTACTAGGGGTGAAGGTCATCTGTATGCAAATAAAACTAGTTTTAGCTGGTAATCACATGACAGTCATCACCTTTACACAATTTATCTCTCTGAATGTGTTCTATGTCTGTAATCAAAATATAACAATATTAATTATTTTCTAAACAAACAGAAATTGTAATGTTGGTGAAAATGTGTTTTCATTGTGAGAATAAATTCGATTCAAATTTATCCTTAACACACCTTAGTCGTTTATGGAGAAATATAATAGAACATTGTGGCATATTCACCGGGAAATAATAATACGAGTATGAGATGTTATGTCATACTCATTACAAAATATAATAAACTAATGGAGCTGAGAGAAGAGGTTGGAGAAAGAAGAAGCTGGTGAGAAGTTGGACACTCACGTGGCAAAGGTGGAGAGAGGATGTGAGGAATAATATAATACAAGTTTATTTAAACACCATGAATTCTGGTGCTAATCACCTGTTCGTGGGTGTTTACAAAACTGTAAAAGTTGACAAAGCTAAATCCTATGTAATTTATGTGTAATGAAATTACAAGTTGTAAAATTGTGGGTAAAATTAAATTATAAAGCAATGATTAGCAACTGCTGAAAAGCTAAGCAGACTGTATAAAATAACCTACAAATACAGACTAAATTATACTAAATATACTGAGTACCCACTAAAACCACATGCTAAGGGACATAAAACTAAAATTTAATTTAAACTGAATGTATAAATAATAAGGAAGGAAGACCGAGATGAGAGGACTGTGTGAAAAGGAAGGGGATCGGGAGAATGAGAGATGGGGGAATGAAGATGGGTGGTGTCATCAATGTGGGATCAAGGACAGAGGAATACAAAGAAACAAGAACCGGGGAGAAGCATTAACGACTAGTATAAAGGAGAGAGCAACAACATCACACTCACCGGGACCCGAACGATGCTGTTTGCCGGGACGATGCCTTGCTTCTGCACACACCTAAAGACGGTGTCAATGCGTCCCCTACTGGCTGGGTGGTCAATCTGAAACGGGGCGTTCACGGGTGACATATTGGTCAGCTCGATCCATTTCTGCACCAACTGACCAACAGAAACCGTGTCAAAGTTGATGACTGTCTCCAGCTCCTGCCCTCCATTGCGAACTTCCGCTTGGGACGCACCGCTGCCGCTCACCACCAGATGGGGGTATTTTCCTGCAGCATTCGAGAAATGTTCAACATATATCCAGGCATGCCAAATTTTTCTTGGTTAGAATCTGTGTTTTTAACTTGAAATTCTGTATAAATCTGCATTATTTTTGTTAAAGACATGTTGAAAAAAATCCAGGGTTGTGTATAAGATCAGTTATACATACCAATGCCTTCGAAGGTGGAGATGCGCGATTGCTCGTATCCGTCCTTGCCAAATCTGAACTGGATGTTGCCCTCATAGACGAGTGCACTCTGTGGTCAGAGACAGACAAATGTTCTGCAGATTAGCTTACTAACAGAATGTATTACTGCATGCACAGATACATGCATCCACCATATACACATGCATACTGCTACTCTAGAAATAACTGTTTTTTTGTTTCTGAGCTTGAGTATTGTGTGGCTGATACAAAGAGATGTCAGCAATAGGAAAGCTGAACATTAATTGCTAATGTTGGAGGGGACGTTTAAATATACGCCTCGGCCAACTTTATAAATAAAATAAATCATACATGGATTTATAACTCGTATCAGCTATACGTACGTAGAAAAACAAAAAACACCAACAAGGTCAAACATGTAAGATAAGTTAAAATAAATTTAGATCAATTAAGGTAACTTAAAACTAATTAAATAAGTTAAAAATAAATTAAGATAAGTTAAAACCTGTTAATAAATTAAGGAACAACATCCACATTTAAGGTTGTATTGCAAGTCACTGGACAAGGTCTGGTTGGCATATCTCAGTGACTGGGCCGGTGTACGCATACGGAGTTATTAATGCCGACAGATACAACAAGAAGATGGGTGATTTGAGAGAAGATATTGGAACGAAGATACCCCTGAAAATTTAAGTAGTTGCCAGCAGACTAAGATGGAAAAAACATACAGGGACTATGTGAGGAGAGTTTGACAAAGAGAGCACAGAAAACAGGTGATGGTCGTAGAATGAGAAGTAAAAAATCAAAATCAAGATGGAAATATATGTCTTTGTCTCAAACGTAAATGGATGAAGAGCCAAGAGACGGAGCAAATCATAGAAGATTGGGAAAGGTGGAGAGATGTGGTCGAGATGACAGAATGAATCAGTGGACCTCCAACCATAAAGACCTAGGAGAAGAAGAAGTTAAGCATTTACCTTTGGTCTGAAGCTGGCCAGAAGGGTAATGGTGGAGAAGGGATCCAGTAGGCCCTCAAATGGCTCAACCGCAAATGGTTCCTTCACCTCCACCCGAAATGGGGTCAAAACTTCACTGAAAACACAAGTTTGCATTTAATAAAAATTGTATGTTACAAAGCACTGTATCCAAAGAAGGTTGCAGTGCTGTGCATAAAACTGGACTGGTGTCAATACTTCACTGAAACCTGTTTTGCATTTAATATAATAGTAATAATGTCAATTACACAACAATGCCCAAATCAAACATAATGTAAATCCTTCCATAGATGTGTGATGGTACAGGAACTATTTGTTACATTTACTTTAACTTTAAAACAACATAACAACATGGAGATGCATTACAAATAACAAAAACATTAAAACATCAATCTACATATTAATGTGCTAACTGTGTATCTTTGCAAGCGCATCTCCTCCACCGCGCCGAGGTCCACTTGTCACTTTCTATACATGTTCACTTCCTTCGACCACTCGCCTCTGATTTACCAAATGGCAATGTATTTCAGAAAACACAACAATAGTTGTTTAGAGTTTTTGCTTAGTTTAGAGTAAGATGCTTTTCTGGAAGGTCTTTCTCCTACGTGAGAGAATTGAGAGGTGATCGCTAATGCAAATAAGTGGTATGTTGCTCCATGATGGGTGTAAGGGAGAAAATACATTTAAAACAACAGAAATACAATAAAAACAGCAGAAAATACACAAAACAAAATTGCTGTGATCAAATTATAAATAACTGATACTTGAGTAAACGTCTCACCAGGTGTTTGTAAGTTCAAAGGTCAATTGTACAACATCTGCGACAGCACACATCCCGAAGCTGACACTTTGTGGCACACAAATGTCTAGCTCGGGAAGTAAACCCTCAAGGGGGATTCTAAAGCTGCTCCCCTGCAGACCAAAACATATTTAAACATAATCATTCAATAATCATACGAGCAAAGCCAAGTTAAAAAAAGTGGCTAAATGTTGTGGTCTTGAAACAAGGGTCTCCTAATCAGACATATTAACTTAAAGTTTAAAAAATATGAAAATACACATAATCGCATCTATTTGTCTGTTATGCACAATTTATGTAGTAGGCATGTGTGAATACAAAATTCTTGAAAACTTGTCACTTTTTATTAAGCCTCAAACATGGAATTGTGACATACTTGGAGATCATTGTAATGTCTTAATTGAAAAGGCAAACATCTTACATAATTTTATAAAAAAAAAAAAAACAGCCTAACATATATTCTGCTTGTGCATCACATCCATGGAAATGGCACCGTACGTACATCGGTGATGAATTCCACCTTGTCCTTGTACAGGACTTTCTCGAGGGGTCGAAAGGTGACAGGAAGTGTGAAGCTGGTTCCCGCACTCAACACGATGGTCTGGGGGTAGAGTGTGGCGAAGAACCGGGTTTGGGGGGACCTGGGAAACAAGTACGACTTGGTAGAGGGGTCACATATGTTTGTCTAAAAGTCGAGAATAATCATATAATGTTTTGAGTTGGTTCAAAACACCACCCACCACAATACGAGTTATATAACTTGTGCTTCTGAGTTATCCAAAATGGCTTTGAAAAACACAGCCGCTGCATTCACTGATGTGGTGTGATCATCAAGATGTTACCTACCATGCTGCTCAGTTCTGATATCCCTAAAATTGTAACCACCACTCTGAGTTTAAAGTCATATTGCAACAGTGATAACTGATGCATTTGGTTTGTTTGTTTGGTTTTTTAAGGTATTCTATAAATTAAAAGATTTTGATGTTTCACTGTCATCTTATGCACTACGTAGATCTAAATAACTGTTGGTCACTTTGCTATCTAAACTAATTGCAGTTCATGTACCAATGTCTAAGATATCTAACTACGATTTAACTTGACTATACATGTAGGTATGTGTATAACTGTGTGCAGTGTGTCTACTAATGGTTCCCTCAGGCAGTTTGCATCTCGGGCACCAAACTTTCAGGGTTCATTTATGACCCATTGGGAGAAAAGTGAAGAAAAGTAACACTTTTTATATGTTCTCCAAATTTCCTCAACAGCATCAACATCATCTCTTAGTGAATATAGAAATTTGTAGTTCCAAAATGGCAATGTAACTGTTTCAATTACATGTTATGTTAATTGATATATGGACCACCACGTTTCGAAACAAGACTATTATATATATATACAAAGCTGAAGGTCCTGATAAGTGCAAACCACCAACATTTCAACTCAGGTATAGATAACTTAATGCTGATTGCTACATTATACTCACTTGAACTTTAGTTTCTTTGTTTTCACGCAAACATTTTTCAGCACAATGGTTTTTGTGACTTCGCAGCCAGGCTCCCATCCACGCCATGTGATGATGTCTGTTACCTCGATGCCAAAATGGTTCACCTTTCCATAGGGTAACTGGGCCTTGATTCCAGGCATGGTGGCCTAAAACACATTCCATTGCATAAAAAATATACCTTCCCTGCTAAAAAAAATACTACGGTTTAGTAAAGTAAATTTACTATAGTTTACTATAGTAAACACTATAGTAAAATACAGTGTTTTTGCGGAATATTTTACCACATTTTACCATAGAAAATACTGTGGTTTACTATAGTAAATACTTCATTTTATTATGATGAATATCACGTTTTACCATGGTTTATTACAGTAAATGCCATATTTTACTATGGTGAAAGCATGGTAAAATGCAATATACGATGGTTTACTATAATTCACCATGATTTACTATGGATGTATCATGGTTTACCGTAATAAACTGTAGTACATTTTTAGCAGGGTTAATCTACATATGGTATGCCTTCATATTGTTGGACAGGGTGTATTACATCAATATTTAACTATGCACGAAGTATGGGTCTGATTCGAAGCACACACCAGATGCTAGTGATTTTACATCGGTTCCGCCAATTGCTCCGCGGTTTATAGAGGCCGGCCAACATGACACATGGTGACATGCCAACCAGGATAACTAGGCGCACCGATATGGCGATAATTAACACTTGTAGCTGCCAGTTCAACAGACTTTTACCGAAGCAAACTGAATAGAAAAACGACACAATATGAAGGGACACTGGATTGGACGATGTCAATGCACGAACTGTGTCATACTTAGTACTCTTAGAATTAGTCTTAGACATAGGCTTGCATTGATTCATTGAAGGGGGCGCACGATAGTGTAGTGGTTAGCACATCCGCCTGACATGCCGGCGCCCCGAGTTCAATACCTGGACCGGCAGGTATGGTATATTTGGTGTAAAAACCTGGCTCTCAACATTGGGGACTGTGTATCCATCGTGAATCGGAGATCACGTTAATGTCGGTCCCGTTTCAATTTGGGACGTAAAAGAACCACTGAGGTGAGGACGACAAGCACCCTGGCAGTGACCACCCTCAGACTTAGTCTTAGTGCCAGCTTAGAAAGGTCGGCTTGGCGATAATGTTTTGAAAAAGGCTGGCTAGTTGAATGGGACCTCATAAGATCATAACATTGTAACCACAATATATATATATACAGACTAGTCAGTTAATAGAACGTTGCCGATTGCTGGAAACAACTAGAAATAGAAAGAAGTTGAAACTTGAACTTTCAAATGGGTTTAACCGAATAAAAGTTCATTTAATAAATTCAATTAACAGATCAATACATTATAACTTACGCTTATGTTGTGTCTTCGGTATTACGTATATCTTGTCGTCGTGTCAATAGTTTCCTACATTTCAATCAATTTAACTTTATTCCATCGCATCGTCGACGGGGCGGCTGACTTACGCTCCGCCATTTTGTAAATAAACAAAAATGGCGCTGTTGCTAAGCAGTAGCTTGAGTTCCTTCAATTTCATTACTGGCATACTGCACTTGTATTACCGCCTGTTAGGGGTGTTCTATGTGGGTCGTTATAGTTTATACCATTCTACCTACGGGTGTTTGTAACAGGAAGATACATAATTTAATTTGAGTCAAGAATGGTGTACTTAATCAAACAACAATGTGCAGGAAGAAGGAAGATCATGCGCATGCGTCAGGTGTAGTCGAATCCGTTTTATCGCTCCAATATTTACCGATATTATTTACGATTTCTAAACGTTTCTCTCGTTCATAAATGAATAAGGCACTCGTATAACTACATCGGAATACAATCCCACGGTTGTAGTTGCAATCTGACATACCTAAACCAAGTTTTTGACAAATTAGCTTCCCTAACAACCAGCCTAAAACCTACAAAACAAGATGGCGAACTAGTAAACAACGGGTATAAAGCGCGCGAAACCCAAACCACCCCCAAATCAAATCATAAATCGGTGCATTCTCCTAGTGACAAAGTAAAACCTATGTTATTATCATTACTAGTTCTGTTTATATACTATCAGAAATCAAGCTGAAATAAACAGTAAACACAATAAACTGTATACCAATAAGTGAGTGCATAGACCATTCCATAGTCAGACTGCACACACGGAAGTGTCGTGTTAGTTGGGTTTTCAGTTTGACTCATGAACCAGTGTGAGCTGGTTCAACATACACACATGTAAATATATACTTTCACATAAAACTTACGTATCATACTATTACAAATCCGGATTGTAGGCTGTCGAAAAACAGCAACAACTAGTCACTAAACCGTTTACACGGACAGATATTTTATAATTATTTTATATTTACTTAGTTGGGTTTTCAGTTTGACTCATGAACCAGTGTGAGCTGGTTCAACATACACACATGTAAATATATACTTTCACATAAAGCTTACGTATCATACTATTACAAATCCGGATTGTAGGCTGTCAAAAAACAGCAACAACAACAACTAGTCACTAAACCGTTTAGACGGACAGATATTTTATAATTATTTATCTTTTATTTTTTAGTATTATCTCAGTACACGTTTTAAGTGTGGGTGTGTTTCTTAATAACTACTTGACCGTTTTATCAACTCTAAACCACTACCACTCGAGTTGGTGACATGGCAGGCTCCGTACGACATACCTCTACAAGATGCACTTTTAGATGTACCCTGTTCATGATTTTATGTCTGCAGATAACTTTTAGGTTTTTAAATGATCCCAATTTAAAAAAATTGGAGAGTTTCCAGAGCAACACAAACGAGACCTATGTCAACGCCAAAGCTAGACAAGACATCCATTCTGTCACGTCCTACTACATTTATAGTCCCATATGGAAAACCATAGCCCAATTGAAATGTCTCAAATCCAGCACCTCCACTGGATTACTGATCACTCCTCTACCGTATAAACCCAGGACAACAACAAAATTCTCCATTCTTCTATGCATCATGCTCTCAGGAGATGTTCAACTAAATCCAGGCCCCTCTAAATGTCACTCATGTAAGAAATCACTAAGGTCTAATGCACTCATCCTAACTTGTAATGATTGTAATAAATCCACACACATCAAATGCGCCAGGATATCCAGACAAGAATTTAACAACACTTACAGAAACCAAAATGTACCATGGCACTGTTCAAATTGCTCAGCACCGTGTGGCATTTGCCATGGAGATGTCCTAAATGACCATAAAGCAATTCAGTGCGACCACTGCCTAAACTGGATCCACTCACAATGCTGTGCAATAGATGACAATGAATACAAACGATTAATAAATTCCTCATGTTCGTGGGCCTGCCCCGAATGCAACAACTTCAACTTCACAAATTCTTTCTTCAGAGATACAGAAATCCCAACGGCAAATCCCTTTTATCCACTGGACAGTAACTGTCATAACCTAAACGAAACCACCAACAACAATACAACTAATAGCAAGAAAGCATATAGACCAAAAAGAGACCAAACTTCAGATGCATCCTCATAAACTGCCAAAGCGTTAAAAAGAAAGCCTCAGACATCGAAGCACTAAACAATCTGCATAACCCAGACATCATCTGTGGCACTGAATCATGGTTAGATCCCTCAATAAAAAATGGAGAAATATTCCCAAGCAACTTTAACGTCTTTAGAAAGGACAGAGAAACAGACACTACTGGAGGGGGGGTATTTCAAATATCAAAAGATGACCTCATAACAAGCCACCTACCAGACCTAGACACTAACAGTGAGAGCATTTGGACTGAAACCCAGATAACAGGAATGAAACCAATAATCATGTGTACCCTCTATCGTCCCCCAAATGACTCTCATGGAACTCAAATCGAAGAACTAGACCTAGCCCTTTCTAAATTAGGTAGCAAGATCAACACACATAATGTCATCATTACTGGCGATTTCAACCTCCCTAACATCAATTGGGAAATTCACCAAGTCACAACTAACAATGGATACAGTACAGCTGCTGCCAATAAATTACTCTCTCTTACAGAGGAACATGGTCTGATCCAACATGTCAAGGAACCCACGCACAGACAGGGAAATGCCAACAATATTTTAGATCTTGTCTTCACCAATAGACCTGGGTTAATAAAGAAGATAAATGTAGTAGACGGAATAGCAGACCATAGCACAGTCATTATTGATGTAAACATTTCGCCCAAACGCAAACATCGTCCAAAACGTAAAGTCTTCATTAGAAATAAAGCCGACAATATTAACATCCAGAAATCTCTTGAAAACTTTACACATGAATACTTCTCTCAAAACCAAAACATGACTGTCAATGACAAGTGGAATCTTGTTTCCACGAAAATCATCAACATTATGAACCAATATGTACCGCACCGACTTACTACTTCAAGACACAATCTTCCCTGGTTCAATAAAGATTTAAAGAAAATGTGCAAAATAAAGAAACAGCTATATAACAAAGCAAAAAGAACTAGAAATCCAGAAGACTGGAAAGAATTCTGTGACATCAGGAGAAACATGCATAAACACCTTCGTTCTGCTAGACTATCCTACATAAGTCAATTCCTGACAACAACAATAACAGAGAAACCTAAATCATTTTGGAGCTTCATTTCTAAACTTAGACAGGATAACCAGGGTATTGGGGACCTTAACATTGCTGGTAACATCATTAGCGACGACAAACATAAAGCAGAAGCCTTAAACAATCAGTTCCAAAGTGTCTTCACACACGAAGGAAATTCCACCCTACCAGATATGGCCAGAAGTCCACATGGAGAAATCCCCAAACTAACAATTACACTTAAAGGAGTACTTGATCAACTTTCCAAAATTAACATTTCTAAATCGCAAGGACCAGATGGCATTCCACCATGGTTCTTAAACAGATATGCCTCTCATCTAGCACCAGTAATACATGACATTTTCCAATCATCTGTTGACTCTGGACAAGTCCCCAATACCTGGAAAGAAGCCAATGTAACAGCAATTTTTAAGAAAGGAAGTAGAGCAGAAACATCTAACTACAGACCAATATCCTTAACACCTGTGGTTTCTAAACTTCTTGAACACATCATACATAGTCACATTATGAAACATCTTGAACAGCACCACATTCTAACTGACCACCAACATGGCTTCCGTGCCAAAAGATCAACTGAAACACAATTAATTCAAACAATCCATGACATAAGCAAATCACTTGATGAGAAGAAATCTGTAGACATGGCCATCCTTGACTTCACCAAAGCATTCGATAAAGTTCCACATAAAAGATTAATCCACAAACTCAAACACTATGGCATCACAGGCCCAATATCATCATGGATAAATAGCTTCCTTACAGGAAGAACTCAACAGGTCGTTATAAATGGATCTAAGTCAACATCAACTCAAGTCATTTCTGGGGTACCACAGGGCACAGTACTGGGGCCCCTACTTTTCCTACTTTACATAAATGACCTGCCAGACAATCTTTCCTCAACTGTTCGCCTTTTTGCAGACGACTGCCTGTTATATTCACCGATTAAAACTGACCAAGACACATCTGTCCTCCAAAACGATCTGCTCAAACTTGAGAAATGGCAACACACGTGGCTTATGAAATTCAACCCCACTAAATGTTATACAATGACAATAGCCTCAAGAAAACCGACACCAAATCTCTACACATTCTGCGGACAACAACTTAAATCTGTTGAATCACACTGTTATCTTGGCATACATATATCAAATACATTAAATTGGACAATACAAAGCAACTCGGTCACAAAAAAAGCACAACAGACATTGGGAATGATTAGAAGAAATTTAAATAAATGCCCAACCCAAATCAAGTCCATAGCCTACACAACCCTTGTCCGCCCCATACTTGAATATGCGTCAGCATCATGGGATCCACATTGCCTAAGAAATATCAAACTCATAGAAAGAACCCAGAGACAAGCCGCCAGATTTTGTAAGAACAACTATTCTAGAGAGCCTGGAACGGTAACACAACTCCTTAAAGATCTCCAGTGGGACACCCTCCAATCACGAAGAAAAACCCAAAGACTTAGCATATTATATAAAATGGAACATAACCTCATAGATATCCCACTAGATCAATACACCAAACGCAACACCAGATGCTCACGTAAACATAATAAACAGTTAGTACAAATCAGGCACTCGACAAACATATTTGGAAACAGCTTTTTCCCAGTCACAATAAAAGAGTGGAATTCTCTACCTCCAAGCATTGTATCAAGTACGTCACTGAATTCATTCCAGATTAGCCTAGCCCAACATGTAAAAAATTAATCCATAAGAGCCACCATGCGCACTGGCGTGATGTGTCCATAGGACATTTTGCCAGTCAAAATACAGATACAGATACAGAATGGCCTTAGACACAATGTAATTCGGCACATTGGTACAGGATATTACCAACGAAAGCAAATAACGACCACAGTAATACTAATAGGGGAGACCCGGGCACTTTGCACGATGGGATACCATGCTCATCGGATGTCATTGAGTCATGTTAGAGTAACTGGCGCTATTTCAATATGTATTAGTGCCTATAATTTGCTTAGTAACTGCACACAATAACATAGACGTGACCGCTCACAGACACACTCTACGCTAGGTTTGAGAGACCAGAGTCACCACCTGCCGGGTTATATTTAACCACCCAACGGGCGCCAAAGAAGTAAGCTTTTAGATTTATAAGCTTGTATATAGTTCTTTGTAAAAGTCATTTAGTTTACTGCGTGTGAAGATGTCCGTGTCAATTAAATTGTCACTAGTATTCTATAACTGCCAACATTTTTTGCTTAAATCTGAGAGATTCATTAGCGGTTTAGCAATTCCGGTTCGTGCGGTCTCGGATCTTGACATCGGAAGACGGGGGGGGATGCTATTGGAGAATTTTCGCCGGTAATTCAGCGGTTTAGCATGTCTCGAAAACGGGGCGGGGGGCTGTTGGAAATGTTCAATGAAAATCCGTGAGCTTTGCCTGTAGGCCCCCCTATATTCCGTGAGGCCGGGAAATACATCAAACATCCGGGAGACTCAGGATTTTCACGGGAGAGTCAGTAGGTATATTACGTTTCTTTAAAGTCTTTTTGAGTATCCACTTGACTAAACTTCAAAATGTTCACAGTTGGTTGGCATGAATTTAGTTTGTAACACTGTTGATCATACTTGGCCAGGGGGTAAGACCTACCATGAACCAATTCAGTAAAGAGATTATTATGCTCTGTGTCTACTGAACATATTCAACAAGGCGTTGTGGTGCTGTCACCACTCTTCCAGACCTCGTTCTGTTTTTTTCTCCAAATTTGTCGCTGACGGACTTTTTGGTGATGCCAGTTCCTTCTGCGTTTCTGGTCTTTCCACCTTTACCACGTCAGTTTCCTTCTCATTGGCTGCTGTTGGTGTTTGATCACTCCTGGTAGGTTCGTTTGCTGGCGGTGCTTCGTATAGATTTAGTATAGTGGATCCTGTTTTGTCGGAGTATATATACCAACTGCCGTTTCAACTTCATATCCCAGATAGCATGCAAACGTTAATTTTGCGTTATTTTGCTCTTTTTTTAAATGTTAATTTAACGTTTAATTTCTAACCAAAACGAAACGTTAAACTAACGTCAATGTAACCGTTGCAGAAACGTTAGTTTAACGTTGAATTGGAACGTTCGTTTACCGTTATTTTGCTCGTTTCTTTAACGTTAATCTGACGTTTCATTTCTAACCAAAGTGTAATGTTAAACTAACGTTAATGTAACTGTTATATAAATATTACTCTAACGTTCATTTAACGTTTAATTTATAACCAGAATGTAACAGTAAACTAACGTTTTTGTACCGTTAGCAAAAACGTTAGTTTAACGTTATTTCAGTCGTTTGCTTAACGTTTACCTAACTTTTAATGTCTAACGAAAATGTAATGTTAAACTGACGTTAATGTGACTGTTACAGAAACGTTAGTTTAACGTTCATCTACGTTTCATTTCTAACCAGAATGTAACAGTAAACTAACGTTTTTGTAACATTAGCAGAAACGCTAGTTTAACGTTATTTCAGTCGTTTTCTTAACGTTTACCTAACGTTTAATTTCTAACGAAAATATAACGTTGAACTGACATTAATGTACAACCTACGTTCTAACCATAATTTAGCGCAATTCAACCCATTTCCTATAGCACCTGCGCATTTGATATATTGTAACACATGGCCATTCTTAGTATACGTGCGTACAACTGTTTTCACTTTATATACACAAGGAAAGAGTTTTTTAAATGTGATGTTTTATGATATACCAACTGAACGGACTGACTATGAATCGTGGCTAGTTTGCATAGTAACACAAGACAAGTGTTTTTTTTTGCAAAAGCTTTATATAAAGTTGAATTTAATATGAGGGGACCAACATGGGTAGGAGACCAACCAAATATAAATAATAAAAATTGCAGTATTGAATAAAGAAACTAGTCCTATATATAGTTTCCGTTCATGGCACAGCGGTTACTTCGGTTCGCTTCCTCTCTTCTCTCTCTTTCCGGCCGACGTACCTCTCCGTAGCAAACGTTAACCACATCACCTCCTGCTCCACCTCTTTGTCGGTTGCCTTGGCTGTCAAGACGTGTTTGCGCACATCTCCTGTGTGTTTAAACAATTATCAAGTAAACGATCCAGTTTACAAGTGATGCTGTAGTGATCCAGATTACAAGTGATGCTGTAGTGATCTAGATTACAAGTGATGCTGTAGTGATCCAGATTACAAGTGATGCTGTAGTGATCTAGATTACAAGTGATGCTGTAGTGATCTAGATTACAATTGATGCTGTAGTGATCTAGACTACAAGTGATGCTGTAGTGATCTAGATTACAAGTGATGCTGTAGTGATCTAGATTACAAGTGATGCTGTAGTGATCTAGATTACAAGTGATGCTGTAGTGATCCAGATTACAAGTGATGCTGTAGTGATCTAGATTACAAGTGATGCTGTAGTGATCTAGATTACAAGTGATGCTGTAGTGATCTAGATTACAAGTGATGCTGTAGTGATCCAGATTACAAGTGATGCTGTAGTGATCTAGATTACATGTGATGCTGTAATGATCCAGATTACAAGTGATGCTCTAGTGATCCAGATTACAAGTGATGCTGTAGTGATCTAGATTACAAGTGATGCTGTAGTGATCTAGATTACAAGTGATGCTGTAGTGATCTAGATTACAAGTGATGCTGTAGTGATCTAGACTACAAATGATGCTGTAGTGATCTACGTTACAAGTGATGCTGTAGTGATCTACATTACAGTTTATGACACTCGCTTATAGTTATGGTGCATCATAATCAAAATCATCGAAGTTTTTGATCAACTTACCCCATAAACACAATAGTTATGTAATCAAAAGTATCATGATGTCATCGAAATTACTTTATATTGCAAATAACCAAAATTAGTTGATAAAATTAATCTTATCTACATGAATGTGTAAAAATAAAAAAAGTTATTGTATATTTATTGGCGTGTGTGCGTGCGTGTGTGCATGCATGCGCGTGTATCGGTATGCATGTTGAACCCCCCTTTTTGTGAATCCCCTTTCTCCAAAATGTGAACCCCCTCAAAATTGCATCTTTAAAATGTGAACGTCTAATTGTATTCCATGTTTCTCAAAAAGCGTTACCCCCCTCCTAAAAGCTGCTGGACAGTGTTCAAGCATTACAAGGAATGCCATGAATGCCTGATTTGTGCAGATGATAACGGGAGAACCGTTATCTATTAAGTGATCATCACTGAATGTATGGGAGCCTGGCTGAGGGGTCAGTCCTCAATGTCATGTGTGAAAAGGGCAGTCACTAGACGAATGTGCATCAAAGGACCATTGCATCCAATTAGCCATGCCGAAGGACTTCTCGCTATCCCAGGGTCTCCTGTTATGAAAACGTAAAATTAGGAGTCCTAATTGTAGTCACTTAGAGGTGACAGATGCAGACAAAATACTGGTGAATGAACGGGGTGACGATGATTTAACAATTATGAGCATTTAATTTAAGCCATATAAAATAATTCATTATTTTTCATCAGAACTCTGTTAAAAGTAAACGAGAGGTGCAACTTTTTATTTTTAGTTTGCTGACTAAGGTAACTACCGACTGTCAAAGAGGCTATTCTCAACAATCAATAACTTAAGATGTGTAGCGAGTGTATTTCTTACAAGCTTCAAACCAAGTAAACAAACTCATCTGGCTTAACACGAATCATAATTTTCAGCTATTGAGCTGGAACGCGAATTTCGATGAATAATTGTATTTAACTAATGCAAAATAAAGTTTTGCTTCACCTATTTTAAAATGCGCGTGCTGATGTAAAATCGTGTAATTGTGGCTGTATGGTTGCATGGGCTAATGCATGATTACGAAAAATCCGTACTAGTAGGCAGCGTTACTATGGGACATTGTCTAGCCCATTACACGGTTTCACCCATTACACAACTATGGGGAATAGTCTGGCTGTCGTCTTCCAGGCACCTCCTGGAGTGATTAATCACTCAGCATATCAGACTCCCCACTCCCCCTAATTTTGAGGGGGAGTGGGGAGTCTGATATGCTGGCTTAACAGTTCAGGATGTAACCTGATATATGAACATGCACAACCCACGCCTAATGCATACATTCAATGTCATAATGCCAGGGCTGCCTACCTGATAAACACAATTTCCGTAATGACCCCCACCTGCCATCGCACCCTTTAAGGTCGTAGGTTAACACTTCAAAGGGACGCTTGTTTATCAACATCCAATAAGTCATGGCCAGACATGCTCCGCTTCTAAATTTATAACACATAGCAGGAAACATTATAATTATTACAAACAGTCATTGACAAAGTTATATTGTTGTATTCAAATAAAAACCTTTGAATAAAAATAATGATATAGTTTTATATTGCAATTGCAACAATTATAATACTCATTTTATACTTTTCTAAGACATTTTATAATTATATTCATAACTTTCAGAAAACCATAACTATTTAATGCAATTTAATGGTTCTATCTTAATTTCTTTCTTTCATTATATAACTCTACATATGTAAATAGTATTAATGTCTAGACGCGCATTAATGACACTGATTATTTGTTGCCGCTGTAATTGCTGTTGACTGATAGATGCAGACATAATAATATGCCCACGTGCCATGTGCCACAATATTTATTGGCGTGTGTGCGTGCGTGTGTGCATGCATGCGTGTATCGGTATGCATGTTGAACCCCCCTTTTTGTGAATCCCTTTTCTCCAAAATGTGAACCCCCTCAAAATTGCATCTTTACCTGGACAGTGTTCAAGCATTACAAGGAATGCCATGAATGCCTGATTTGTGCAGATGATAACGGGAGAACCGTTATCTATTAAGTGATCATCACTGAATGTATGGGAGCCTGGCTGAGGGGTCAGTCCTCAATGTCATGTGTGAAAAGGGCAGTCACTAGACGAATGTGCATCAAAGCACCATTGCTTCCAATTAGCCATGCAGAAGGACTTATCGCTATCCCAGGGTCTCCTGTTATGAAAACGTAAAATTAGGAGTCCTAATTGTAGTCACTTAGAGGTGACAGATGCAGACAAAATACTGGTGAATGAACGGGGTGACGATGATTTAACAATTATGAGCACATAATTTAAGGCATATAAAATAATTCATTATTTTTCATCAGAACTCTGTTAAAAGTAAACGAGAGGTGCAGCTTTTTATTTTTAGTATGCTGATTAAGGTAACTACCGACTGTCAAAGAGGCTATTCTCAACAATCAATAACTTAAGATGTGTAGCGAGTGTATTTCTTACAAGCTTCAAACCAAGTAAACAAACTCATCTGGCTTAACACGAATCATAATTTTCAGCTATTGAGCTGGAACGCGAATTTCGATGAATAATTGTATTTAACTAATGCAAAATAAAGTTTAGCTTCACCTATTTTAAAATGCGCGTGCTGATGAAAAATCGTGTAATTGTGGCTAGTAGTAATAGCGGTGGTTCAGCCGGGACTGAATGATTATGATTAGGGGAATGGGGGTCAAAGGTCAAGGTCAAGTACTCGGATGTAGGTCAAGGTCAAGGTCAATTGCTCGAATGTAGGTCAAGTACCCGGATGTAGGTCAAGTGGCAACTTCACAACTTCAGCTCCTGCGCATGTCACAACTTTCCCTCCTACCATCACTTCAACGACTACCAAAACTTCTATGCATCGGAGCCCTCTACCACGGGGCTGGAGAGCCTATCTGTTCGATGTGTACCATTGATTTCCCTGTGACCGAAATGAAGAAGACGCTTGCACGTCACATAGCATGTAGCATCTTTGAACTCTCAAGACGACAGTGCCGCGGTTGCGAGATAGACCATCCTAGTAAATTTGTAAAAGTGTTTTTTAGATGCCGGTGTGAAACTATCCGACGTAACAGTCGAACAGTTGTGTAATATCAATACTTGGTTGCAAGAAGCCGTTTCGAAACAGTGGCGAAACACTATGAAACATATGGTTCTGGCAGTAATGGAGGGTGACCTGTAAAGAACTTTCTTTTGTCTTGTACACGATTAAACTTTGCAAGACTCTGTATCAATGTCTAGTCTCTGGTTCTTGTAGTTATGCAGTGTGACATGTAAATACGTTTGTGTTGTTCACGAATAACCTGTGCAAACCTTATCTTGTGTCTTTACTTAACCAAACTAAGACCAACGACTTCCACGAATCAAACTTTGACTAGCGAGATGCACGAACCAATCATTCAAACAAACTTGTCTTACAAACGAAACACAAAACACTTAGATCAACGAGCGACAAGAACCAAACTTGTCGAACAAACGAAACACCAAACTTAACAGGTTACTGCATCAAATTCCACTAAAAGGGGGCAAATAGACGGTTTAACGCGTAAGATTCCACCAATTTGACGGAATTCCATCGGAGTAGACGGGTTACTCTGTGAAATCCCATCAATTTGACGGAATTCCATCGGAAAAGATGGGTTATCGCGTAAGATTCCATCAATTTGACGGAATTCCATCGGAATAGACGGGGTACTGTGTGAAATTCCATCAATTTGACGGAATTCCATCGGAATAGACGGGTTATCGCGTAAGATTCAATCAATTTGACGGAATTTCATCGAAATAGACGGGTTATCGCGTGAAATAGCCATTCCGTTGTTTGCATTTGAACAGTAAACACGTACATCATGAGCTCATCGACTATTCTACCAGCTGCCAAAAAGCCCACACCATCACCGTTTCAGTGCCCAGATTGTAAGAGACATTTCACACGGAAAGATAGCTGGAAACGACACAGTGCCTACAGTCGCTGTGCACCGACGACAATGCCGTGGTTGCGAGATAGATCATCCTAGTAAATGTCATCACGATTGTATGTTATCTGATGATATTCAAATTTGCATACACTTTGACGAGGCTGTGGAATCCATCAATTCAACTGCAGTGATGAAAGACTGTTTGAGTGTTTTGTTAGAGGCCGGTGTGAAACTATCCGACGTGACAGTCGAACAGTTGTGTAACATCAATACTTGGTTGCAAGAATCCGTTTCGAAACAGTGGCGAAACACTATGAAACATATGGTTCTGGCAGTAATGGAGGGTGACCTGTAAAGAACTTTCTTTTGTCTTGTACACGATTAAACTTTGCAAGACTCTGTATCAATGTCTAGTCTCTGGTTCTTGTAGTTATGGAGTGTGACATGTAAATACGTTTGTGTTGTTCACGAATAAACTGTGCAAACCTTATCTTGTGTCTTTTTCATAGTGTAATGCAAAGCATGTGTTGGGAACCTTACAGCAAACCTTATCTTGTGTCTTTACTTAACCAAACTAAGACCAACGACTTCCACGAATCAAACTTTGACTAGCGAGATGCACGAACCAATCATTCAAACAAACTTGTCGGACAAATGAAACACCAAACACTTAGACCAACGAGTGACAAGAACCAAACTTGTTGAACAAACGAAACACCAAATACTTAGACCAACGAGTGACAAGAACCAAAAGATACACATGTAAAATCATCAAGATACACAGGCAGTTTCAGGCAAATTCAGGCAATCGACCAAGATACATAGGCAGTTTCAGGCAAATACAGGCAATCGACCAAGGTACACAGGCAGTTTCAGGCAAATACAGGCAAATCGACCAAGATACACAGGCAGGCAGTTTCAGGCAAATAGAGGAAAATCGACCAAGATACACAAGCAGTTTCAGGCAAATTTAGGCAATCGACCAAGATACACAGGCAGTTTCAGGCAAATACAGACAAGCGACCAAGGTACACAGGCAGTTTCAGATAAACACAGGGAATCGACCAAGGTACACAGGCAGTTTCAGGCAAATACAGGCAAATCGACAAAGATACACAGGCAGTTTCAGGCAAATACAGGCAAATCGACCAAGATACGCAGGCAGTTTCAGGCAAACACAGGCAAATCGACCAAGATACACAGGCAGTTTAAGGCAAATACAGGCAAATCGACCAAGATACACAGGTAGTTTCAGGCAAATACAGGCAATCGACCATCGTACACAGGCACATTCAGGCAAATACAGGCAAATCGACCATAATACACAGGCAGTTTCAGGCAATCAACCAAGGTACACAGGCAGTTTCAGGCAAATACAGGCAAATCGACCAAGATACACAGGCAGTTTCAGGCAAATACAGGCAATCGACCAATATTTCAGGCACATTCAGGCAATCGACCATGATTTCAGGTAAATTCAGACAACATACACAACACACACACACACACACACACACACACACACACACACACACACACACACACACACACACACACACACACACACACACACACAACATACAACACACACAACATACAACACACACAACATACAACACACACACAACATTTCGACGTCATCTCATTTGTATAACCAATCAGACCGAACGTACATCACGTGACTTCCCTTAACACAAAAACTGTGCACGCTCATGAGAGGCGACATCCAACGTCACTCAATGGACACCAATGTAATTAGTCAGAGTATTACCATCTACCAACCATGACAGATCTCTATTCGTTCACACACTTCCGGGAATACCGGAAGCATAGAGGCCACCATGACAGTCAAGTAACTTCCGGTGCGACGTCACTTCCGTCCTAGCGTTCATAGTAGAGGCTGCCATAGCAAGCGAATTTGAAAACTGCTATGATCGAAAACGACTATGTCGATAACATGTAAGGACAACCACCTGACAGGACTTCATTCAAAGAGGTGACCATCATGGTTCCCGACGCCACTCAACGGACACCAATGTAATTAGTCAGAGTATTGCCATCTACCAACCATGACAGATCTCTATTCGTTCACACACTTCCGGGAATACCGGAAGCATAGAGGCCACCATGACAGTCAAGTAACTTCCGGTGCAACGTCACTTCCGACGTTGCGTTCCTAGTAGAGGTCGCCATGACAGTCAAGTAACTTCCGGTACGACGTCACTTCCGGCGTAGCGCCCCCTAGTGGATAATCGGAGTACTACGTCACATGATGGCGCCATCTAACGGGTAAAAATATCTTGTTAGGTTAGATAAAGAAAAAAAGTTGGGGTTAATCTCGTGAAAATGTTGTTTTGTCCCTGTGGGACAAAAACAAAAAATTTATACAACCACCTTGGTGGTTGTTAAAATTTTCGCGAGATTAACCCCAACTTTTTTTCTCTATCTAACCTAACAAGATATTTTTACCCGCTAGATGGCGCCATCATGTGACGTAGTACTCCGATTATCCACTAGGGGGCGCTACGCCGGAAGTGACATCGTACCGGAAGTTACTTGACTGTCATGACAGGCTCTACTAGGGACGGTACGTCGGAAGTGACGTCGCACCAGAAGTTACTTGACTGTCATGGCGGCCTCTACGCTTCCGGTATTCCCGGAAGTGTGTCAACGAATAGAGATCTATCATGGCCGGTAGATGGCAATACTCTGACTAATTACATTGGTGCCCGCTCAGTGGCGTCGGGAACCATGATGTTCACCTCTTTGAATGAAGTCCTCTCAGGTGGTTGTGCTTACATGTTATTGACATAGTCGTTTTCGATCATAGCAGTTTTCAAATTCGCTTGCTATGGCAGCCTAGACTAGGGACGCAACGTCGGAAGTGACGTCGCATCGGAAGTTACTTGACTGTCATGGCGACCTCTACAAGGAACGCTACGTCGGAAGTGACGTTGCACCGGAAGTGACGTTGCACCGGAAGTTACTTGACTGTCATGGCGGCCTCTATGCTTCCGGTATTCCCGGAAGTGTGTGAACGAATAGAGATCTGTCATGGTTGGTAGATGGCAATACTCTGACTAATTACATTGGTGTCCGTTGAGTGGCGTCGGGAACCATGATGGTCACCTCTTTGAATGAAGTCCTGTCAGGTGGTTGTCCTTACATGTTATCGACATAGTCGTTTTCGATCATAGCAGTTTTCAAATTCGCTTGCTATGGCAGCCTCTATTAGGAACACTAGGACGGAAGTGACGTCGCACCGGAAGTTACTTGACTGTCATGGTGGCCTCTATGCTTCCGGTATTCCCGGAAGTGTGTGAACGAATAGAGATATGTCATGGTTGGTAGATGGTAATACTCTGACTAATTACATTGGTGTCCATTGAGTGACGTTGGATGTCGCCTCTCATGAGCGTGCACAGTTTTTGTGTTAAGGGAAGTCACGTGATGTACGTTCGGTCTGATTGGTTATACAAATGAGATGACGCCGAAATGTTGTGTGTGTGTGTTGTATATTGTGCGTGCTGTGTATGTTGTGTGTGTGTTGTATGTTGTGTGTGTTGTATGATGTGTGTGTGTGTGTTGTGTATGTTGTCTGAATTTGCCTGAAATCATGGTCGATTGCCTGAATGTGCCTGAAATCTTGGTCGATTGCCTGTATTTGCCTGAAACTGCCTGTGTATCTTGGTCGATTTGCCTGTATTTGCCTGAAACTGCCTGTGTATCTTGGTCGATTTGCCTGTATTTGCCTGAAACTGCCTGTGTACCTTGGTCGATTTGCCTGTATTTGCCTGAAACTGCCTGTGTATCTTGGTCGATTTGCCTGTATTTGCCTGAAACTGCCTGTGTATCTTGGTCGATTTGCCTGTATTTGCCTGAAACTGCCTGTGTACCTTGGTCGATTGCCTGTATTTGCCTGAAACTGCCTGTGTACCTTGATCGATTGCCTGTATTTGCCTGAAACTGCCTGTGTACCTTGGTCGATTGCCTGTATTTGCCTGAAACTGCCTGTGTACCTTGATCGATTGCCTGTATTTGCCTGAAACTGTCTGTGTATCTTGGTCGATTGCCTGAATTTGCTTGAAACTGCCTGTGTATCTTGGTGATTTTACATGTGTATCTTTTGGTTCTTGTCACTCGTTTGTCTAAATATTTAGTGTTTCGTTTGTTCAACAAGTTTGGTTCTTGTCACTCGTTGGTCTAAGTGTTTGGTGTTTCATTTGTCCGACAAGTTTGTTTGAATGATTGGTTCGTGCATCTCGCTAGTCAAAGTTTGATTCGTGGAAGTCGTTGGTCTTAGTTTGGTTAAGTAAAGACACAAGATAAGGTTTGCTGTAAGGTTCCCAACACATGCTTTGCATTACACTATGAAAAAGACACAAGATAAGGTTTGCACAGTTTATTCGTGAACAACACAAACGTATTTACATGTCACACTCCATAACTACAAGAACCAGAGACTAGACATTGATACAGAGTCTTGCAAAGTTTAATCGTGTACAAGACAAAAGAAAGTTCTTTACAGGTCACCCTCCATTACTGCCAGAACCATATGTTTCATAGTGTTTCGCCACTGTTTCGAAACGGCTTCTTGCAACCAAGTATTGATATTACACAACTGTTCGACTGTTACGTCGGATAGTTTCACACCGGCATCTAAAAAACACTTTTACAAATTTACTAGGATGGTCTATCTCGCAACCGCGGCACTGTCGTCTTGAGAGTTCAAAGATGCTACATGCTATGTGACGTGCAAGCGTCTTCTTCATTTCGGTCACAGGGAAATCAATGGTACACATCGAACAGATAGGCTCTCCAGCCCCGTGGTAGAGGGCCCCGCTGCATAGAAGTTTTGGTAGTCGTTGAAGTGATGGTAGGAAGGAAAGTTGTGACATGCGCAGGAGCGGAAGTTGTGACATGGGCAGTATCAGTGAAAGTTCTGACATCGACAGGAATGGTCGAAGTTATCATATCGGTCGTGTCGACAGAAGTTGTCACGAACGGTCGGCTAATTGGTTCGTCTAAGTTGGTGTCATTGAAGGCTGCAGGTGCGTGGAAGTTGGGTGTTTTGAGGATGACGTTAGCCATAGTACTATCGTGGTACAACGGTGATGGTAGTCGGTTAACAGATGGTAACTGTAGTCGGTTGCCAGTTCCCGCGATATGTGGAGAAGAAGCAGAAGTAGCGACGGTTGTAGCAATGGGCTCGTTTTCTTGTCGCTGAAACAGTAACGAGATGAGCTTAATAATGAGTGGTCAACTGGTATGTACAAGAGAAATATAATATTATGTTCTTTGTAGCAGGCTTTGACTTAGAACAAGACCTGAATAACATTTGAACACTATGATAAATAGAAACTTATTATTATCTCTTCAAGTTGTTCTTTACGTCGCCGCTGTTTATTTTGCTTCCTTTGGCAGCAGCCCTGCTTCACATGAGCGGGCCAATTCCCTTTATACTTGAAGATACTGCCACACATGCAGCAGGCATAACGAGGCAAAAGCTTCCGACGTTTCGTCGGAGGTGAAGACGTCGGGTTGATGGTTGGATTGGTTGACTGAGCTGGTGACGAAATTGTTTTGGTCGTCGAACTGGTCGTCGAACTGGTCGTTGAACTGGTCGCTGGTTGTTGGTCCGGATTGATTATCGGGGTCGAGAAGTCGAGTGGGCCCGTAGCCGGAGAAGGCTGCGCCTTCGGTAGCAAACTCTCTTGTCGGACGTTATCATTAGTCATGTTGTTCATCTTCCAAAATGTAAGATATAATGACCACAAAAATCAGACGTAGGCCTTTTATAATAGTTCGACAGAACATAATGGTCACGTGGGCGTGCCGAAAGATCACCGACTGCGGAATAGAAAATTCAAAAGCACGGACCTCAGAGTAGAAAGTACAAAAGCGCGGACCGAAGAGTAGTTATTTAGTTCACCACTTATCTAACAGGGGTGCGTTCAGTTGATGATGATGTATCCACCAGGAGTAAACACTTGACAAAAAACAAGAGACACGAACTTAAGCACTATCGATATTTGGTTCACTGATATCCGTCAGGGATGATGTTTGTAGTTCATGATCTATCCGTCAGGGGAAGTTTTGGGAATACAAGTTCATACCAGCTTGCATCCGGGTAATCAACTGTGGTAAGTACAAATGTCCTATGTAAAACTGTAGCGTTGTTTAAAAACTATAGCACTGATGAATGTTAAAGCATTGCGAGACCTTGATTTTGTTGATAAAGATGTCTCAAAGAATGTTACATGTTCAGGAATCACTTCACGTCTGCCATTAATAACATACATAGGTATGCAATATACAAGTAATAAGAGACATCGATAGGCAAAAATTTACAAACAGGGTGAGGGGTAGGTCGTAGATCTGTATGGTGATCAGATATGCCATAATTTGACTTATTTTATTAGTTCTCTCTATCTATTCGTCAGGTTTGGACCTATGTTAAAGTTGTAAATGTATAGGCTAGGAGAGGCCTACACCTAAACAAATGGTCGACAACCTATGGGACATAAGAAAAGACACCATTGCGCATGCGCAATGACCTATTTAACGACGTCACTAACCTATTTAATGACGTCTTTGACCTATTTTTATAGTAAAAAGAGAAAAAAGAAACAAGAGACACGAACTTAAGCAGTATCGATATTTGGTTCACTGAAATCCGGTAGGGGGAGTTATTTGTACTTCTCTTTCAGTTGGTAACCTATCCGTCAGGGGGCGCCAATTTTCATAAATAAGACGCACCAAATTAGGCAGTACTCCTACGTTTAGTACAACCCTTGTCCGTAAGGTGGCACCACTTGTAGTTCACGACTTATCCGTCGGGGGGGGGAATAGTTACAAAACATCCGCTAGGGGGCGCTACTTGTTGTATTTTAGTTCCTGAAAAATCCGCTAGGGGCGCCATTTGACCTACATCCGGGTGCTTGACCTTGACCTAACGAATCTAAACACGATTAAAACAGACTTTCTATGGCTATGCCATTCAAACAACTACTGTCTACTGGCTGTGATCAGCCTCAGAAACCTCATTAATCCTTCTCTACCACCATCTGGTCAGACGTACATTGATCCTGATGTCGACATACAAGTAAGTCTCCGTCTTCCCATTTTCCTAGTTATCAATAATAAAAGTCATTACTAAATAACTATAGCCAAAAATGTAAATCAGTTTACGTCGAAGGATGCACAATTATCTTTCCCATATCATGGTACAATTATAAATTGAAAGTATTGCTTTATAATGTATAAAATATAGGTTGGAACGTCCCCAACCAGCATGTGGTGTTATTGTAACATTAAACGTTGGCACACTGACTGTGGCAGTTGGTGGCAGTTATTCCCGCCCACTGACCACACGTGACCACTGTGCCTTGAGAAAAATCTACATTTAAACAACTCAATAATTACTAATAAGACCAGCAACCTATAAAGTAAGTATAACTAGCTACAAGAGAAATAAATAGAATAATAAATTATTACTGAAATATATATTCTCCAAGATTTGTTAAGTTACCCTGGGTGCTGCCATGTGTGATGTTTTTTTAAAACTAGACCACCTGCCAACTACTATACGGGACGACGTGACAATATTCCATACGTATACGAATATTGTTAGAATAGGGCGTATATACCTGATCAATGCATACTACTAAATATTAATATGTATATTTTGCTAATTACATCGCCTGGAGTTACTTAAATTAGAAGTCCCGCTCTGTCATGGCAGTCTTCCGCACTTGTGGCAGTATATATATATTATCATTAGTAATAAGCAAACTGTAAAGTTATATATATATATATATATATATGTATATAAAACACCGTACATATCCAGTATTATAGGAACATAAAATCCTTCTAACAGCATATAATTAAATTCACGCCTTTTTGGGGTATTCTTCTTCTTTGAGAGACTATATATAAAAAAAATGGTTCGCTGAAGTAGACTATTTACAAATAATTTCACTGAATTTGTCCAGCATTTGAAAACATAGTTGCACGGTCATTTGTTGAAATCCAGACACTGTTTTTTGCAGTTTGCCAAACAAACTTTTATCCGTATATACACACAGCCTGTATGGATATAGATACTAATTCGTTTTTATTCTATAATATTTGTTTTATCATTATAACTCCTGATCCAATATATTTATATTTAAACTTTATATTTTCCACAGCCAATATCATGCTGTGATATCCACTGCCTATATCATGTTCCGTGAAAGGCCCAATGCCACATACACGTAGCTTTGATAAACAGCAAAGTTATGAAACCATACTGACCTTGATCCCGAACATGGGAGCTTGACCCCAATATAGATGGAACGATCTCATCGATGTACTAAGGATACATGAAAGACATCAAGATAACAATAATCGTACTGGAGGATACCAGAGATAAATGAGAGACAATATTAAGAAAGTAGTGCTTTAGCGGAAATTTGACCTTCATATTGACCCATAGCATGTGACCTTGACCCTTAATCGATTCAAAAACTTCACCAATCACTTCAGCATTCCCCAAAACCCTAGAAACGACACTAAGATAATCCAAATCGGAGCACAGGTTCCAGAGATCTGGCAATTTTCGATTTCGGGTTGCCGCCATTTTGAATTTTGCACAAAATAGCAGAAGCATCAAAATTTCAGGTTGCTTCCATCAAAATTCTGAAATAATATGGTATCAAGATCATCTGTGTCAAATTTCATGCTTTTGTTCAGATGTGAAAATGTATTACTTTAGCGTCCCTCACTAATAAGAACGCTCATCAAACCCTAGCTTTGTTGATTATAGTCTTTCCCCATGTATTTTCTCCAAACTGAAATGGTTTCATCCTGACCGTTTCGCCTTCAGTCAAGATTGGGAGGTCCTTGGCTGTTCTGTTGTAATTCTGGATCTGTCTGACTTGGTTTCGCTCCATCTTGAGAATTACCCTTCCGTTTCGCTTTTATATGTCGTCACCTTTTGGTTCCAACAAGTTGGGTTGTTGGAAGGCAAGATGTGGTTCTTCTTTCCAGCAGGCGCAATGCAGGACTTGCTACTTACTCCCCAACTCGGAGTTTCATGTTTCCAGAAAGGCTTTATAGCTATATACGATTCTGAAATGATAGTTCGTGTATATTAGAATCTGATGAATCCAGCTATTCACGCACACAGACTTACACGTACGCGTAGCACACATTTGATGACCGTTCCAGCTAACTGACGCCTTTTATTATGAATGCACTACAAAAAAATAGTTCCTATAGATAACTACCTATACCCTGATTATAGGTTATTACAACATATGCCTTCGCAGGAAGCAACATTAAAAATAGTATAAGGATCACATTAATCTGGATCTATAAAAACAGTGTCATCTCACATAGACGAATTACTAGTATACGAATAGTGTCCATACACTAATAAAACATTACTAAACTAATGTCTGAATGGCATAATTATAAGTATATGATAAAATGCGTTCTACTAAACTAGGGTCTCAAGAACATGATAAAGTCCATGCTACTACTCGTCAATGTATCGGGATGGCTTCCGGATCTTGCGTCCAGATCTACGTATCAACGTCATCGGCTTTCGGGACGGTGCATTCGCAGTCGCTGCAGTGTCGCCGGTCGTCGTGACATCTTGCGTCATCATCAGGTCGTCGGAACGTCACTCGGTGTGATGGTTCTGCTGCCTCTTCGATAATACTCTTCGACGGAGTGGCACGCAGTAGTTCTCTGAAATGTGACCTGGTCCTGCGTAGTCTCGTACCGTTCGATGTTTGTAGGATCTTGGTTCTGCGCATGTTCCTATCACCTCTCCTGGATACCACTGGTGTGTCTCCTTATTCAGTACTCTCATTCGTTGACCAACATGTATTGGGCCATCTCCGGTCCTGCACCTTGGTTGTGGTAGTTCACCATGCGATCTCTCCGGTGCTATATTCCTTCATTCGTCACCTGCTGATTCTGCAACGTTGGGTGGTGACTAGGCAAGTTTGTACGTACTGGGCGGCTGAACATGATCTCGCAGGGGCTTGCCAGACCGGTGTCGGTCGGTGTACATCGGTGAAGATTGTGTGCACTTTTTCAAGATAGCCTTCACAGTCCTCGCCTGTCGTTCTACCAGTCCGTTTGACTGAAGATACCGTGGTGATGTCGTCGTATGCTTTATGTTCCACCTGCGGCACATGTCGTAGTATGGCTTGGCTACGTATTGCGGACCGTTATCAGTCACTATTTTCAGCGGTAGTCCGAAGATGCTGAATCACTCCGCTGTCATGTGTGCAATTGTGCTGCTCATCGTCGATGTTGTCTTCTGAACGACATGGAATTTGGACTGATAGTCTGTGATGATCAGGTAATTGTTGCCTTTAATCTCGAACATGTCGCTGGCCACCTTTGTCCATGGTGTGGATGGCACGTCACGAGCAACAAGAGGCTGTTGTCTATGTTCTGCCTGATTCTCCTGGCATGCTCCGCATGATTTGACCATTGTCTCAATGTCTTTGTGGATGTTTGTCCAGTATACGGACTCTCGCATGAGTCGTCGTGTCTTCTCGATTCCGAGGTAGGCTTCATGGAGTTGCTGCAGGATGTCCTGTTCCAATGCGTCTGGTATGATGACTTGTCTCCCTGTGAAGATGACTCCGTCGGAAATGTCAATTTCGTCGCGGTAAGACCAGTATGGGCGAAGGTCTTGTGGCACATCCTTAATTGTGTTTGGCTAACCGCTGTAGACCACTTGCTAGAGAGCTCGCATTGTGTGGTCTGAAACAGAAAATTTTATGAGCTGGACTCGTTTCTCGGTGCTGAAGTTTTAACAAGATTTAACAAGATTTAACAAGATTGCCATCCAGAGAATTAACTCTAGATGGCAGGTGGACAAGGAAGCCCTTTGGCTTATCGAGAATCCAACCCTTTTATCTACATATATCCAGCCCTTCTGAGGTATGTGTCGATTTTATTTTTAAACATATTCACACTACTAGCACCCACACAATCATCAGATAATCTGTTCCATTCATTTACAGTCCTTTGTGAAAATGAGAACTTTCTCACGTCTAATCTACACTGCTCCTTTACTAATGTAACTTTATGTCCTCTAGTCTTTCTATCTTTCTTAACTGAAAAAAACATATTTCTATCAATATTTTCATAACCATTCAATATTTTAAACACTTCTATCTGATCTCCTCTCAATCTCCTGGTCTCTAGTGTTGTTAAACCGCATTTTTTTAGGCGTATTTCGTAACTAAGATCCCTCGGTTTTGGTATCATTTTAGTTGCTCTCCTCTGCACTCTTTCTAGCATATCTATGTCCTTCCTGCGATATGGCCTCCACGCTTGAATACAATATTCTAAATGAGGCCTAACTATTGTTTTGTACAGCGGTATTATTAGCTATTTTTCCTTATACGTTATGTTTCGCCTAATTAATCCAAGGATTTGATTTCCCTTTGAAGCTGCAATTCCGCACTGCTCTGAAACCTTCGTATCAGCACTAATGGTTAACCCTAAGTCCTTTTCTTTTACAGTAGTACTTAGTACAGTACCCCCCATTGTATATTCTACCTCTTCGTTCCCATGTCCTGTGTGGAGGCATTTGCATTTCCCAAAATTGAACAGCATTTGCCACTTTTCAGACCATTTGATCAACCTGTCAAGATCATCTTGTAAATGCTGTCTATCACCATCACTTTCAATCCTTCTAAACACTTTTGTATCATCTGCAAATTTCAACACCTTGCTAGTTATATCATCGTCCAAATCGTTTATATATATTAAGAATAATATAGGTCCCAGTACTGATCCCTGTGGAACCCCACTCAAAACTGATTTCCAGTTTGAAGCCTCCCCATCAACAACTACCCGTTGTCTTCTGTCAATCAGCCATTTTCTATCCAGTTAATTATACCATTTCCTATGCCATGGGCTTTTAGTTTAAGCAGTAATCTCTGATGTAGCACTTTGTCGAAAGCTTTTTGAAAATCTAAGTAGATGATATCTACTGGTGATCCATCATCTACCCACTTAGTGATATCTTCCAAAAAACATAACATATTTGTTAAGCATGACCTCACTTTTAGAAACCCATGTTGAGATGAGTTTATCAAGTTATGTTTAACAAGAAAATCCACCATGTGATCTTTAATTAGTCTTTCTAATAATTTACAAATCACTGATGTTAAACTCACTGGTCTATAGTTCTCTGACTTGTTTCTCGAACCTTTTTAAATAACGGTATAATGTTTGCTTCTTTCCATTCTAAAGGAACCACTCCCTCTTCTAATGACAAGTTGAAAACTGTTGCAAGCGGTATGCTAATTTGATCTACAATTTCCAATAGTAGTTTGGGTGGAATACCATCCACTCCAGGTGATTTATTATCCTTCATATCACTATTTTCTTAGCTACCATTTCTGGGGGTTACAATTAACTGTCTTAAATATTCTGATTCTGCCCCCTTGAACTTAGCCTCTGGTACTGGCAGTGAACTAGTGTCTTCTCTGGTAAACACTGAACTAAAATACTCATTTAGGTCTTCAGCCATTAAAAATCCTTCTGATATTATATTTCCAGCGCTATCTTCTAGAGGACCGACCTTATCCTGAACTTTCTGTTTGCTTCGAACATACGCATAAAAACTCTTGCTGTCATGTTTTATATTACAAGCTAATTTATGTTCATAGCTTCTCTTTGAATTTCTAATTTCAGCTGTAGCTTGGTTTAGTGCTTCTTTATAAAGGTTGTAGTCTTCGTCATTGCCAGTACGTCTATAAGACTTCCACATCATTTGTTTATACTTAATTTTTCTAATGGCTTCTTTCGATAAGTATTTCTTTCTGGTCAGTTTCCCTTGTTTTTTGAAGGGAACAAATTTATCTACGATGCACTCTATTTCATTCTTTAAGATATTCCAGCATTCTGTTGCTGTCTTATTCTTCAGTGTATTATTCCAGTCTATCTTTCCTCATTTCCTTATATCTTCCTTTGTGGAAATTTCTCCTCAACTGCTTTTTATTATTTCTTTCTGATTTTACTTTAATGGTAAAATGTATCTGGTTATGATCACTACTTCCAAGAGGCTCACATAATTTAACATTGTCAACTAATTCATTCTGTGAGGACAAAACTAAGTCTAACACATTCTCTCCCCTGGTTGGTTCTAGCACATGTTGAGAAAGGAAACTATTTTGTACTAAAACTAAAAACTTGTGGTCCTCACTACCCATACTCTGTAGAGTTTTCCATTTTATATGCCCATGGTTAAAATCCCCCATAATAACACAGTCCCGTTTGCTCACTTCCCTTATAGCGTTTTGTATTTTTTCATTCTCTTCTATGCTTATGTTTGGACTTCGATAAACTAATCCAACCGTTAACGTTGAGTTTCCTGTAACTATGTTACACCAAACAGCTTCTTCGCAATCTGCTTCTCTGTCTAATTTTATTTCATAAGCCTGGATAGATTCTTTAATATATAAAATAACTCCACCTCCCCTTCTTCCTATTCTATCTTTCCTAAACATTACATATCCTGTCAGTCCCAATTCGGCATCCGATATACCGGTGGTTGCCCATGATTCAGTTATACCTATTATGTGAGGGTCAATATCTTCTACCATAATGTTTAGTTCATTTCTTTTGTTTACTATACTCCTTGCATTTAAACAAACACATTTATACCCAGCTTCAGAACAGTTTTTCAGACTGTTCTTTGCTGAATTATTTTTGCTGCCTTTATCTATGCCTCCAGTTTCAGGCTTCTCTGCGAGTCCCCCCTGCGAATTTAGTTTAAATAGATGCAACCTGTCCCACTGTCAACAGATCGCAGCAGATTCTCTGAGAATACTGCTGCCCCCTTTCCACTTAGATGGAGGCCATCTCTCATGTACATATCATCTCTCCCAACAAAGTACCCCATAAATCTAGGAATCCCACGCCCTCTTCCTCACACATCTGCTCAACTAGTGCGTTGATCGCCATCCTCTTACAGTTTCTGTATCTTGCCCCCCTTCCTCCCATTACTGGCAAAATTCCTGAGAGAATAACCTGTTTCACTCTTGTCTTCTTTAGCTTCCTCACTAGATGTCTGTACTTCTGAACTATACCAGTTGTTCCCTCCTTGTCTGCATTGTTTGTCCCAACATGTACTAGTATAGACCCTCCCTTGCCATGCCCCAATACCTTCTCTACCCTTTCGGTCACATGCTCTATCCTAGCCCCGGTAGACATACAACAACGTCCTTCCCCTCGCATATAGTCTTGTCTGTTTTTCTCAAAATTGAATCGCCCATAAACACTCTCTCTTTTCTCTTTGCCCCCTCAATCACTGCCTCGGAGTAGCTCCTCCGGTTTGCATATGTCTGGTTGTTGTCTTTTCCTCTTGCCGTCTTCTCTCCTGTCACATTCTCTTCCATTCCCTTCTTTCCTGTCGCGTTTTCTCTTATCCCCTTTCCTCCTGTCATCTTCTCTTCTAGCACATTTACTCTCACTTCCTTTCGTCCCTTCATCTTTCCTCCCATCACATTTTCTTCTCTCCTCTCCCGTCCCTTTTCCCCGGCTACCTCCTTCACTACGGTCACTTTCTCCCCTGTCACCTTCACGCCTGTCATGTTTTCTGTTTTTTGCTGAACACTCTGTCTTCTTCCATCAGTCTTCTGTCTCACAGTCTTACCAACTGCCTCTGTGGTATCTACCTCTTCACCACCTGTATCGCTGTCGTGTCTCTCCTCGTTCTCTACAGTCTGACTACCTGCTGATCTATCCCCACTGGCCCGTTTTCTTTTCCTCTGCCGAACACTTTTCCTCCGTCCCTCTGTTTTCTCAATGTCTTGTTCCTTCACACCGGTCACCTTCCTTCCTCTCAGTCTCCTTTCTTCAGTCTCCGTGTCACAACTCTGCTCCTTCTGTGTTGTAGAATTCTCAACTCTCCGCGTCATCCCTCTCTGCTCCATCTATTTCTATGTTGAGTCTCGCCTCCATCTCCTTCACTATATCCGTCAACTTACACACCTCCTTCATCAGACATTCCACCCTCAAACACCCCATGCACCGAAAGGTGAATCCGTCATCTTTGGTCTCTGCCCATGATTTTGGACAGCCAGACAACGCAAAATCCACCCAGCTCTGGCAGTCGTTGCAAACTAGGTGTCGTTTTGCCCTGAGTTGCCGCTTGCAAGGTGCCATATCAGAATTTATTTATGTTCAAAGTAGTTTTATGTAGTCTTTGAAAAGACTTTTCTGTGTACAATTTACACCAGATTGTTTAGGTTATAGTTAGTTATATTTGTTAACGCACAGTGACACACCGTGCCTTACCTAGTTACGATGTCGATGACAATGTATTCAAGTTAGGCTTAGATACAAGGTAGTCTTTACAAAGACTGTTTCCTGTGTACTATTATACACTTTAAAAGATTGCTATTTCAGGTTTTAATTACTCATCTAACTACACCGATTATCTCAAATAACGCTATTCTATTGTCGTTCACGGTACGCTAACTTCGCCAGTGACCTACTTTGTAAACAACGTTCCGATTACATTAACGTCCCCAATTATCGCTCGCAAATCGCCTACTTTTAATCTACCCTAGATTACTCCCTCTAGCTAACTTTTAACAAAAAATATTGCTTAATATATATCTATAATTACGTTATGTATCCTATACGCTCAATAATATCACTTATCTTGATCAAATATCCTTATATTTTCGCAAGTTTGCTGCACCAAATTCAAATCAATTCACCACCGGAAGTCCCCCAAATGCTGAATTGATGAGTTGATGATGAGGTTGATGAGGTCCGTGTTGTGGAGTCTTTCATCGTTCTCGTCTGTCAGGATGTCGTCCACTGTTACATCTGGTGGGATCTCAGCATTATTCTCCGGATTGGGAAGTCGTGACAGAGTGTCTACTATGATCATCTGGCTGCCGGGTCGATACACAAGCTGGAAATCATATCCCTGAATCTTGATCAGGAGTCGCTGTAGACGTGGAGGTGCGCTCTTTAACGGCTTGTTATATCGCATTAACATAGGCTAGTGATCTACTGTGAAAACGTTCGGCTTTCCGAAGGTATGTGTGGAACTTTTGGATCCCACCCAAGATGGCCAAAGCCTCACGCTCTATGTTCGAGTACGCTGACTGTGTCGGTGTAAGTGTCTATGATGCAAACGCCAGAGGTTTGTTGTCCTTTAGAAGGCATGCACCCAGGCCTCTCTACGAAGCATCAACTTCTAGGACTGTCTCCATCTGCGGGTTGTAGTACGACAGACACGACTCGCTGTCGATGCATCTCTTGAGATTTTCGTAGGTGCGCTGATGATCTTCTTGCCACAGGAACGGGACGTCCTTCTTGAGTAGTTATCTCATTGGTGCCAGTTTGTCTGTCTGCGAAATGAGGTATGTACGCTGCAGGATAGTTCGTTAGGCCAATGAACCGATGCAGATCCTCCTTATCCTGTGGTGTAGGCAGCTTGTGTGTGTCCTCAATTTTGCCACGGTTAGGCCTGATACTGTCTTGGCCGTACACCGACCCGAAGAAGGCGATATCTTTGGTCTTGATGACGCATTTCTTGGGGTTGAAGACGAGACCTTCCTCTCTGGCAACCTGCATGAGCTGTAACAGGTTCCTGTCGCGCTCTTCGTGGTTGCATCCGTGTACGACTACGTCGTCTGCAATGGCAACACACCCATGGCATCTGGCTAGGATTCTGTCCATTGCCTGCTGAAAGAGGTCCTGTGACACGCATAGACCGAATGGGAGTCGTTTATAACAGTACCTCCAAAAAGGTGTTCGGAAGGTTATCGTCTCTTGACTGGTCTCTTTACGGTGGATTGACCAATAACCTGATTTGGCGTCATTCTTCGAGAATACGCGTGCTCCGGCGAACTCAGGGTCGAGTTCCTCTATGGTCGGAATCTTGTGTGGACAGCGCTTGAGACAGTCATTGAGACGCTTGGGGTCAAGACATACCCTTAGGCTCCCATCTTGCTTTACGCTCGTTGAGATTGACGAATACAAATCAGTGTGGTGCTCAATCTTCCCGATTCTTCCGTCGTTCTCCATGGCATCAATCCCCTGTTGTAGCTTTGTCTTCAGACGTATACTGCACTTTCGTGGGACATCTGGCTTCAACGAAAGAGTAGTCTTGCCTCTAAAATTACTGATCTGGAAACTGCCTTTTGAGGTCCACGATGGAATTCACTGGTGCGTTTTGTAGGTTGGTGTTCGCAGCCATCTATGTGACGTCAGGTTTGATGGCATGTATTGTCACTATTCTCATCAGTTCACATGCCTCCAAGCCCAGGATCGCTGGTCCTTGGACGTCAACAACGTAGAACAACGTAGCGCCACTGATAGTCCTTGTATTGGCAAATGATTTTCAGTGTGCCGAAGCATTTGATCTCGCCTCCGTTGTTAGCAGTTAACTTTGTATGAGGTACAGGTTCTACTTTGGATTGCCACAGTTCTCCATACATCTGCTTTGCGAACCGAACGGGTAGGGTATTGCCTGATGCTCCTGTGTCCACTTTAAGTTTGAGTTCATGTATACCCTCCATGTCAGCGCATGCAATATTGAGGTTGGTATACGCTTCGTTACGCTGTGTCTTTGTAGTCCATTTGACACTCATATGTGTTCAATAGCCAACATAGAAAGGTTCTATCCTATGAACTTTGTTTGTTGATTTGTACTCATATGGGGTCCTAGAACAAATTCAGCTTGGTTGCCCAAAAGGCAACTTTGGGCAACTCTAGTAATTTGCATAAATCCACGGGGCGATGTCTTGAAAATTTAACTTTTGAACTACTTGTCCTAGAATGATGTATACCTATTTTAAGGGGTGTTGGGGTGCCTAGAATCCATTTCTGATGTTATTTTTTAATTCAAGGTCAAGGGCAGACGCTGACTGTCAGGTGAAGGTCAAATGTTTGATTTCTCGTGGACAATGATTGGAAACTTATACTAATTTATATTTTAGTTTATTCATGCACATAAATGGATAATCTTACAATATTTGACACATTTGTTCGTGAGAAAAAAACAGTAATCAGTCATATTTGAAACACTTAGTCACATATACTATATACGTAGTGTATAGTGCAAATATAATTATGTACATTGGCATTCATATTTCTTTGTGAGGGAAATTCTTGCACAAAGTAATCATGCACGAAAGTCATTGTAAGGGCGATACAAGGATTAATATCCATAACTATGGATAAAAGATAGTCTTACACAATGCTATGCTGTTAGCGTAAGGTTTACGCTATCTTAGTAACTGCATATATCGCCTAATAATCTTTACCATTTAATCAGGATCAGCAAGACCATCCTCAACATCTTCATGGCCTTCACCCTCCTCATCTACATCCTCATCCTCTACACTCTCATTCTCATCCTCTACACTCTCATCCTCAAAATCCTCCTCCTCATTATCCTGCATCTCGATACCCTCCTCGTCTCCAGCCTGAGCCTATTCTGTCTTAGTGTACGGATTACAGCAATATCGGAAAGGGGGCTCTCAAGGGCATGACTCTATCTGCTGAGCTAGTTTGTGTGTGGATTGACGCCTTCCTCATCACCGTACACGTGTCAGACCGCGTGGACTACATCTACGCTGCACCACCAGGCCATTCTGCGCAGAAACAGCACAAGGAGGAGTTGAAGCACCGGCGTGTCTTGGATGCGGATGATCGGGGTCTCAGTGATACAGAGGTGCAGAAGTACCCTCACCCACTGGAAGATCACCGCCCTCATCTGTACAATTCCGTCACCGGCCAAGTTGCTCCTGCTGAAGTGAATGTGGCTGATTCGATTGTGCTTGGAGAAAAGAGGCAGAGCAAGTACTCGCAAATTTTCCCGATGGGTTCTACGACACAATCAGTAGTCCCATCAAGACGATGGACGTTCTAAAGAAGCAGGACAAAGGCAACACGGGCAGGCCAGTCATCGATCTTGAGAACATTTTTCTCCGGCTCTTGATGATTGGTCAGCGACGGCAAATGGAGCTTGAGCCTCTGTTCAACTACGAGCTGTGTGCAGTGCCTCCAACGCTCTTCGACGAGCATGGTTGTCTCCGCAAAGCCAACAAGTCGGGGTTGGTCAAGCACCAGGGTGTGCTCGAGATCTCGCCAACAGCTGCTGAAATTGTTTTCGTGGATGTTCAGCAGCTGTTCTACCGTATCGTGTGGCCACACGGCGGCAGTCCCCCAGATCTGATCACATCCATCCTGGGTAGTCTGAGTCACTATCCATATGGTACTGAAAAAATCATCGTCTTCGACAAGTACCAATATGCATCTGCCAAGGATCACGAGAGAATACGGCGGGCTGGTGAAGTTACCCTCATCTACGAGCTCTCCATCACCAGTCCTCTGCCCAAAAGAGATGCAACCCTGAAGAGCAAGAACAACAAACGGAGCTTGGCAAGCGTGTTGACTACCTTCAGTGCAGGAGAGAATGTGACTATGGAGACTCGTGACGATGGTGCACTTGGTCATGATGAGGCGGACATCACCATGAAGCTGCCAACTCTGGAAAAAGCTGCCAACTCTGGAAAAAGCGTGATCCGTGTACTTAGCGACGACATAGACGTATTTGTCCTACTAGTCTATTCGATGTATCGGGAGGAGATGGTGTGCAAGGTGCAGATGGAGCGGTGGGATGGGACATTGCTGGATATCAACGCCACCTGCGCTGACATAGGGCCACAGTGTTTGCAGCTGCTTGGCATGCACACCCTCAGCGGGTGCGACACCACCATATATCCGTATGCCAAAGGCAAGATCAATGCACAAAACACCTTGCTCACTGGGGACTTCCCAGGGTTGGATGATGTGCTGGGGGAAGTAGGCGCCACGCAGGGGGATCTGATGGAGACGGCGAAAACCTTCTTCATCGCTCTGTATGGTCAGCTACTGGGGACATCCATGGAGTCTGCACGCTTCACACTCTTCACCAAGAAGAAGAAAAGTCCCAAAGTCAAGGCCCTGCCTTCAACACCCGCCAACCTGTTCTTGCACGTGCTGCAGGTCATGCTGTGGAAAGCGTCAGACCAGGAAGCGTCACCCGACGAGTCAGCCGATATCACTAACTTCGGGTGGGAGATCCGGGATGGCGTCCACTCTCCTGTTATTGCTCAGGGTGAACTAGGTCCACCACACCTGTGTGATGTGATTCATTGTGAATGTAGGGCACAGGGCAAAAAGAGCAGCACGGAGGTTTGTGGCTGCCACAAAAAAATCATCTTTCGTGCACGTCATAATGCAACTGCTCTGGCGAAGAGGGCTGCTGTAATCCGTACACTAAGACAGAATAGGCTCAGGCTGGAGACGAGGAGGGTATCGAGATGGAGGATACTGAGGAGGAGGATTCTGAGGATGAGAGTGTAGAGGATGTAGATGAGGAGGGTGAAGGCCATGAAGATGTTGAGGATTAAATGATAAAGATTATTAGGCGATATATGCAGTTACTAAGATAGCGTAAACCTTACGCTTATAGCATAGCATTGTGTAAGACTATCTTTTATCCATAGTTATGGATATCAATCCTTGTATCGTCCTTACAGTGACTTTCGTGCATGATTACTTAATGCGAGAATTTCCCTCACAAAGAAATATGCATGCCAATGTTCATAATGGTATTTGCATTGTACTCTACGTGTAGCAGATGTGACTACGTGTTTCAAATATGACTGATTACTGTTTTTTCTCACGAACAAATGTGTCAAATATTGTAAGATTATCCATTTATGTGCATGAATAAACTAAAATATAAATTAGTGGAAGTTTCCATTCATTGTCCACGATAAATCAAACAGTTTACTTTCACCTGACCTTCAGCGTCTGATTTTGACCTTGAATTGAAAAAATAACATCAGAAATGGATTCTAGGCACCCCAACACCCCTTAAAAGAGGTATTATATATCATTCTAGGACAAGTATTTCAAAAGTAAAATTTTTAAGATTTCACCCAGTGATCTGGACACTGTCGCGGTAGGTGTCAGAGCGCACAACATTCATTCCAATTCTGTGGATGCGGAAATTCAAACGGATGTATAGTTGATCGCTTCAGACCCTCGTTGCCGACTACTATCTGTATTTTCACGGCCTGTCTTGCCGGATCGGTCACTCCCTCATCGGTTAGCATTAGAGTCATACTCTGTTTAAATAGCTTGAATGTATCTGCTGCCTACCCAGTCCATTGTATGATATTTAGCCATTGTGCGTGTGTTACAATAGTGCGCGTTGGCCAAGTGCTATAGCTTTATTGAACGTTTATGGCCGATGTGGGCTACCGTACTTTTCATTTGTATTAGTATGCGGCACTGCATGTACTGTTGTGTGCCGCCATTGTTGTTTTAGCGAATTTTACCCGAAGGCAATTGAACACATAAAAACACGTATTAAATACACACAGTACAATTCATCACATCTGTCGACGTTTCATTCGACAACGAGTGAGTCCGTCATAGCATCGCGCTGCCACCATGAAATGAT